>MU391931.1:0-480385 GCA_022578705.1 Xylariaceae sp. FL1019
CCCCCCCCCCCCCCCCCCCCCCCCCCCCCCCCCCCCCCCCCCCCCCCCCCCCCCCCCCCCCCCCCCCCCCCCAAGAAAAGGAAAAAGCAAAACAGAAAGATGAAGTAAACAGGGCGAGCAGTCATGTAGGCTCGAAGATGTAACCCCTCGGATATAACCCAAGTCCCAAAGGCCTCGATCGAAGTCCAAAGGTGAATTCCACGCTATTAGTGTACGAGGCAAATACCACGCATTTCACAACGTAAAAACACAGTAGACGTGCAACGAACTGTCATGGTTGAGTATACATTGTACAAAGAGGAACAGAAAAGCTCCTCATCTAACAAGACCCTATCCCCATTCCTTGCATTCCATCACATGCTAAAACGTAGTAACATACAATAGTGCTCAAAGAATGCAAATGGAAAATCCAAGCCACATCTCCCCACGACAGAAAATCAAAAACCAGACATGATAATACGTATACCCAGGTGTCGTCTTTCCCATTGTGTCCCAGCCAGTTGATGTGAAGTGTCTCCCAACGCCATGGTGAATGCTTTTGCTTTTTGCTCATTTGTATAGCGCTGTATGGTATGATAATAGTTCTTTTACACGCGTCGTCCCATTCGAAAAAGCATACGAACATACACGGACAATATCCTAAGATCCACGCCTAATGCCGAGTCGTATTCGTAGACACACTACTCATACTAGCTTTTCTCGACGGTGCCCTAGCTTCTTCGGCACTCCGCTCCAGGAAGCCCGCCCAAAGGTCTGAGAGCGATTCTTTGCTCGCTGATGTGGGCTCGGAGAAGAACTCTGCGTTTAAGCTGGGTGTCGAGGGCGTCCTGTGGAATGGCGAGGAGGGGAGACGCAGGGAGTTGTGTGATGCGCCTGGGCGCGCGAGACCTGCTTGTTCGCGCTGCTCGTCTGACCAGCCGAGGAGGCCGGCTATGACTTGCAGGATTTGGAATTTCTTGGGGTCTGATCGGTCGAGTGCGAGGAATTGGAGGAAGTGGTTTGTTACGATTTGTCTGTGGTAAGTTAGTCATTGGCTGTGAATAGGATGGGAGGTGGAATAGGGGCGAACCTGTCGATGCTATCTTCTGGTTTGGTCTTCTTCAGATATCGTAGTGCTTTCGTCAGATGGTCGTTGAGAACAATAGCTTCATGCCGTAATTTGCCGATTAACAAGTTCTTCTCTTTGACCTCCTTCTCGAAGGGAGACGTGCGCTCGAGCTCCTTTTGTAACGAGTCCTTGGCCATTTCTGCTTCCGATGCTCGCGTATCGGCTTGCTGGACGAGCTTCTTCATAGCCTGAAGCTGCTCTTCCGAGGTCTCCACCATTTCTCGAAGCTCCCTCTTGCGGGCCTCCTGGATCTCTTGTAGCGCCCGTTGAAGACTGTCAACAGCTTGCGATTGTGTATCCCGCTCGTTAGCTGCGCGCTCGTAGCCCTCCCTAAGAGCTTCGAGCTGTTCTTCCAGCGCGCTGGTCTTTTCTGTGAGATTCTCCCTTATAGACCGTTCCTCCATCGCGAGAACCTCCCAGTCTCCCATCGCATCTTTGGCTGCTTCGGCTTCTTCCCGGAGGTGTTGTATCTGGCGCGTCATGTCTTCCTTCTCTTTGAGAGAGTTGTGCTGGGAGAGGTTATTGCGACTCCGCAGGCTCGACAGCTCCCGTTCGGCATCTTGCAACTCGATCTTGAGGCCGGATATCTCGTCTTCGAAGTTCGTGCCGCCTTTTAGCAGCTCTTCATTCTGCGTTTCGAGCTCTTCTATCCGCGCGTTGGCTTCTTCTAGCTCCTCTTTTCTGCTGGCGAGTCTCGCGCTGACGTTTTCCTTGATCTTCTCGACTCTCTCGACTAGGTCCTCGTATTTCTCCTCAATATCTTCTTTGCTAGTTGTGACTTCTTGCAATTCGGATTTGAGGTCTGTCGTTTCTTTGGAGTGGGCTGTTTGTATGCTTTCGAGTTGCTTCCTCAACTCTTCGACCTCTGTCTTGAGATCCTCTCTCTCTTGTGTCATGGCGTCGAGCCGTGCGGTCGTGTCTGTGTCGGGCGCTGCGTCTTGCGCTGACTCTGGCGGGGCGACTGGTGATCTGGGTTGGGGGTCTGCTGGGGGATGCCCATTGGTTGTGGGTGAAATGGCATGGCCATTCGTGTGTTCTTTCTGGTTGCTCTACATGGGCCGCATTAGATTCACGCATCATGGTCGCAAGGATCTGGGTAGATATGTACTGTAATTGGTATTTCATCTCCATCGTCAGACTGGTCGCCTTCGTCGTCCCGCAACTCGCCATTCTGGGTTGGCTCGGCCACTTTTGCTGCATCATCTGCTGCTTTCTTCGCGGCGCTCTTTTTCTTCTTGTTATTCTTCTTCTTGGGAGCTGGGAGTTCGCTGTCAGTGACTTTGCTCGGCGCGGTAAGCTAAAGGTGTCATCAAGTGCATTACTGACTTGAATTGGCCTGTGTGGATGGCTCGGTGGGCGACATTATGAAGCAATTGTGTGGAAACAATCTACCTCAGTCGCATTGGTAAAAGAAGGTGGACTCTCTATGGTCAACTTGCGAGAGATGTGTCGTGGTAAGCAAACCGTGTCGTCGCTCAGGAATGTGCTGTCTGTCTACCAGATGCAGCAACGGCGGCGGATGTGATTCGTGTAGTCAGTCGCCCTGCAGACGCATCGGCCGCGATCCCCTACAAGGCCAAGCCCGGACCGAGAGCTACAGGGGCTGCGCCGGGGCTTGGCATTCACCACACAGCGCTTCGCAGGCCTGCTTAGCAGCTGCGGCGGGGTCTTCATTGTCTATCTCTGAGTCTGTGTCAGCTGACAAGCGCGAAGCAGCGCAAAGTATCTCGAGACACTCTCTGGCCAGCACTTCTGAAACCAAAACTGCAGGTATTTCTTAGAGATATAGAGACTTGAAGGTCATCTTCCCCTAATTATCTCATATCACTACGTGAATAGACTTCTGTAATAACTTTGTAAATGGATAAAGTGGATTACCTCACATGTAAACTGTACATCCGTAGGTAATTGAGTCCGATGTGTCCTGAAGTGAGTATAATCTGGCACCTGATTGGTCCACCAGCGACCTGGAGATTCCGATCTGGTCAAATCCGAAATTTCGAGAAACGCCCTAGCATTTAGTCCTTTTCTCTTCTTCACATATTTTACCCTTCACCAAGGACCCTCATTACTTGAGCTGCGCCATCCATCATCTTTCGATTCTGGTAAGACTGGCTTGTTCAATGGGTCCTTATAGAAGTAGACCAAATCATTGCCTTTATAATCCCGCCTTTGCCTGCTTAATCTACAGGTAGTGCGGGTTCGCTCTGCGCAAACATATTCACACCCGATGCCTGATACCTTTTGCTAGGCCGGAGACCACATTTAAGTTCCTGCGAAACAGCAGGAAAGATGCATCGAAAGAGAGGATGCTTGGCTACTATGAAATGTTGTGGTTCACGGGTCTGGTTATTTAGCTCATTTTGTTGAGATTGAGAATTTGATGCAGATTTCTTGATCGTGAATTTGGATTGCCGTGAACGCCATACACAATGCTACGTAATTACCATCTGCCGCGTGATCTACTTCGTTTTCTTGGCCTTCTTTCCCTTTTTGCTGGCTTTGGCGACAGGCACCTTCTCGACCACATCCTTCTCCTTGGGCTCATCCTCATCAACAGTTGGCTCCGGGGCAGCCTCGATGGCTTTAGGTGTCTCCTCGGCAGGGGCCTCGGCAGGGGCATCGATAGTCTTGACATCGTCGACAGTCTTAAGCTGAGGTGACTCAAACTCGTAGCCGATTGCCTTCAGCTTCTTCGCCCGTTCCTCTCGCCTCTTCTCCTCCTTGGAAATCCTGGTCGTCCAGGTGGACTCGGAAAGGGGCTTCTTGAGTTTGTTGCCTGCAATCTTGTTCCAGGGGACTTTCTTGAAGCGCTTGTTGGCGCCGACCCAGAGATTCTCGTGGACACTCGATGCCGGTACCATCTTGACTTTAAGGATATGGCCGGCAAGCAGGTAATTGTCCATAGTCTTAGCGACGATCTCAGCGACATCCTTGTCGGCGAATTCGACGAACTGGGAGAACTGTCAGTGGTAGTCACAGAGAGGAATCATAAGAAGAGCCTACGGCAAAGTGCTTCGACTGGCCCGTGATCTTATTTCTGGACATTCTGATCTTGGTGACTACACCGAATTGTGTGAAATACTCGCGCATCTGGTGCTCGTAGAAACCTCGAGGAATTCGGCCAACCTATTGCCCATGTTAGCAACGAGTCGACTCGACGTGTCTTGAGGATGGCACATACGTATACGACACCCGGCTTAGATCCATCTGACTTGGTCGATTTGACAATCTCCTTCGGGGCTTCTGGTACTTCCAAAGCTGCAGCATCCACGTCGGAAGCAGCGTCTTCGTCATCTTCGGCTTCGGCGTCGCTGTCAACAATTCGGGCAAGAGCCGTCGCTTGGTCGGGTCCTTGATCGTCTTCAGAAGCTTCGTCCTCGACCTCCTCTACTACTTCGGGTTCGTTCTCCTTCTCGCTGACTGCAGAGCTCTTCTTGTGTGTCTTCTTGGGTTTGACGTCGGCCTTGGCCTTCTTGGTCACAGTGGGTTGCGCATCGTCGTTTGCAGCGGCTGGAGAGATGTTGCGTTAGCTGCGGGTTGTCGCAAAGTGGTGTGAGACAACATACCTTTGCGCTTGCTCGGCGCTTTGGTGGCGGAGATCGCCTTGGCGACAGACGCCTTTCTCGGTCGCAGCTCTGGCATCTTTGCGACTCAATTGTGTGGTTTGAATCGTTCTGGTCGAGTCGCAGGTCGAATTCGAGAAACTTGAATTGGATCAAATTCTGCCGCCCAAATTTTGGCGGTGAAACAGGGACTTCCAATGTTCACCCCACCATTCACCTGTCTTGGTGGGCCCGGGCCCCATCGATAAGCCCTGGATGCGCCAGGCTACCTAGTAGTCCCCTACCTGATGTGGAGCGTGCCTGTCCGTCCAGCTAGAGATGAAGTCAAAGCTCCGTGAGGTTCTCGTTATTGCACTCACTTGATGAACAAACTCGAGTTATCGATCTGTTCGATGAGGAATGATTGGACCACACTACTATCAGGTGCAAATTGACGGTCATTCACATTACACTCCCTGCCTGTAAAGCACATCTCGCTAGATACGCCAGGCGCTCCATGAAGTCTTAGTCGCATCGGAAAAGCACCATCCAAGCCGGCAACATGGCATCTCAAGCGGAAGAATTGAGTCATGAAGAGATCTGGGACGACTCTGTGCTGGTCGACTCGTGGAACGATGCCCTCGAGGAATACAAGGCGAGCTCAAGGAATCTCAAATTCTTTATCATCGAAGCTAACATGTTCACAGAAATACCATAGCATTCACAGAAACGGTGGCAATGTGAATGATCTAGTGAAACCCAAGCAGGAGATGTAAGACCGAATTCAAATTTGCCCGCCCATCATGAAAGCGTGCTCACAGAATTATGATGAACTTTAGGACATCAGACGCCAAGGAGGATGTGGACGAGGCTTCTGAGCCGATGAAACTTGAAACAACTCCAGAAACACAAGACGAGAGACCTGTGAGTGCTTCATCCAGCCGAGCTTTCGGAACAGATCCCGTGCGGATCCTAAAGCTTGTCTTTGATCATCCTTCGATGACGCTGACCGGATCTAGAATGGCATCTCATCAGCCGGAACGGCACCAACGGCAACGACGACGCAGCATGCAGGTCCACCACCGGCTCCCGTAGGACTACTGAGCACAGGTATGAACTGAGGGAACCTTTTTGATCATCGTCATCAATCGCTGACCGATACTAGTCAAGGATGAAGGGCTGAAGAGACTTCTTATGTCATGGTACTACGCTGGCTACTACACCGGCTACTACGAAGGCCAGCGAGATACCCCACCTCAGAACGCAGAAAATTCTGGATCATAGACAATGCTTCGATATGAGTCTTGTCATCTGAAATGATATAGTGGAAATCAGGCGCCCGCGGGAGAATAGTAGAGGGTAATAATGTGAGTGGCCGATCCGACAAGGGTCTGCGACAGGTGGTGTTCCATGATCGGATGTTATTGACCCTGCTCTAGGAGAAGGGGCCGCCACAGACTACGGTTTGCGAAGCAAAATGTCGCAAATGGCATTTAAATGATGAAATCAGGATTGCGCTGCACCATGAGCTCATGTTGTATCCGATGAGTATTTGCGCTCGATATAATGTGAGGCGTCTTCATCGTGCTATGGCAGTCAAGATTCAGACGCTGATGAGATCTTCTGTAGCGAATCACTCAAGTTGAACACTGGCCACAAACCATTCTTGCTTGAGATTGTTCGACTTTCAGTTCATTTGGCCAAACTCGTCGTATATGTGCCACTATGCATATTCGCTTCGAGGTATGGTAGATCGTGTATCAGTCGAGTGTTCTAGCGAAACGTGAATTGTCAAAACCCTACACCACATATGGCGTTTGTGAACCACAATGCATTGGAGGATGCCATGGAGTATCTACCTAGGTATACAATCACACTACCTAGGTCGTTGAGTACTGGTTTCCAAACATGTTCTCTACATTAGTCTCGAAGAACGAAGAGGCCTCCACGTTTCAACACATCTAGCCTCGGGATATTGATGCCATTTTACCGAAACATATTTTTCGGAATCAATGGTGTAACTCGGATGTCATCGAATTTGACGATACGAGATGACTTATAAGTCATCAACCCCTCAGGCTTTATGCCCTGGGTATGCCTGGTGATATGAGGGTAGCGAAATGAAAAGGCTTCCACCGGTTCACGGGACGAAATCGTGGCTGAGTTCTCATCAGTTTCCCCAGATATATGAAACAAACATTAGACGCATGGCGGTATTATCTGGATTCTGTTCGAAGTCCTTCTTTGCATACACTTGCTGGTTAACCTTATCTGATCACATGGAGCAGAGAACCTTTGCATCTATTGGACCCTGGGAGGCTGGGGAACATTGACACTTCAGATTGGTCCAGAACGCGTCAGGAGAGCGTGCCGAGAGGCCTACCCTTGGCTGCAACAAGCTCCTTAGGCGCTAGCGCAACCACTAAACCGGATGTCTTCAGGGGTCTCCATCTTTCCCCAACTTCACATCGAACCCACCCAAATCTTGCTTTCTCTTCGATGTTCTGTAGGACGAACAAAACCTCCATCGTGATTCCAAGAATCATAAGATGGCGAACTACCACTAATGCTTACTCGTTATCATGGCTTCAGTGAATTTATCAGACAGAACTCGGAAATCGGAGGCTTGACAGGGGTTGGAGCACAGGACTTGCTGAGCAGTTTAAGCGACGAGGCCAAAACACCATCCGAGACGCATCTGTCACATCGTCCCAAACCCCTGGACAGACTCCCGATTCGGCACTTGGCCACCCACATTGCTACATACAGAAAGCCGCAAGGTGCTATCACTGGCAAGTATAGGCGTGCATCATGAGCATCGTCTGCGGCTGTCTGCCCCTACCCACGTCCTACTACCGTTACACCCTTGACTTCATCTGCAAGAAAAGAGAATGGATCCGGCCCAGACGCAGCCGAGAGGAATACATGCCCTGTCCTATTCGGAACAGTCCCTGATGCAGTTTTGAGATCAGCTCCTGCCCAGGGCGCCAGGCGAAAATGCCATGGATATGTCTCTCGACCCTAGCCTCTGACATTGATGTGCTTGATCTTCATGCTGGATATAAGCCAAGCCCGTTCCCAGCGGCCGCTCAAGTTGGTTTCTGTTTCCTTTCCTCTTCATCTCTCCTTCATTAGACGTGCTGTGTGTTCGCTCTTTCTTCCGTGTTCTCTCTTTCAGCTTCATATCTTGCATTCCCCATTCGATTCTTGAACGAGCAGGCCCTCGCTATTCCCTCGCCTTCTATCTTTGTCAGGTCTTCAGTTACAGTCCCTTTTCAGGAAAATAGTAGAGTCGCCTCTTGAAGAGACGTCCTCGATACCCGTATCTACCATCCTAATCAACCCTTCATAAATCTCAAAATGAAGTATTCGGCAGCTCTCCTGGCCGCTATTGCGCCATTGACCATGGCCAAGGCTATCCACAACGTTTATCCGTTACAAGTGCGAAAAGGCGATGATAATGGGAGGAAGAGCAACAATAACAACAAGGGAAATAACAACGGGGGGCAAAACATCGCTGCTGCCGCTACTGAGATCATCATCATCTGGGCAAACCCCGGTGCCGGAGCCGCCACGACAACCATCAACCAAGCCGTAACTGTTACGCAGACTGTCACGGCCGGTGCCGCCGCAACGACTGTCGGAACAGAGACCATAGCAGCGAGCGCCACCGGTACCGTAGCCGGAGCGGCAGCCACTCACTCGGTCATTGTTGGCGGAACGGCAGGCAAGGTCTTCACTCCCGATAACGTCCAGGCCGCTGTTGGAGATATGGTTATCTTCACTTTCCAGTCGCAGAATCACACCGTCACTCAGTCTACATTTGCCTCACCTTGTGTGGCCATGGCTGGTGGTATGGACTCTGGATTCGTGCCCAACCCCAACGATACCGTAGTCCCGGCTCCTCAGGTTGCTATGCAAGTTATGACTACCGACCCCGTCTGTAAGTTCAAGCTGGTCCCGTACAACTAGAAACGAGCAATTCGCTGACCAAATCGCAAAGGGCTCTTCTGCGCTCAGACCGGCCACTGTGGCGCTGGCATGACCTTCTCCATCAACCCCACTGCCGATAAGTCACAGTCTGCTTTCCAGGCTGCTGCCATCGCACAGAATGGCCAGGGCACAGGCAGCGCCATCACTGGCAACGCTACATCGTCAGCAGGCGCATCAAGTGCTGCCTCAGCCGTCGCGTCCGCAACCAGCGTGGCAAGCGGCGGCTCTGCGACGAGCGCCGCTTCTGGCGCTGTTGCGAGCAGTACGGGTGTCCTTACGGCGGGCGCTTGTGTCTGCGCTGTTACCTGCGGTACTGGGAGCTTCCCTGCTGTCAATGCGCAGGGTCTCAGTAACTTTGGTGGCTTCGCGGGCGCTATTCCTAATAGTGCTCTAGAGGTCATCGCTATCTGAGAAATGAGTGTGGGACGTTGGGGGGACAAGAGGGATGATACCAAGGTATGGTTGTATAACGAATGGTTTGTCTGGCAAACCAGCCCGAAAATGGGAGGCTTTGGCATTTTATGAGGGAATGGGTCAAGTTTAGATATGACTGGATCGTATTATAACCTTTTTGTTTGGTTTGTTTCTTGTTTGCTAGTTTATGATGAAGGTGGAGAAGATACTAGTGTTAATAGAAGAGTGGGAGGGAGGTTGGGGAATAAAAGATATGAATTCCATGGTTTGGCTCGACATTGCAGCGATCAATGAGACTGAGCCCGTAGTACACTAGATGTCTCGAAGCGAATTCAGGGCAGGCATCTAAGTGGATGCAAACTTCAACACATTAATTTTCCCTATTGCTTATTGAATTGTGCTTCAGTTATGTGATAGGTGCGATATCTCTCTCGACTCAAATCCCAGATCTTAGATATGAGCAACGAGATGGCCGTAATAATGATAGCTTTCGGCTGTAGAATCGCATTATGACGTTCACCATATTCAGATAGCGCGATCCCTACATTATACACTCAGACTCGGCCGCGATAGGCAGGCCCGCGACTATACCATGTCCTGCTGAACAGCGCATCTAGACGTTGCCATTTTCGGTTTGAGCATGGGGAAAGAGAGGCGAGCTGCGAGATAAGAGGCTATGATGATCCGTAGTGACGTTGACGAGTCTGAGCGGGGTTGTGGTGCTGTATGGCGCCGTGCTGCCGCATTACATGATCTCTATCGTGTTATCGTGTAATGTAACGTCGGCTGTTGATGTGCGTATGCGACGCTGCTATGCCGAGACATGGGGTTCTCGACTCTTGGTGAGTATTGCGAGGAGAACTGGGTATACTTATATCAAGGAAACCCCTCCTATCCAAAGTCGTGCGATGACCGTGCATGTAAGCCGTCGAGTGCCAGTTGAAGAGTAATTCGCTATCAGACTCACGATCATCATGGCTGTCCCAGTGGCAACACCAAATACCCTACACGGTGGCGATCCCTCCGCCATTCCTCAGCCGCTGGACGACGAACGGAGAACGATTAGCTTTGAGGAGTACATGTACTATGCGGCGATCACGCGGTCCGGGGAAAAAGCGGCGAATGAGCGGTTTGTTGCGAGGAGAGGAAAGAGGGATCTCGGTAATGTGTTGAGAGGCAGGTTTTCTAAGGGTAGGGAGGTGGATGTCGTGGGGGACGGTGATGTGGAGGAGAAGAAAGGGGAGAAGGGGGTTGAACATATCGGGGGTGAGGGGGAAGGCGAGGGAGGAGGGTATGTGAGTCTGACGAGTAAGGAGAGGAAGACTGCGAGCAGGGCTCTCAGGACTGCGAGTTGGGGCACGATTTTCTATCTTATTACTACGGATATTTTGGGCCCTGTTTCTGCGCCGTAAGTCTCAAGGGAGGTGTGTTGAGGACATGGCTGATTGATATAGGTGGGTGTTTGCACAGACGGGGTATGGGCCGGGTATTGCGCTTTATACTGTTTTTGGAGTGACTTCGTGCTAGTAAGTATAATCTTCTTTAGTTGTTGTGTCGAGGGGGGAGATATTGATCGATGAGATAGTTCCGGATGGATAATCTGGAAAGTCTACCTCGGCCTCGACTCGGACCAGTTCCCGCTCAGTGGCTTTGGGGATTTCTTCTTCAGGCTGTTTGGCCCGTGGGCGAGACACTTCGTTAACATCGCCCAAGCTCTACAGATGTTCCTCACGGTTGCGATCATCGTCTTGTCGAACGGGCAGAGCATATCGCAGATCAGTCGTGGCGAACATGGCGGCATGGGGATATGCTTTGTGGCTTGTCTGATCATTACTACGGGAGCCGGATTAATATGTGGTCAGATTAGGACCTTGCAGAGACTTGGTTGGCTTGCTAATGTTTGTGTTTGGTCGACGGTCGCGACTGTTATTCTGACGTAGGTCCTGCTTTGCAGTCTTGTGACTGAAGACGGGAAACTGATCACAGTGGATAGGATGGCCTCCGTCGGGTATGGACCGAACTACGAAGCGGTTGAGGCGAGCTTTGGAGTTCCGCCTGATATGCCTATTCAGACATTTGCTGGTATTCCGCCTGCGGGCCTCGCATCTGGTGGTTCAGGCTTCGTCGGCTCGTTGAATGGCGTGAATGTGATCGCCTACGCGTACGGCGGTGCGATGCTCTTTGCTGCTCTGCTTGCGGAGATGAGGTAAATTCGATTTTTTGCCCAATCCTGTCCACAGTCGCCTGTTAACTCGCTCGGATAGACATCCGATGGACTTCTGGAAGGCCATGATCATCGCCGAAGGCTTAATTTACTTCATCAACGTCTTCTTCGGCGCCTTCGTGTATTCATTCCAAGGCCAATACTCTTACAACCCTGCAGTCCAAGGTATCGCAAACTACAAGATCCAAACAGCGGGAAATATCCTGAATATAGTCGCCAACTTGATTGCTGCAGTATTGTACAGCAATATCGGCCTGAAGGTTGTCTACGTCGAGGTTTGTCAGAGATTACTTGGCTTTCCGGAGCTCACTACCAAGTTCGGAAAGATCTGGTGGGCGGCTCTAATACCCGTGTATTGGATCGTGGCCTTTGTCATTGCGGCTGCTATTCCTCAGTTCTCGTACATCGTCGGGCTTGTGGGCGCGATCTTCATGATCTCGTTTACGTATGTGTTCCCTGCTTGGATGGCGCTCGGCTTCATGGTATGGGAGGCTGCCATCGTATCCGAAGAAGAGCGCTTTGATCCGGCGACAAATTCGTTCAACTATATTGACAAAGGATGGAGGCGTTGGGCACGTGGTTTCATGAAAAGACCACTTTTCAACTCTTGGAATGCTATATACTTGCTTGGGGCACTGGTCACTTCGGCGCTTGGGACTTATAGTGCAGCCGTGAGCATTAGGGCAGCTTTTGCGAGTGACCTCTCGACTAGTCTGTCTTGTGAGCCGCCTTTGTAGTACACCGAGAACAAAGTTTACATGAAACGAAGACATGATTTCGGAGTTATGGTTTTGATTCTATTTCATTCGTTAAATGATCTATGCCTCTATCAACAAGCAAGTCGTGATCGCTATCGTGAAGGGCGCACCCATAGTAGTAAGTCTAATTGCCCGTTACATCTTTGACCCTTTCTCAGTGGTGTGCTGCTTTGCCTTGTGGGCTCTCGCCGATCCACGTCCGCCAAATCCCCATCCGATTTGGTTTGCCATTTTTACATCGGCACCGATATCGTCGGCGAACTCATAGACGAGACCGGGGTTCTTCTGGAACCATCTGCCGGCGAATGTGACATCAAGACCTGATTGTAGGAGCTCTTCCGCCAACTTCCCATCCTTGATACCGCCCACTGCGGCTATCAGTATCTTGTCACCAACTGCCTTCTTGATTTCCTGAGAGAATTTCGCTTGATAACCGGGACCGGATTGGAGTAATTTGATCGCCGAGGGGTGCAGCCCACCGGAGCTCACATCTATGAGATCAACGCCTTTCTCTGCTAGTAAGCCTGCCAATTGCGAAGACTGAGCGACAGTCCAGCTTTCTGGGAAGGGGTTGTCGGATGATTCGTCGAACTCGAAATAGTCTGTAGCGCTTATCCGCACAAACAAGGGCATTTCCTTGGGGATGACCTTTCGGGTCTCCTCGGCGAGCTCTAACACCAGACGTGTTCGGTTCTCAAAGCTGCCACCGTATTTATCTGTCCGTTGGTTGCTTACAGGCGACAGGAAAGTGTGAAGCAGGTAGCCATGGGCGGCGTGGATTTCAATTACGTCGAAGCCAGCCTCAACTGCGCGCTTAACGGCAGCGATGAATGCTTTCTTGAAGTCCTGAATATCGTTTTCGGTCATAGCCTTGGGTGATGGATAATTCTCCGAGAATGGTATAGCTGATGGTGCATAGACATCATCAGGCCAACCGTTCACGTCCACGCTCGCGGTGCCTTGAACAGGTAACCATGGCGCCAATGTGCTCGCTTTCCGCCCTGCATGAGCTAGCTGGATGGCGATCTTCTGGTTCTGGCTGTGGGCGAAGGTGACGATTCTTCGAAGTGGTTCGATCTGTCCATCTTCCCAAATTCCCACATCCTCAGGTGTAATGCGGCCATTTGCCGTGACTCCTGTGGCTTCGACGAAGGTAAGCCCTGGACCTCGCTGGGTGATGCCACCCAGATGGGTCAAGTGCCAGTCGGTCGCATACCCCTTTTCGGCCGAGTACTGACAAAGTGGCGACAGGAAGAGTCGATTCTGGAACGTGACGCCGCGAATGGTCAACGGTGTGAAGAGTTTAGGTGCAGAACCCTCTCCAACAAAGGATCCCGACGGGGGAGTCTGCGCAGGCGTGAAGTAAGGGATGCCGTCTGCAGCGACGTTGCGAGCCCCTTCCGGAATCATTGTAATGATTGAAATAAGGAAGGTAAGGTAAAAAGGTAGTTCGGTATGTTAGGAGTGGATTGACGCGATCGTGACGTATGATATGTACTATGGCGGGGGGGTACGACCTATTATCTCGTTTCTATATGTCTACGTTTCTAACACCACAGCATCGATTATCTGAAGACACGGAGTGTATTTATACTAAGTACACCTGAATAATGAGGTCCGTTAACACTTTTGCCCGCGCAGAATTGAAAATCACTGCATTAATCAGCTTTCGTTTGTTCTCCGTTAACACGACTCGTTGCCGTTGCCGTGGATGATGAGGTGGCAAGTAGCGTGGGTCAAGACCGACGCCGGCGCGTAGTCCGGGACATAGACTCCGTCACTCCGTTACTCCATACCGGTCGGGCTTTGCGCCATCAATGTCATGACTGTGGGCGGGTCAAAGATCAGTTGACTGTAAACTGGAACATGGCCATGCTCATCAATTGCGAAGTTGCGGCGCTCGGTGGTACCCTGTATATAGAACATGTTCCTCGTCTATCGGTAGCTGCCGAACCCTTGGTTAGTCATTCAGGGGCTCGGACTGATACTGTCTAAGATAGGTAGCCACCTAAAGGCGAACGGAGAATAGTAGAATCAAAGCTTTTGTGTAACGCTGAGCTCATCCTCTCGGCTCCTTCGACCATGAGTGGCAACTTCATACCAAGCAGACCATTGATTACCTGTTTTCGAAGACTTACGTCAGTCTTCAGAGTCTCCGACTCCCCGTGTAAAAAGATCATCTAGATTCTAATCTTAACTATTCACGACACTCACCTTGCTACTCTGTATGTCAATTGCTGCCTTTGAGCTTCTTCGCCCAGCAGTGCCAGAGACACCATGTAGATGTCCATTGAGCTCAACTTACTCGGAATCTACCACAACGACATTCATCCCTGCCCCAGCGAAAGACGTTGGCATTTGACTAATGTCTTTTATAACCTCACTTGGAGTGGACAAATTGTCGTGATCGAATACCATGGCCTTTGAAACAGCTCTTGCTTTTCCTAAGCAGCAATTCAATCTCAGATCGACAGTCAAACGAGCTGACGATTGCGTCTGCCTCTTTTACACGGGATTCTGTCGTAGCACACCTGGATATCAGTGAACTGGTCATCGTAGACATTGCGTGACCAAATGTTACGAGTAGAAGTGGGCCACGCAGCTGGTAACATCACATTGTGATAGACTCTGCGGGGTATGGCTTAGTTTTCTACCCACAAATCGACTAGACATCTATTCGTTGAGCTTGTGATAGCAGATTGTTTTTACCTGTCAATCCTTTTTTAAACGGCACTGTCGCTGACGAGGAACCAGATGCTGTGTCCATTGTGTGCGTCGATTAGACTGGACCTACTACTTTCCGAGGGAGGGTACGATCACGTTAACGATGTCAGGGTGATCGTCAACTCCGCACTGACTTGCGATCTCTGTCGTTTGATATTGGACGAAGCATTGGAGAAGCCACTATCTCCAAAACGTGAAATTAGCAGTCTGGGCGATGTTCTTGAGGACTTGGGCATTGACACGTCGCAAACCGTTGCTCTGGTTCTACGGATCGAAGACGAGCTGCTTTTTTGCAATGTGAAATATGAGAATAATCTATACGGCCATTTAGGTAGGGATCCATTAAGAATATTCCATCGCGCTGATGGAGTAGACAGTAAGTACGTTGCCAGAGATCGAACCGATATGCCCAGATCCGTTCATGACTGATATGCGCTGATTGATGTAGATCTCGAGATTGTGAAGCGCAGTCCTCAGACTCTAGGTGTACCTCTCATTGGTGCTAGGATTACGGAGCTGCCTGACCTTGCTCGTATCTCATCTCTGGTACAAGGCTGGGTTGACGAATGTACCCATAAGCATGCAATATGTGGTGGCGAGAGCCACAAGAGTCCCTACTTTATGCCAACCAGAACTCTTGACGTAGACTTTGGTGATCCAGGAGCAGTCCGTCTAGTCAGCACCTCTGGACTGTGCTACGACTATGTAGCTCTTAGCCACTGTTGGGGTGACTCGCGGCCTCTGAGAACAACGAAGGCCAACTTCAATAGTCACCAAACCCTGATTAACATCCACAATCTACCGCAACCCTTTCGAGATGCCGTCTCGGTCACCCGTAGTATTGGGATCAAGTACCTCTGGATTGACTCGCTGTGCATTGTCCAGGACGACAAAGACGACTGGGAACGGGAGGCTCCAACCATGGGCGATATATACGGTAATGCGTTCATCACCATTGCGGCATCACGATGCACAAGCAGCACATCGGGCTTCCTTGGCGCATGCAAAGAGGACAAAGTCGTTTCGATACCTTCAAATGGCTCCGAGACCTTATACATCAGCCGTCGGCACAGTTTTGCACGAGACATGGATAACGCGCCATTAGCGACACGTGCCTGGGTGGTTCAAGAACGGATCTTGTCTAGACGTACGATCCACTTCACCAGTACCCAAGTATATTGGGAATGCTGGGCCTCGCAAGTGGGCGAAAATCTTGATATGCTCTACCCAGGCGTTGTGAAGCATGAGGCCTATCCGCAAGTCTTTGCTCCTGGTGGAAGATGTCAGGATGGCACCGGGTTGCCGACTTTACCCACTCCTAGACAATGGTGGCATTTGGTCACTGCCTACACCAGCTGCGGCCTGACCTATCAGAAAGACAAGCTCGTTGCAATTGAAGGGCTAATTCGGAGGATCAGCCAACATACTGGACATAGGGCGATTGCAGGGATTTTCGAAGACGTGCTTCATGCTGGCCTATTGTGGTCGGCGTGTGATGAGCCTCTAGAGAAGATCACCGAGATCCAGGCTCCCTCGTGGAGTTGGGCAAGTCGCAAAGGACGAATCAATTACATGCAACTATATGAATGGGCTAAGAATGATGATGTCCAGCTAGGGAAGTCTTGGGCGAATTCCAAACCCACATTGCGTGCACCGCGTCGTAAACTGCGACCGAACCTGTGTATCAGTGACTTGAAAGACTCTAGAGAGTATGACAGCTTTCCGCCCGAGCTCGACTACCATGCCACCAGATTCCGTTTCGTATACTTGGACTCAGATGAAGGGCAAGACAATCCTGGATGGTTGACAATCGATGACGATACAGAGAGTGCAACACCAGATTGGGATACGGTTAGTTGGGTTGTCGTGGCCTGTAATCTTGATAGCGAAAACTCGGACTCCGATTCCCAGATCGAGCAATGCGACAGCACAGACAGTACTCTAAAGGAAGGTCCCTTTTATTGTATGCTCGTTCGCTTGAAAGATAATGTAGCGTATGAGCGGATAGGCATTGGCGCAGCCGTGTCCATGAGCTGGTTTGATGAACTGAAAGAGGAAATCATTATAGGCTAAGGAATCACATGACGAATGAAACAAACGTGTAAGCACAAGAGATGGATAGATAGAAAAGGAGTGGCATGTGACAGGTTATGACAGTGTTCAGCATTGTGAACTATCACTGTGAAGTAGCTTTGCCTTTACTCAAGAGCCAAATGTCACGCGTGTTGCATGTTCAGAATCCACACGGCTTGAGCGACACGGATTCAGCAGGAGAAAGTCTGATGATTACCAGATATATAACATATGCTTCCTGTTTACATTCATTCCCCAATATTCTTCTTACAGTTCTGTGGCAAAGGATCAGCCGTGTGCTTAGTGGCAATGATTTGAGTTTTAGTTCCTAACACTGTCGCTTCTGAGTTTACTCTGGAGAGTCAGTCTTATGAGGGAAATACAAACTACACAACTGCAGCCCCTGTTCATTTGAGGTATTCACGCACACCTCATCCGCAATACACGCATTCTCTGGGGAGTCATAAGGTGCCCGGGAAGTGCAAACGAACCAAACATCTGTCCGTTCCGGTGAGCAAGTGACTAGTCCAGGGGATTGAAGATTCCTACTCAGTGGTGAAATGTTCAAGCACTTTTGCTATTATGATAACTTCCGGAATTATGTCTTAGTATTGTATGCTGCGCGTCAAACGAAATATCCATCTTCAACTTTGGATCAATCGTCCAGGGCGGTGCTAAGAACAGCATCGACTGCAAATCTCTGTAAGGGTGCAAATGGACATCGGATTGGAGTCAGTCTTTACGGAAGAGATCATTGAGGGCTTCGGACATGCCTACTACTATAGTAATGTAGAAGAGGCGCGCCGTGGTAGTAGCCTCTCTACTGGTTTTATGTTGTGCCCAAGACTACAGCAACGCGAGAGACTTATTTACTTTCTAAGGTTTCCACTTAGGACGATGACTGGGTCCTAGATTTGCTACTTCAGATGCTTGAAACTAGTGAATAGTATCTTGAACGAACAGAAGTCAAATGAGCAAGTGAAGGCGCGGTTTACACTAGTACAACGCTTAATAGAATATAATTTTAGGCACGCATTGCAAATAGAGATGATCACACATCACTCAACGAAAACGACGCTGTACAGAACTTCTGATTTTTCAATTTTTTTCAGATTAACACCCACACCATCTTGCCCTTCATCGATAATGGCGGTGTCTATTGTACTCGGACTTTTGGCCGTCCTGGCCAAGACGTCAGCAAATCTGCTATACTCTACTCCTACGGGCTCTCATCTCAACAATACGCTTCTTGCCAACCCTGCGCGCGACAACGTTACATACCCTTCGCTGAAAATCACTCGATGGACGCGAGATTCGAACTCGACCCAAGACCCTTGCTCTGGAGGCGATTTTAGACTCTACGATGAGTACCGAGAGGACAGATGTCCGCCAGTCAACAGATACGATCCAAAGCACCCAGGCTTCTGTGAAGGAGCCGATAATTTCCCGTGTACTTCATTTTGCCAAGTTAGTACGTATTGGAGACGGTCATTCCGAACGCTTTCACACAGTTCACTCACCAGTGATAATTATCATGACAGGCACTGAGTTTACATACGGACAAGAATCTCCCATCATAGGGACGTACTGCGAAGGTGCCAGGGAGTGTTGGACCACCCAACAGGATATAGTAAGAGTGAAATGGCCAAGCAAAGGACTACTGGAGGACCAGTTCAGCGAAGCCTTGTCAACAGGAGTTAGCGGCGGCTTTCATGTCTGGAAGGTATGTATTAAGACTCCATTACCGGTCTTCAAAGCGTCATTTATTTCAAAGCCCATGCTAATTGATGACACAGTGCGTATTGTTATTCCCTGATTAGAGGATATTGTGTCGCGTGGAATCTTCGCAACAGAAGTCATCCGATATACTAACATGATCTCACGTCTAGTTCAACGAGAGAAGTCGGAGTTTACAACAAGCACCTTGAAAAGGATGAATGTGGTTATTTTACATTTGTTCCAATCTTGAAGACTACTTGGTAAGTGTATTTGAACCCAAGTGCTTTCCTTTTCATTGCGTACTTCCTCTACTCCTTGGTAACATAATCAAATTTGCTTACAAGAATCAAGCGGTACATGGACTCATGGACAACGTGGTCCGTGGGGCTGTGAAAATGTCACCACTGAGCACCATCGATGTGCAACACAGCAAATGACAGACTCAAAGGGTGTTCCAGACGGCAACACGATTTTTGTCAAAACGGACTGCAAGAGTAAGGTGCCCTTGCCCATAACCGAGCAAGACCCTATATACAGATTCACAGGGGTTGGAATCAATCAAAACTATCATAGTGTATCGGACGACTGGGCCTGGGATTGGTGCAAGTGTTACTACAAAGTCGCGCTCAGTTCTTTCGAGCTACGGGGGAAAAACTGGGCGAGGAGTAGGCTTGGTTTTGGCTCTAACGGAGGGGTTAATGGTTCCCGGCTACAACATTACCTGGGGACCTGTGGTATTATAACGTTCTACCGCTTTCATATGAATGATGACGAGGAGGACTCTTGGTGGGCCACTGGAAATCTGCCCATCGGAACCAGGAACTGCGTCGCAACTCAGGTTAGAAAGGCCGGTGGAATGAAGAGCGGGCGTTGTAGTGGTACTGGCTAGGCAGTGGGTAGATGAACCGGAACCCAATATTTGTCCGCTTACATCACGAGCATATCGATGACCACAATGCTCTAACCTAGGCTGGAATCGTGGATTGATGTAAATGAGTCAAGTGGAAGAATAACAAAATCATGTGTGTTGGAAAGCGGGATGCTTATTTCCCCCTAAGTCTGAAAGAAGGGCAGCACCTACTCCTACAGGTAGATAGCCAAAATCAAATGTCATCATCATTCGGGAAGCCTGCAACAAGTTTCATATTCGCTACATTGATGATGGTTTATGCCTTGTTTATTTGTAGACAAGCAGGTCAAGCGCCTGGGCATACTTGACTCCATCAAGCCCATGAAATGACGGAGCCACAGAAAACATCAATCAACGGAAATGGGAATTGCAAGGACAAACACAAGAAGCCACTGTCAATATCCCTGTGACAACCATCGCATACGTGTGCTCCGACTCTCTGAAACCATAACGCCGATGATAAATGTATCGCGATAGAAAAGTAAGAGAGGGACTACGGGGACTCTGTGGAAACGTTACTCCGGAGAGAGAAAGTGTACAAATCACTCTGTACCATCTCGTATTCTTGTATCACGCCATCCGAGATACCGTAAAGCCTTGCGTCAGGCGTCATAGCTATAGTCGAGAACTGTGTATTCTCTGGGGCGTCTTCGAAATTCAACGGTTGCGATTCGGCCCAGCCCCATTTTACCGGGTCAAAGTCGTTCGCGTAGGCCGTTCCATCATCATCCGCGAGACCGACAAGAAACACGTTCTTGCGATCATTGAATGCCACGGCGGCCAAGGTTTGGAGGGTCGAGTTCTCGGGTTGCGGCAGCTTGATTTCTTTGCCTATATTAATGGGTCAGCACACACTGCCATTCGGCATGTTGGAACGCACCTTGGTCTGTCCAATTCCAGTCCTGTTGGTAATCCTGCCAGGCTGTCACAACAGTGCTCGCATCCTTATAGATGGCCCAAGCATAGTCGGTATCGAATAGTGTTTTTGTATCGCTATAGGGCGCTAGTGTTTGTGCCGACACCAATGTGATCCCGGAAAAGGGATCAATCCGATCAACAGCAATGCTGGGATCCCAGTTGGCAGTGGAGTTTGCAACCATCAAGGCAGTACCCAGCTCATAGGTCAAAAAGAACTGGCCATGACCACATTCGGTCTCATTTGAGCATCGTCGCCATGTTGCTGCCAACTGAGAGTAGTCTTCAATCACCAGACTGTGGTTCATGTGAGGGCCGAGAATACCCCATCTCCAGTCGGTGAGGTTTGGGTCATGAGTGACGATTTCGACAACGCTGTTTGCCGAAGTGGCAAAATAAACGCGCAACTGGTTTAAATCTGGATTTCCCCAGTCATTTGGATCTGAAATTGCGACTGTGGCGAGTGGTGATTGATTTCGGATAGGCAGAGCGCTGTCCTCAAAGTAACTGCTGATATTGACTTGAGTCCAGGAGCTGTTTGTCTTGAAGTATGAGAGCAATGACCCATCGAATTCGTCTTGCGTCAGCACGACTTGGTACTCCACTCCGTTTACGGTCCAATTCGTCGCTGCCAGATTTTGCGGCATGGCTTGTCTATCGCCATGTTTGCTGTTTGTCAAGCCAGCGGCCAGACCAGCCACTAGAGCGATCAAAGCCAAACCAGAGGCCAGGGCGACAATAATGAATAATCTCTTCCTAACTCCCAGTATCTTGGGAGTAACTACTTCCGGTTGCTGAGGACTATCAACTGTATCAGGTGGTTGGTCGCCTTGAAGTTCTTCTCTATGTGCTATTGCTTCCGGGTACTCAGTCGGCGCTATGCGATGACTGTCTCTTCTGAGACCAGTGGTGCTATTTTCGCTAACGCGCGGATCTCGAGTCTCCACGTGGGTGATTGAATGATCAACTGAGTGCTTATAGCGACCATATTCGATAGGGCTGAATTGATCATGACTCAACTCCTTCTCCGCCTTATCGTGAGCAAGGGGTTTGGTCTTTGGGATGGGCGTCTGGGGTGTTAATGGAGACGTTATTTCTCCTGTTGAGCCTCGTGTAGCCATGGCCTCTGACGTCAAGCTCGCGCTGGAGGTCTATATACGCCGTGGAGGATCATGCGAATATCTACAGCGCGAACAGTTTGCATCTCTAGAGCTCGCTGTGATTACTTTTTGACTGCTAGCGACCTTCGAGATTAGGAGCACAAGATAGCAATATAACTTGAGGGGGAACGAAGCGCGTTTCTTGCAAATATATCTGCTGCGATTCAGGTTGGCCGCGCCGGCTTTTACTTTCATTAACAGGCGTAAACATGAATGCCTATCTAGATATCCTCTGCAGTGTAACAGGGCGTCGCCACTGCTGAGCCACCGCCTCAGCTCCTGCGACTTCATAGTACAGCCCAATGTGATAAGTTGCGCTTCAGTCATTGGCGGTAGGATCTTCCAGCTCCGAAAAGGATGCCACATGCATGGAACCAACAGGGGTGTAGGTAGTAGGGGATTCACTGACCGGATTTTCCCATTCCTTCAGTTGTCGGTGACAGCCTCGACAGCCTCCCCAGATCCGGCGGGATATGCCGTTGAACGATTGAAGTGCATATACTAGAGAACAGACCGAAGAGTCCTGAAGACTTTTCTGTTTCTGGCTCCTTTCCTTCCTCAACCACTCACCTCTCTGCACATAACTGCACTCATTTGCTAAGCGCTGCCGACGGTAAGCCTGAAACTCGGTGAAAACGCTCTTCGGCATCTTTTCCTATCGCAATGATGTAACACAAGGGCCGCATGGAGCAACGTCGGCTTGCTGGTTGTAATGCATTAATCGAGCTCAGCTGTACTAAAAGCGATGAGCAGAGGTAAAGACGGCTGAGAGACAACACTGACCTCAGCGTGTCTGGTCTTGGCGGCGTGATCTTATGTGCCACTTTGACAAGCTTCTGAATATCCGACTTTATTCATATAACAAACACGAATAGATATTCGGCTCTTGGACCGAGCCGTTGATCTGGGGTATGTAACCCATGCCAGGCTCTAAGTGCTTGCTTAACTTGTGCCAACAATAAAGTCAGCGATCCAACGACGAATGGCAAAGAACTGGGGCTTGATATGACAGGTTTTCTGCCGAATCATTATCGTGTACTCTGATCCTGTTCAGTTCAATTTCAAAAATAATTCGAATTAACAGCACGTTATAAATTAGTATGTGATCCTGAGTGCAATGCATTCTCCTTTCTAGGTTTCTCAATCCGCGCCCCTGACCTTCTCACTCAGAGGACCTTGGCGAGTCCAGATATTCATCCCTATTTTCTCGCCGCTCGTCAATGGTAGACCAGCATGCAATGTCCGCTGGTCTCCCGTCCCATCGTCTAGTAAGTTCGACCAGAAGATCGCATTTCCGACAATCGGGCGAAACGTGACACCATTCTCCCAAGGCTCATCGCAGTCAATGAACGCACACCACCTCGGATCGTGAGGCGGCTTGACCATCGGGAAGTTTGTCCCGCCGCCTGTTATGTTCTCCGCTGTGACATAGGCGAAGAATGAACTGATACGATTGCCTCCCATCGCCGATGATGAATGAAGAGCATTTGTGAACCAGTCTGTGTGGAAGTGGTATTGTTCTCCTTCGCCATACTTGACAAGTTGTAGGGGCTCTAGATGAATTCGAGGGGTGTCAAATCCCTGGAATAAACGAGCGCGTTCTTCGATACATCGGACTGTGTCGTCGCGCACTACGCTCGTAGATTGTGATGTCCGCGATTGTCGCAGTCCTTGGACGCCGGCCGAATCTGCGACTGCCGAATGCGAGAATGTGTCTTTTCTGCGTCGATTTGTCAGTTGTAAATGCAGTCAACTTAGAAGTGGTGCTCAGCGCTCACGTTATTTCCTGAAGGTGGCGTTGCTCTACTGGCGTAATGAACCCATCGAGGTAGATGACTAGCGGTGATCTCGAGAGAATATGACTTTGATACGGAGGGTGTTGACAATCGGGTGAGATTATGGTCTTCTGCTCCTGATGATGATTATGAGCGTAGGCGCTGCCGGCCAGCGCCGTAAGTAATACTGATTTTATTGAACCCATCTCGAGGACTTGATGAGTGTGACAATGGAATTGCGACCATTTCAAATCCAGGGCTTAACGACGCTAGACGTGATATTGAACTATTCAAGTCGAGTATCGAATCAATCATATCCGAGTCTTTCCAACGTCCGCGCTCTGAGCCTGACCTGGAGTGCTCATGCATGGCTGAAACGTCACAAGTCTGTTGATGGCGCTGTTTCGATGACTGCGCCCGAGGCAGCTCGACAGCCTCCTAACGCGAGGCCTAGCGCCGTGCTTGCGAAGCATCTCACTCCTCTCGGCGTTTCAGCTTGGGTTGCAAAGATGCGTTGTTTGATCTACAGCGCTTGTCGTATCCCTGCATTGAACCCCTGAGTAAGCTATTTGACCCCGCCAATACCCCGATTACAGCATCGACAGTAGGGATGACGACGACATAACTTCAATCGGCAAAATTCTTGAATTTCGAAATCTCATAGGACATTCTTTGAAATGCAGTTAAAACCCAGCATTATAGGGGTTTCGCTCTTGTCGAGTGGTGGTATCGCATGGGACTTTACCAACGAGCGCGATTTTCGACGTGGTATCTCAGGTCACAATCATGCTCTTGTCGCGTGTAAGTCAGGAATGGTGAGATGAAAAGAGAGAGTAGCTCAAGACTTAACGAGTCGATAGTCATACATGTAGGGCATTCGAACTCTATTTATTCTCAAATATAATCTAACTCTTCATGACTCGCAATAGCCCTCTCCGTAAGTCAGCTGGCAAGCATCACCATCTTTATTGTCACTGATCAAGCGACTTAGAACCGCCATCCAATGTCAGACCCTAGAGCCAGAATGGCAGATAGTCGCCGACTCACATAGCTCTCTTCTAACTATCGACTGTTCATCCGAGAAAGTTCTCTGCGACGAGTTCGACATAGTTTCATACCCCGCAATACGATACTTCGACGGCCATGGCCATACAAGGTCCTATCGAGGGCCCAGGAAAGCCCCGGCGTGCGTCTCGTTTCAATGACTCCTATTCACGTACTAAGAGCGAAATAGCATAAAAGCATTTCTCAGTCGAGCTCATCGTCCTGTAACTACGACTCTCAACTTGGAAAAAATGGCAGGCTTCCAATCCGTAGATGAGCGTGTCATAGTCGGCCAGTTCAATCCGAAAGACGAACACATAATCACGGCCTTCAAGACCGTCGCACCGCAGTACAGGGATAGAGCGACATTCGGATCTATCGAGATCGACGGCGCGTCGACGGTGGAATGCTACAATAATGTTGATGAGCAGAAGTTTACTTCAACGGACTTCACAGCCGTTGATGAGTTGTCTAAATTGGTCGAGACTTGCCTTCCGCCACTTATTGGAGAGTTCAACAGGATGAATGAGATGAGCTATCTACAAGTAAGTGTTTTTCTTCAGGATGTCTTCTCGATGTATGTTCATTGCTTTCAAAGTGGCTAAACGCGCAATATGAAGGCCGGAAAGTCGCTGGTATACTACTTTTCGACGACCCAAGAGGAAAGAGACGACTATGTTAAGATGATTCGACCGGTTGCAAAGATGTATAAAGAGTACCTGAATTTTGTCACAGTAGATGCCCTCGAATACGGAGATCTGGCTGGGCCACTTGGTTTAACACCCGGTGTCTTTCCAGCGCTCGCGGTCCAGAATCCGATGTTCGGGCAAGTATTTCCCATGCCTGAAATTACGCAAATTACTTCAGAGTCTGTGGGCGCGTTTGTAATGGATATTGTACAGGGCAAAGTCAGACCCTGGGATGGTCAGCACTCCCGAGGCAATACGCAGGGTCAAGGGCAAGAGCAGGGGCACGATGAGCTTTGATGAGTTACAGTTAGAAGGTTCTGTGATAGAGACTATTCGAATATCTAGGAATTGGCATAAAGTGAAGATCCATAGACCTTTGGAGACACTGGTACTCATAGTGATCTCAGATGCTAAGTTCCTTCTACACACTCACATAAACCAGCCCCCCAAGGCCGCTATCAGTGCTTACGCAGGCGCTCTTAGGGCAGACTCATGAAGAGTTCCAACAACTTGGGGTAGTTCGGTGTCCTATTCACATCTCGTTAGCATTGATCCTCTCCCAACATTTCTATCCAGCACTCACCCCATCCCCGTCACAGGATCCCATCCGGCAGTAGCAGGGAACCCATTAGTACGACACCCACGGTTGTCGCCGGACGTAATGTCATTGAACACTTCCGGGTGCGAATACAGCGTTGGGTGAATGAATCCAACTGGCTTCTTGCCAACGGCAAGCCTCTCTTCATTGATGAGCGTAATGACCGATCCCCAGAGCGGAGCAGACGCCGACGTGCCGCCGATACTCAGGAGTTCGCCGCCACTTGCGATGACGAAGTTGTCGCCGTTCGCGGAAACATCTGGATACGCCCGACCGATCTTGTTGAATCGCCCAACACCCGACTTTGCAGTCGAGTAATTCGTACCGCCGCCTTCGTAGCCGACGAACGAGATGTTCGCATTAGCCAAGTACCGTTGGACATTGTCCTTTTGCCAGTCAGGCGTCTCGTAAATATTCGAGAATCCGCCACCAGAGCGGAACCGCGAGGTCGCGACTTCGGGGTCTTTGCCCGCTGTCATGTTCGTGGGGAGGTATGTCGAGCCGACAGAGAGAATATAGGGGCACGTTGCTAGGAACTGCGGATTGAACACATCGTGATTCGGACCCATGCATCCCGTCGGGTTGACGTTTGTCGGAAAGCCGGAAACGCCATCGTCGCCCGATGCGATCATTATTGTCGAGCCCTGAAGTCCGAGCTTCATGATTTCGGCGCATTGCCGTTGTTGGTATGACGCCGGGAGCTCGGACTCGGCGCCGCTGTAGGAGATGCTGATGACGTTTGTCGGCTTGTAGAGTCCGCAGTTTAGCTCCCCTTTGTAACCTCCTTCGTGCTGATTTGGATATTCTGGATCTCGACACTCTGGCCGTTTGCAGTTCCCGGACTCGCCGAAGGCTTCTAATGTACAGTAGCTACCGTCGATGGCGTTCCAGAGATCTGGGGACAGATTACTCATTCACTGTGCCTTGGGTAGAAAAGAGGGGTTTGAACTTACTATTGAAGAAGCCCGCGTACGTCGACTCGGTCCTCTGCGACTCTTGGTACCACTCATCATCTACTTGGAACAAGGCAGGCTCTTGAGGCCAGATCAAGCCGTATGCCATCTCAAAGTCAAGGTTCGCCTCCGAGCCTGCAGCATCTATATTTTGCGCAGGGCCTTCGCCGCCGTTGACAGAGAGAAGCTCTGGGTGCGTGCCATTCGGGATGCTGCTAGGCAGTTGTTAGTATGGTACAATCGAAGCTTAGATGCTGTCAAGACTGACTCTGTGAATGCATAGAAGAAGTAGTCGAGATCTTGTTGGGCATAGTGTTGTCCAAGGCTCTGGAAGATTCCCATCTTATTGTCGGGGCTCTTCTTCGTCCCTTTCGGTATGCCGTATAGCTCTTGTGGCACAGTCAGTGATAAGAAAGGCCATAGTTTGTGACAGACTCACGTCGCAGGCAGTCCGGGGTAACGTAGACGTCGCAACCTTGCTTCAATGTGAGGTTACCGGAATTGATGTCATCCGGTAGGATAGGGTCCATAAAGCGAAGCGGGCCATTGAACTTTGAGCTCGTCGGCGGTTTGACTGTCACTGATTGCAAGCCGTTTCTCTTATCCATCAAAGGTGTCAATCCATCCTTGTCAACCGGCAACGGAGAACGAGGCAACTTGTTGTTGCTACCACCACGCTTTGCAGAGAGATCTGAGCGTGGAGTAATAGTGCTTCCCATAAGCTTGATCCCAGGCGTAATGTAATCGATGTGTTCCTTGATATGTTTCGGAACATGATACCTCATATATACGGTTAGGGGGAGTCTTTTGGGGATATGAATCAACTCACTCGTCGCATCCAATGTCCTTGCCTCCGGTCACTTGGTGTTCCCATATGTGATAATCCGTCAACAACAGGTCTTCTACTTGATCTACTGGCGCATCGAATTGAATCCACTAGTATACTATCAAGATCAGCAAAGTGTCATTTGCTGCCAAGTCACATCAGAAGGGTAAGAATAATATCTCAAATGGACTTCGAGTGCTGAATGTCTTTGCTGATGGAAGAGCCCACAGTGTGGCTGACCTGCTTGTTCCGCGACTGCGAGATAGTATGCGCTCCGATACCAGCGTCAACGAGCCATTCCTTGACAGCTTCGACGGTCGACTCCGACGGCGCAAAGAAATCGACAACTTGCTCGGCCGATAGGTGCTTCCCGTAATTGATCGAGCTCGGATCAGATCTATGCCTTTGTTATCAGCATCTACTACACCAAGTCGTAATCTAACAAAGACAGCCTTGCTCACATGTCCATCAACAAATCATGTCCCGATTCAAGATTCGGCTGCTTCAACCCGATGCGCATCGGCAGCAGGGCATCACTTTTTGCTCTCTCAACCTTCGACCAAGCTCTGCTTTGTACAACATCTCTCTTCTCATGGCTGACGTGCGTATGTGGTACATGTCGCTTTGATGGTTCGTGGGAGATACTCTGGTTCGAATGGCGATGAACAGGGTTTGCAATCGCCTCGGTAGCTCCTAGGCTTAGTATGACAAGCAATGAGACGAACTTCATCTTGAGTTTAATTATGGGATACACATAGAAGCTCGTAATCTAGCTTCGGGTTGTTTACTATCAAAATGCTGGAGATCACTGATATCATATATCGTTCGCAACTACGATGAGCTCATACCGGATTGTCATATTGACGCCCAAGCCGCGCAGCATAGTGCGGGAAACAGCTTGTCACCCGGCCAAGGCCGCAAGTATAGGCTTCTTCATTTGTAACTATCGCGGGTAAATGTACTTGTGGGCCACGTTTATAGTCGCGACTCACGCGCGATAACGTAGTCTTCTGGCGTCAGCGATCGCACATCATGGCTCTCTGGATAAGATACGTTGATGTATGTATCAACGAGTGAGATGCCTTCTGTCTTCATATCCAAATAGATTATTGAAGATTTACGATCAACACGCAGTATAAATTATGTACCTGGAGCCCGCATAGCCGATTATGATCACGTGGGCAAAGTAGTCATTCAGTCGAGCTCTCTGAGGTATAGTCTGGCTTAGAATGCGATTGGAAATTCTCTTTCGTTATTAGAAAGGACTGTGCCTTGTCCCCGCAGCGCATTCAGGCTTCGACCACAGTGAGTGGCCCGGTGGTATGTCGCGACGGGCTTGTTATAGTCGAGAATTCATGATCTCCCGGCGTCGGGTGAATACAAATTGGGGCCACATTTAGACGTGCTTGGCGATTTCGCGTGACCGGCAGCCAATTCCACGATTGGAGTTGGAAGGTCCGATGCTTATCACGAATGGGTTTCGAGAATACCGTCTTCAACTATCAAACTAAAATGCATCAACAGTAATTGAGGACTTTCAATTTCAACTACGTTATGTCGAACTGCCCGCTCTGAGCTCCTGGCCCTCATACCCCTTTCTCTATACTCTATGAATACTATACAGGAAAAACACCCAGCGCACATACCAACTCCTCAAAGACATTCTAGCGCCATTATTCCGGTGGCATTGATCATCAAGCATCAGGGTTCCAAGATACAAGCTTGTACCACACGCCTTATATACTCATCCCTCTCCCTTGGCCTTCTGTAGAAGAGGCCATCTCTGCGAGTCGCTTCGTACTGAACAACGTGAAGTAAATGCGCTAGATTCGGTCGATTTCTTCGATCCACTGCCATGCACCGGGCAACCAGCATCAACAAATCGAGATCTACCTCACGATTGTTTGGGGGCGTGGCCAGCAGGTTCCCGACGAGGTCCCTGAATTGCGTTCTAGCGAAGTGACCTCTATTGGCGCCTATGAGGTTCATCATCGTCTGTAGTTCGAGATTAGACTAGAGTCATGCACGGGACAGAATAAGGATCGTGGGACGCCGTGTTCTTTGAGGTTGCTTGTTTCATGAATCGGGAACTCACCTCTCCAATAGCCCTTATGTTTTCCTCAATCGCCTCGTTCCGCGCCCTCGGGTCGATCGTGGGGGCTCCTTGCTCAGCAGCTGTGATCGCAGGGAGACCTAGTGCGCCGTCGAAGTTGGCGATGTCTTGTGGCAAAACGTTATCGTCGATATCTGAGGTACCAGGCTCAGGTTCTTCGAATTCGGTTGCCTGCCCGTAATCGATGAGTTTTATAATCGGCAGCGTGCTATGTTCTACTCCTTCCCCTGGCGCGTCCGTTCTCGTTTCTCTCCTCGCCTGTTCAATTTCGCCAAATACCCCTATGCCAGACCATTAGTACGTCCTCCATTCCACTGTCAAACACCCGGCAACGTACAGTTATCCAAGCTTTGCATATCGCCCTGTGAGAGCACTCCCGGAGTGATATTGTGTGGCCCCGATGGAACCCTTTCGAGCAAGGTTTCGTATGGCCATCGCTGGCTTCCCGTTGAATTTCCAGGAGGGTAGGCCATGGCGACAACGGCTCGAACTACTGCACGCACAGCTCAGTCCTATACCACGTTTTGTTCATGTTACTTAGCACCGGGGACTTACAGCAAAGGAATATCGGCCAAAGTATCCTATTAGGCGGAAGTTGCCCAGGTACAGTCTCCCACTGTTGCCATCTCGCTGCAAATCTATTCAATGTGCCGTGCGGGATATACTCGGTGATGTGGGCTAGAATAATGAAGTTCTACTGTCCTTCAGTAAAATGTTCTACTATTCAGATCTTGGGGACTGTAAAAAGCTACATAGCGACTTACGCCGTCGGCTTTTGTAGGGTCTGGATTAATTTTCAAAAGCCCGATTATGTGCTTCGCCCATCTTAATCTCTGTTTGGTTTCAATCAGTCGCATAAACCTCACGCAACCGGGTGGGCGAGACGTTACGAATAGACGATTATTTTCTATCTCCAGATCAGGCTGTGTTACGCCAACCATGGCTTTCACGCAAAATCTTTCCGGCCGCTTAGCAGTACGCCCTACGGTGGAATCTCTGAACAGTAGTGCGACTCCCGATTGCCCCCTTCCCAGCTCGTCTTCGAACGCATATCGAGGTACATTGTTAAAGGCATCTAGAGTGTCGTTCTTGGCTGTAGCGTATGCCGCAGTGTTATAAGCCATTTTAGATGGGACGTATATTGGCAAGGGGGTGTTCTCGTTTTAATCATACCATCGTAACGTCTCTGAGCTTTGCCATTCTACTTGCCCTTTGTCAACGCTGTGATCGCATGGGCGTATTGTAGTACCGGAATGGGTAAGATGTGGAATCGTGACAAAGAGAAGCATAAGCTATGGCTAGATGGTGTCATGAAAAGACAGGGGCTATTGTTGATCTCATTTCACGATTACTTGGCCATCATACGATCATGGTAGGTATCTTGATATTCCCCCTTCTCTCATCAGGTATGTGAGACGTAGCGCATTGCCATGCGACTGCTTCTGTAAACTTGTCGTCCAAACACTGGAGAGCCGACTCCTCAGGAATATTGGCTTAGCAACTAGCAACAAGCCACGTTCGTCCGGCTCAATTCGTCATCGTCACGCGCAGAGCTATGCTCTACTTTGCGCGTTAACGTATCTTATTTTGGTATCCTTTGACATGAGATCATTATGTTGCGCCCGCGAGCTCACAGCCCTCTCGTACCACTCCCACCACAGCGCCAGTCTGTATTGTTTCGTTAGCTCCGCCCGAGACACGGTACTCAATCTCTGCCAGTCCATCCAACCATCTTATCATGGCCTCGGGCTTTGCTTGAAAACTTGACAATTGCTCTGACAAGGCCGTGATGATGTCAGCAAGCGCCAGGCCATTTGCGACTTTGAGTGTATTGATAGTCGAAAGACATGACGTTACGTCACTCGTCTCCATCAGAGTCTTGACAATCTTGGAGATGGCGGCAGGCGGGGGAGCGGCTATGCAGTTGTAGATTGTTTCCATCGTGATGGTCTCGCGAACAATGTCTTTCTCGGCGATCTTCGGTGCGTCTTTCGGCTGCATCGGTGTGCCTGTAATCAGATGTCAGCATGGAAGTATTGCAAACCTATCGCATGGTTAACAAGACATACTAGACGCGTGGCATGCCTGCAGCACGTTCAGTGCTCGTCGCATATCACCCTTGCTCAATGTGACCAGAGAGTCTGTGGCCTCGGCATTGATTTTGATGTTCTCCTCCGCAATGACCTTGTCCACTATTGTACGGATGTCACCCTCTTTCAGAGGACTGAAGCGAAACCGTGTGCATCTAGATAGCAGAGCTGGAGACAGCTTGTGTGTATAGTTGGCAATGACGCAGAATCTGGTGTTGGCCGTATACTTCTCCATGATTCTTCGCAGCGCCATCTGTGCAGTGTTGGTCATAGCATCAGCCTCGTCCAAGATGATAAGCTTGAAACCAGCGACACCGGATTTTGATGTATTGGTCATAGTGAAGATCTGTTTCGTAGAGGCGAAGGTCTTGATCTGTTCGCGGACAACGTCAATACCACGGTCGTCGGAGGCATTGAGTTCGAGAACCATCTGTCGCATGTTCTCTTGTCCATATATACGGCGGGCGAGAGCCAATATGGTAGATGTTTTGCCGGTTCCAGGGGGTCCGTAGAGAAGGAGATGTGGTAATCGGTTGGAGTCGACAAACTTGTTGATGGTGGCCAGGATGTCCTGGTGGCCAGAGACGTCGGAAAGGGTTACAGGTCTATACTTTTCGACCCATGGCAGAGTGTCCTCTGCCTCGACGGGCAAGTTGGCGGCACTTCGTTTTCCCTTTGTGCTCTCGGAAGAGAAGATAATGTCGTTGGACGGGGCGTCCACATCCATCTCATCTTCGATGTCAGACATGTTGGCGGAGCGTTGCGGAGGAGTACGACGGGTGATCAATCGGCTTTGTGACAAAAATGACGATGTAGTGACAAGCTGAGAGTAGTGCTTCTCTGGCGTTGGAGGGGATGCGGTGTAGGTGTTGCAATACGAGCTATCAACTGTCGCATAGGTAGCTTGGAAGCAATCAATCGACGCGTTAATTGAAATGCTTGACGCGTCGTGGGGTTTAGACCCTGTTAGCGCATCCCATCGCTGTATCGGGTTGACTGGTGCGGGGCATTTTGACCATCAGGCCTCTTAACCAGACACTCAGCATGGAATTTGTCAAAGAAGACAACCAGCAGAGCAGACTTGCATCGTATTTCAATTTCTGGATGTTAGAGTCAGAGACTGAATCTGTCGCGTCTGTTCTGATCATCCATAGTGATCGAATGCCTAGTTAGGTAGCCAAGCACTGTAATCGGCCCGCCGCCCCAGTGATGTTACTGCAGCCTGCGACACACTATTGATGGTTCTTACAATTTCTTTCCCCTTGTGTGAGACTTCTCAAGATTTCGGTCTCCATGGGGGTGTTTGTGATTATTTGGCGAGTAAATGACAGCCTGGAAAGCGTTCCCACGGGCGCGAGTACGGTAGGTACAACACATGAATTCCTTTGGCCTGGACGATGACCTACCAAGGGTGACGCTGTCAATATTCAGCCAATGGGGCAAGGAAGCAATTACCTGTAGTTGAATACCTGTAGTTGAATGCATTGGATACCTGTCACTTGGGGTTTCAGTAAGTACTTGTGAATCGACAAACTGACAAAAGACCTGTGAGCCAATTCAGGTTGTAATGCTTTCACGACGTTCTTAAGGGGGATGGGTCCTACCCTGGCAATCCTCAAGCTTGACAGATGTCTCATCAAGAAACAGACGACATAGGATCACCACGTTAGATGGTTTCAGAAACAAGGTCATGTTCTGTAAGATCTCGGATAGTCTGCTTATACTTACTCTTGTTTTAGGCATTTCACTATTCACCTGATGCAGATAAGGACTCATGGCTGAGGCAGATGATGACTTGAGTCCATTCATTTTGAGCACATACGAAAGAATGCTGCCAGTTACGCAATTTTGCGCCCATTCGCCAGCTCACTACCGTACTTTACATTTTTTCCTACGCGCGCCTCCCCCTTTACTCATACAAGGAGGGAAATCACCCGCGTCAACAAAGCCTCGATGCCTCATTGCTTCTCTAGCGCCATCTTGTCCCCTTATCAGCGAAGTCGTTATCCTTCAGTCTGTTCTGTCCAAGCACTGGCCTTTGTGAGTCCAATGTCAGAGCAGCTAGCAGGTGGATAACAGGAAACTTACATTTGATCGACTTGTTTGTCGTCGTTAGGATTATCAGTCTAGGTACAGCCATTTACATTTAGTCCCGTCTTCAGACCCCTGGGAGCGCTTGTTCTTCAATCGCGTTCATTCTTGACTGGAATCTCGGTTGTGACCATAGTTGTATACACAGTCCTGATGATGCTTGTGATCACGGTCTTGTTCTTCGTCGTGTGCTCGTATGTGGTCTCTGTCTGGGTGCCGATCTTTGTCACGACAGTCCTGGTTGTGTCCTCAGTTGTGTTCTTGGTCATATGCGTGTCGGCATCGGTAGTGAAATGGCTCGTGAAAGGCTTGCCACTGTGATGAGTTTTAGGCTTGCAGTCAACACCAGTGTGACCCTTGTTGTCAGGTGAAGCCCACATCGAGTCTTTCAGAAGCTTGACTGGACGCTCTGGACCAACTGTGGCGAGGTCACGATTCGTGTCAAATGAATCGTCAACCTCAATGCCAGGGGGGCAAGGCTCGGCATCGCGCTTCTCAAGTGTGGATTTTGTGGGGCGTGGGGACGGCATGCTGAAGACTGAAGGTGGCTGGCGATCTATAAGATATGGAATGAAGAAAGTGAGTGTGAAAGGTCCTGACAAGGGGACGAATTTCTACCCGGGCTAGGTCCAGCCTTGGGCCCGACGAAATGGGGAAGTATTAGGAAGAGTTTAGAGTCAGTGTAGCGCAGGACATTATACGCACTTGTTCAGTGAAGGGTTTATTTCATATTTACCACTGTTGTTGGGTGGATACTGTAGGGGTACGCAAGTCAAGGTGAGTAAAATGGTTGTGTATTCAACATGAACTGTATAGGGGCCAATACCTGGATACCACATTAAAAACGCCTGGTGCTGGGGCATGTACTGTTGCCGGGTGGTGCTGGTTGCTGGTTTACCATTTGTCTAGTTGTTAGTCGGCTGCAGCCAACTAACAACGTTGTCAGCCAAACCACTCACTCAATCAACAACTTACAACTTGACTACATTCGTGTGGGGCATAGAGTCGCACGCCTGCCTCTAAAGGTCTTCAATTTTAGTTTTCTGGTTTCCCATGTAGACCTGGCGAATACTTGGCTGACTCTGCGTCTGACTTGGCACAATGTGACGTTGCTGACTCTGCGATGAACGTGAAGTTGAGTGAAAGATCTGTTCCGAGATTCTGCCATGTCAAGTCAAAGGCGTATTGCGAACAGGGATACAAAAACAATGACCTCCCTTACGTTATAGGTTGCAAGCCTGGCTTTACTCTGCCCCGGTGCAATTGATGATCGTTCCCTTCACCAATCTGTTGACCAGTAATGTCACAGTGGGCTGACTGACGGAGGAGATCTGGGAGAGCTGAGACCCAGAGGTTATCTTATTCATCTGCTATGTTTGGGTATGCTACCTCTTTTCCTCATATATATGAGTGCTCTTTGTCTCAGCTAACAGGCAGCCATGCAGGCAACCATATGACTGGAATTTGAAAGAATAAACGGGAGCTCTCACAATCATATTCCAGCATTCCACGAGAAAGAGAGCTTGTTGTGACCTCATGTGACGAAATATTAGATACAGTATACTCATGTAAGTACATAATATAACCACTCAATAACCTATTCCAGTGCGATCCACTGGACGACAGCGTGATCCATATCAGTGTCGGACCAAGTACCGCAATCCCATTTGAGCGTATTCCTGTCCGCCACCGCATTGGTACGGAATCGCGTGTTGCGGCCTCTACCGAAGTCCGTCTCGCGGATCGCGATGAAAGCCGCAGGATCAGTCTTGAACGGCTCGCCGTAGAAGGGGCAATGCATCTCCACGCGCCCCTGAGCACGTTTGACCTCCGTGGTGCCGCTCTTGACGCGCTTTCCGTTCTCCTCTGACGGGTACGCTAGATACTGAACACGGACATTTCCGAATTTTCTGCCTGCCCAAGATTCAACCTGGAACACGAACGAGTTGCAGTTGACGTTCTCGGCCGAGCACCTGATGGACATGAAGTTGTCACCCTGCCACTCGAATGCCTGAAGCCAGACGCAGACCATAGGCGGAGACTTGAAGCTCTGGCTGAAGTACACTTCTCTGCGCATGCGGTCGCTGTTACCCTCTCTCGTATTCCATGTGTCTAACATGCCGGTTTCGAGATGAAGGTCGTTGGGTAGCGTCATCCAGCTACATCCCATGTCATACCCTCTTGTACCGGCAAATGCTGCGGCCTGGATACTGAAGCCGTTGCCATCTACTATTGGGAATTCGACACTCATACAACGATTCCGGTTGCATTCGGCGTCAATGAGGTTCAGGCCGAAAAGCAGCTTTGGCGGCTCGGCATATTTGCGCGCGAAGGTTTGTGACATGCGCGCGCGGCATTCTTCACCGCCGGCCCATCCTTTTTCGCGAGCGACTAAAACTCCAGATTCTGTAGCAGTCATGGTAAGCACTCAAGTATTCGAGGTTCAATACAAGATGTTTCATCGAAGAGACGAAGAATCGCCGTAGTAATAGAGTGGGATCACTTACGCGCTCCTCCTTTGGGTACCGCCGATTGCTCAAGCGCGGTAATTTGCTTCTCCTTATCTTCCAGAGACTAATGGCATTAGATTAGCACTTGAAGAGAGCGTCGGTTATGAGAATGCGTGAACGGTAGTCACAAACCTTCTGAGCAGCAGCGAGTTTCTGTTGCAACTCATGTAGACTCTTGTTGTTAGTTGTTGACATCAAGGCCAGGTCCTCGCTATCCACTGTGTCACTACTATCGATGAAGTCTGTTTCAGTTTCGTCTCCAACCGTCTCGGGTAGACTGCCCCAGATGACACCCAGACGCAAGATCTTGCCGTCGGCTTCGTCATCGCTTCTACCGAAGAAGCCCTTGAGGGTCCCCAAGGGAAAGGGTACGTCTACGTAAAGGACAGTCACGTTTTCATAAGTAATACCGTCCTTAACAACCACGCCCTTTTCGCCTGGAGTTGATTTGAGCGCCCGTGCGATGAGAGCTCGGCCTCGATTTGTGAAGAGACGAAGTCCGAGAACTTGCGTCGGCATCATCGCGGCGATTTTTTGTTTGCCATTTTCCTGTGTTGGCGTTGGAGCTTTCTCCCTTCCGTGCTCAATAGAAACCGAGTTGATTCGTTCGCCCGGCAGGAAGGGGCCAAATCTCTTGATACGGGTCTTGTCCCGAGACTGCAAAGTATAAGGGTCAGCTTTTGATATTGTATAAACATAGTACCATACTGGCAGTTACTACTCACCACACCCCTCTCCACGAGTAAGCCATTACTGTACGAAATGGCCCAGTAGACAAGTGCACCGTTGAACATCTCGGTGCGAATCGACCTGATATGCCACTCGGGCTTGAGGAATTCAAGATTGTTAAAGGGTTCTCCCTTCGAAGTGTCTCCGACAGCGCTAGAAACTTGGAAGTCTGAGCCGAGGTACGGATTGGTTGCGAGAAGACTGTCGAACACAGCCTTCTCATCCGGTTCGATCTTATCCTCCGCGGTATATAGATCCTTGATGCCAGCGGCCTCGTTCTCTTCCTTCTCCAACTGCTCTTTCTGCTCCTGTTCCGTCAATTGCTTGGCGGCGATTCTTCGCCCAGATAGAGGATTGCTCTTGACCCGTAGTCTCTCCGGAACCTCGATGACCGGGATGCGCGCCTCGAATGCGATTGGGGACTGATAAGGCTCCGCGTGGTCCTCATCTGTAGCGAGTTTAGGGTCCTTCTCGATGGCATCAACCTCGTTGACGATGCGGGCCATCTGTCGACGGATTGCGGTACGAGCATCGCTGAGACCTTTAATGGACGCTTCAAATTTGGCATCGCGCTCGACATATGGATAGAGCCCGGTGTTCTTGTCTTTGGACCCCATCTGGCTCACTGCTGTCGAGGTCGTGGCCACCTGTGCCTTTTCGGTGTCGCTCCACGGTATTACTTCAAGCGTCTTGCCCTGCACGCCGAAGATCTGCTCACCCAGACGTTTGTAAAGGGCCTTGTATGCAACGAATGAGTCAAGGAGAGTGTTGGTATAAATCTGTGCATTCTCGTACTGAAGGGGAGTGTACGAGGCTGGTTTTCTGGCAACGAAGCTTCGCAGGGCATCGTACTTGGTCAAGATTGCGTACGTGCGCTGTGGACAGTCAGCAACAAGATCTGGGAAACGTGCTGCAGCAGCCATCAGACTTTGAATGTCCCACTGCTGCTCCATCGGCTTGATATGGCCGCCACCAGACCAGAAGACCTGAATCGTGGTCTCGGTATTCGTCTCGATGTTGCTGCGAGCGATACCGACGTTCGCTTCTGCTTCAATCTGGACAGCCCCTGCGGTCAGAGCGATCTTCGCCTCGGCCTGAATGTCGGTCTTCTTCGCCTTATTGAGAATCTTCATGCTCACGATTGCATTGAACTCTCCGCCCTCGATAAAGCCAGAGATGAATGAATCACCATACACTTCTCGAAAGTTGTTTTCGTCGACGGAGCGAAGAGGGTTGAAAACAAGCGCGTCTTTAAAGTTGATAGTCTGGTTGACCACCTTGACGGATATGTAGAAGTTGAGATCGCTTTCTTTGAACTTGTCCGAATCGACAAACGATCCCTTGCCGGAGCCACCGACCTTGCCGGCTTTAATCGACAGCGAGCCCGACACGCTCATGTCGTCCATCACATCACTGAGACGATCAACGAACCGAGATGTGTACGTGACAGTCTGACTGGGGCCCCGAGGCGCCGTGGGGTCGAAGTCATACTTCTGAGTCTGTTCAGACATGCCGTTGAAACGCTCGACGAACTGGTTTTGCGCCCTAATCTTCTCCAGATCAGCCAAGCTGGTCGCTTTCAGATTGGCAGCGTTTTCAATCGCCTTGCGGGCATCCTCGCGTCTCTTGCGGTCCCAATCTCGCTTTTCACTGCGAATGAGGCGCGCTTCGTCGCGTTCTTCTTTGCGGCGCTCCGCCTCATCCTTACGCTCCTGTTCCTGTAATTGCCTCTGATGCTGACGTTGCTCTGCCAGAGTCTCGGCTTCTTCTTTTTGCAGGCGAGCTTGTTCAGCCTCCTCCTTAGCCGCCTTTTCCGAGGTCTGTGGCGATTTTCCGGTCAAAGCTGGTCGAATTGCTGTTCGATCAAGGGGAGTGACAGGAGCTTTGGCGGCACGTTCACGTCCTCGATCAGACGAAGAACTTCGAACCACACTCTTCTTCTTTGGTTCTGCTTTCGAAGGGCTCTTAGCATTTGCGCGGAGATTGGCGGCAATCGCGTCGCGGTCGACCTTGTCCTCCGAGGCTGCGTTCGCCTCGATGTTTTGAACAATAGGCTCCTGATCCACAGCGTCGTCATCGCCTTTCGGTTGTGTTGGCTTTCCTGAGTCATTCTTACTTTGCGCAGAAGCAGGTCTCTTCGACGCTTTGGACTCTACATTCTTAACCCCGGGCTTCGTGGTGCTTTGCTGAGCTTGTTTGGGTTCGGCTTCGTCCGCCACAGTGTCCTCTGCTTCGGGATTCTCCAAAACAGGGGTCTCCGACGCCGTACGAGCCTCCTCGGCATCTGCGATCTCGTCTACAGAGCCAGTTTCTTCGGGAGTAGACTCCTCTACTGGCACTTCAGTGTCAGCATCTGCAGGGGCTTCAGATTCTGCCTCTACAGGCGCTTCGTCCTCTGGCTCTGCGGTCTCCTCGCCCTCGGTGGGCGCGGCAGCTGCGGACTCAGGGTCAGCTTCCAAGGCAACGCCTGCAAGTATAACATGTTAGTTGCAAGCCCAATCCAGATGATATTGACCTCTACGGACCTTCGACGGACTCATCCACAAGGGCGGCCTCAATCAAGGCAACTTCGGCTTTTGCCTTTTTTGCATTCTCTTCGAGTACAATTGTAGCAGGCTGGCTAGTGATGACCTCCTTCTGTCTAGTCCATGCGCTGGGCGTGGCAGTCTTCTGTGCCATGATCCGCATGGTAGTTCCATCATTGGTCACCACATTCTCAGGCCTCTGATCGTCAACAACAACGGCATCATCGACGCAAATCTGCTGTGTATATGAGTTGAACCTTTCAATGTTGTCGTTAGTCACCCGGCATTGTGAGAGGCATGAGAGGGAAGAGTATTCACCCTTGGCCAAGCCGCATGGCATGGGTGTAAGGAGCCAGGAGAGCCATGATGACTAGTTGAAATCTCAAGATTCAGTATACAGAATTATTAAAAAGAATATAAGGCAGTATCAGGCGGTCTTTGACGACTCTGTTGAAGTCGCTCGCTATAAAACAAAAGATGATCGCAAATTCTGGTTTTTTGCATAGGACAACGATGCAGCGGCGGCTTCTTATATCGCAAGAACACAGTCTCCTGCAACCTGGACGAGCATACGCTCTCATGAAACATATGGTCTAGACGCAGAATGCAAGTACGAGATACTTCCCCAGCAGTTCGTTGAGGACCCAGTGCTCCGGTTGACGCCATTCTGGATCCCGTGTTCGGAACGGGCCAACAAAGGGACTAGGTAACCCATGGGAGCTGGAAACGTGGTTTAGCGCAGCCCTTGAAGTGATAGTTCTACCACTGGCGAGAATGGATCAAGCTGAGCAATGGAAGAACAGGTCAAAAAGGGATGTTCAGCTTGAAGGGTCCGAATGGTCTATTCGTAAGTCCAACGCACTAGTGAGTGCCGCCCTGTCCAGAGCGGGCTAGGCTCTTCGATCCCCCATGTTGCCGACGCAGCTGAATCTCAGACTGAGGCTCGGAGCCTATTCCATCTTTCAGGTCGCTTGACTAGTGCAATACATGTGTTAACTAGGTAGTCTTGGTTCCGGTCTTGGCTTGTCCTTGTCCCAACCCGATCGTCCTATGGATGGTTTGTGGTCAGGGCCCAGGAGAGGAACAGAATCGGGGACCAAATGGGACGTGCGCAATATACTCACCTTCATTCAACCGTTGGCTGAGATCCATGGTCATGGCATGGTGAGGATCTAGGTACTGCTTCCTCGAGCTTTCAATTGGCGAAGAGAGAGTCACTCAAACCGTACAATGACTTCTTTCACGTGGTAGCTTTGCCTCAATTCAACAATATCATCGATGATACCTATGCCGAAAATATTATCCAAGACATCCGTCACTTCCAACCACCATGGAAATATCTACCATTGCTGAAAATGAAATATCTCAGCAGGCAAAACAAGGATTGCCCCTCATTCTCCCCTGGGGTCGAATGCCCATTCGGCTCGGCACTACGTATCACTCGAGACTGCAGGGCACAACGAACCCTTGGTCTGACGAGACACCTTTCGTGCTCTCCGATTTGCACATAATACCAAAAGAGTTGCATGCCGAGTACGGGACTACCTCAACGTTTAAGAAGGTGAAGACAGCCAGACAGAGTGAAACTGGCGACCACCTATCTCTAGGATTTGGCATTGGCGTCGGATTGCCATTCTTAGCATCAGTCAGTGTCAAGGGCACGTTTGATCAACACATACAGGAGAATAAAGATGTAAGTCATCTATCATCTCACCAGCTCTCGAGTCTGTCTGTTAACCGGCGTCTCCAGTCGGACAAGATATCACTGAATGCGACTTGCCGGGCAGGAACGATTGAACTCCAGAGACAGCCACGGCTGACCAAAGAAGCGATTATAGAGATTAAGTACGGCGGGGGCTATGAAGGACTTTGTGAAAGATACGGTGATTACTATGTCTCCGGATACCGTCTCGGAGGCGACACGGGTATCTTGATGAGTGCTTCGGGACATTCACGAGAACAGATTGATAAATACGGAGTCACCGCCACTGTTGAAGTCCTCTTTGTATCGGTCAGCAAGCATTGGGAGAAAGACTTCAGGACCTTCAGCGCCGGGCGTCAAGTAAGACTACTTGGATACGATACACTCGACGCAAAGACATGGAACAGATTCCGCGCTGCCGGTGATGATGTAAAAGAGATGATGGATTGGGCAGCGAAGGCACCCTTGGTGAAAGCTTCACATGACGAGAAGACTGATCTCAAGAGCCAGCTTCGGAAGGCGATGGAGGAAGAGAAAGAGATGGATGTTCTTCGTGGGGAGACTGGCGAAGACTCACTTGATGCAGACACAAACGCCATCATGACACGATCCGAAAGCTTGCTGGAGCGGATCTACGAGGTTCTCGATAAGCATGGGTACAGGAATGGGGAGAGTCTTACGTTTGTTCAGTGTGAGGAATTGCTGGCCGAGGGCATTGTCATTGAGCTCATGCTCGAGCCGATGAGGAGGCTGCGCGATGTCATGCGTTGGCGTGCAGAAAAGAATATTATATGAGCCTCGAGGCATAGGTACCAGGCTGCAGCACGCAAGAAATCATGTGCTAATGAGACGTTGGTATTGTTTAGATACAAGTGCGAACTTGAATAAGTACCAAAACTACTTGGCCTAATTGGCAAGATAAAGTAACTCTAAATCAAGTTCCGGCCGCTTGCCGCCAATACGCGTAGCACACATGTGACAATAAGATGTGAGTTCCGTCTTGTCTTCTTAGAAATTACTGCTGTTGACAAAAGGGCGGTTGTCGCGAGACTTGTTACCAACCGCCTCGACAAGTTCAAAACGTAAAAGGCATTCCTAGACCCAAAGGATCTGTTGCCACTGAGCATCGACTTCACGGGGAATAAGATACAGATAAATTCGTCATAAATAATCAAACAATATCTTATTGATGTACTTCATTGAGGTACATTTCTTCACTTCCTCTATGCGCAAACTTCTCTGCTCTACGGGCTATTTGATTTCACTGAAGCTCAAACGCTTGATATAGTCAAAGCGCACATTCATATCGGATCAACTGCTAGTCACTCGCATAGTAGCTATAGCCGGACGTTGTCGTATTTAAATTGAGTGAGAAAGAACGACGAAGAGGTGCATTAAGGTACAGAAACTTGAAGGCGATCGACCACATCGTCAGAGCTGGCGATGATGTTGAGGTTCGTCTGAGGATAGCTCATCTGTCAAGACCAACTCAGAGAAGAGGGCCGTCGCCCCCGCGCCAATAACATTTTGGGCCTCCTCTCAATGAGCCAGTAACGCCCTTAGATCCTTCAAAGCCTGGTGCATGCCATCAAGTGTCGCCTTCAAGTCCCGCGCCATAACCTTGCCCTTCTCACCTCCGTACTTCTGCGCAAAGCTAGCCGATAGCAACTACTGAGAGAACCAATCGAGAGGATTGATCTGTCTCTGCGGACTGCCCTGGGAGCGCGAAAGCGACAGCGAGTCCACCCTCAGCGTCATTTTCTGTTCGAAAGTCTGCAGAGCCGCGCTGGCCATTGCGAGCGCCTTAGCGCGGGGTTTGCCTGCGGTAAAGTATGGCATCTCTTCTGCAGGTTTGTTGTCGTTCTCGAACCAGCGATAACCGGCCGTAAGGTCTTCGATGACACCACTGCCTCCTTTGTGGTCATTTGGTACGAAGATGCTGAAGTGTGTCTCGAGGTGGCGCCGATACCCGTTGACCTTGCGGGCTTTCTGCTCGGCTTCTGAGGGTACGGTACCGGTGGTAGACATGTCGTGCAATAGGTGATGAAAGTATGAATCGTTACTGGATGTCTCTGAGGGGAAATAACTTATGAAGGAGGTAACAATGAGGGAGTAATTATAGCCAAATCGGTGTCCGGTTTACCGCAAATTCTCGGGGAGAAGAGGAGGAGTTAAATACTTACATAGCACTATTGCCATAATGCGAGATGGGATGATATCGCGGGAGCCAGTCGACTGTTTTGTCCCCGTTAACTAGCTCTACCAATGTTCAGCCTCCACGAGCAGGAGGAGCTATGCCCCTTGTCAGTATGGAGGTTTCCTCCCACTCACCGTGATGGCGCCTGGCCGAGACTTTGCTCACTGAGGCAACCATAACATTATTCCGTCAAGCAATTGATACAAGGTGAATTGCGCGTTATAGATGCGAATCCCCACTCGAAGCCTAGAACAGCCGTTACCTTTCAGGCGGACTGGGGCTCGAGACTATTGAGATGTTAACCACTTCTGTTCGACGCTAAGATGAAGCCACCCAACGTTCGGAAAAGCCGAGAGAACGAATAATTACTGTATACTCTAGCTGAAGGGTATCGCGTCTAATATATCTATCGTCTAAGAATCCCATCTAAGCCAATCAGTTTCTCCATTGATAGTACAAGTGTGTTAATATGTCCAAACGCCAGCATGCTCATATCGTCATCATACTCCGTGATATCAATACACCACCTATCACTCAAGCATCTGATCGCGGCGGCCACTTCACACGGCGTTCAGCGCGGACGTACAAGTCATTGGGCCTGATGAGCTGGAACATGGGATCGTAATCAACAGGCCCATCCTTCACCAGGCTGAAGTTGTATCTGTAGATGAGCTTCGGCAAAAACACCTTGACCTCCATCAACGCGAAGTTAAACCCGATGCAGCCGCGGGGACCAGTCGCAAAGGGGATATACGACCCGTTGGGCATGTTCTTGACTTTGTCGCTGTCCCACCGGTCCGGATCAAAGCGCGCCGGGTTGTCCCACAAGTCAGTGTTATTGTGGATGTGGTGGATGGCGGGGATCACGACCGAGTCGCGAGGTAGTTTGTAGCCGCCCGGAAGTACCATGTCGACCTTGGATGTGCGCGCTGGCTGATAGGAGGGGTTGTGTCGGCGTTGTGTTTCCTTGATGTACTTGTTGAGAAAGCTGAGCTTGCCTATCAGATCGGCATTCATCTCGGTGTTGTCGTCGAAGTCGTTGTCGATGAGTTCTTGCAAAAGCCGCTCTTGCATGCCGGGGTAGGTGACCAGCCCGTAGATGAGCCAGGAGAGCAGGCTGGACGTTGTGGTAAAGCCAGCACCCGTGGCAACAACTAGAGGCTCAAGCATGCGCTCTGCGGGCAGTTTGTTGCCTTTGCTGTCTACAGCACGCATGATGTAGTCTGTATGCCTGTTAGGGTTACACAACTCGTAGGATGCACGGAGAGGCAACGTGGTGACGGTCATGACTTACCGACCAAGTTCTCAGCTTTCAGGGCGGCTTCCTGAAGCTCGAGAGGTTCTGAGCCCTTGGCTGCTTGTTCGACCGATTTTATGACCAGTTCAGCCATCCTGCTATGGACGTCTCGGAGCCGCTTCGGGTCCCCAAATGGCATCGAGGCATACCAGCTTCCCATTGATGTGATCCTCTTGTTCAACTCAAGGGACTCTGCAATGAGCAGGACCATCTCGTCCAACGATGAATCAGGGGCGTCGAAATGCTGAAAATCCATGCCCAGCATTAACTTTCCAACGGCTTGCGAGCCCATCTTGACCATAAAAGGGTACACGTTCCATGCCTCGTCCTTGTCGTCCAGCTCATCGAAAACCTTGAAGCTATCCTCGACGGTTTGCTGCATAGTTGGCGCGTAATGGCGCACGGCTTTAGGTCCTAAGGCCGGGGGCAGGAACTTGTGCGCTGTGCGCCATTCTTCTGTGTCTGTGTCGCCGAGGAAGACACCGGCAGGTTTGTTTCTGATTGGGTACAACGGGTGGCCTGGGATCATCTTTTTGCTGAAGAAATCGCTTTCGGCGAAGACAATGTTGGAAAGCTGGGGATTGTTGGTCGTATAGATGGTGGTGCCAAGGTTGGTGGTCTTGATGAGAGGTCCAAATTTCTCGAACAAGCGCTGATGGTTTCCGAGGTGGTCTGGGTAAACCTCAAAGTAGTTTCCTACGTACGGTAGGCCCTTGGGGCCGGGCACTTCACGGACAGACTTCCCATCTATGCTGATGGCAATGGGCCCCTCCGCCGAGAGGACGTCAGAGACTGTGGTTAGACATGCAGTCTCAGATGCAAAGCCAACTCCTTCAGGGTGTATCAGCAAAGATGATGTCAAATGAACTCGTCGTAGACGATGTTTTCACATACCACGTGGCTCAACAATGGCAAAATACGATGCGACCAGTTGCCTCAGGCCTTCCTGGTCTGTCTGAGAGGGAATCTCAACATCGCGGGCTGTGGCCGGGTCTTCGCCCAGAAGATAGAACTGTTTCGTTGACATATTGGCAACTGTGTCGTATCGCAATACTGTAGATTTGATACTAGATACTCTGTGTCTCGCAAGCTAGAGTGCGGGAGCCGGAGGGGGCGCAATGGTATATATTTCGATCATCTACTTCCTGGGTTCTCCATAGCCTTGGTCCGCTCTGAAACTGTCGCGACTTCGGGCTTGCGAGTCGCCCATGGTATTCCGTAGCGCAATATCAAGGTGTTGTCTTCTTACCGAGGCAGATGCTCTTTGTAGCTTAGGACCGTTTTCGCCAACGCCGTATAGGCTTACCATAGGCCGTGGTGTTTGATCCATTGTTTATTACTCATCGCAGATTCTTTACTGGCGACTGGTTCATCTTGTCTGGTCAGAATTTGCATCTTTCTAGCGCGTCGTTCCAACCCGGCAGATTACGCGATGTGCATGGAAGATCCTACCTTGGCCTCTCCAATTCCCCTGGCGCTAGCGGACATCCCGTCCTGCATTTCAATATGACCCTGTATTTCGATAAGAGGTGCCGAGGTCGACATCAAATTACTCAAGCGCGTCACAATTTGCATACTCGCGATAACGATGAGTGAGTACTTGATTAGATAAGACAATTCAACCATTATACTGGGCCGAGGCAACTCGCGTCTCACGGCATTGGCCAAAGCGGAATTCCGTACGGTACTTCGGCTTTTCCAACTTTCGCTTAGATCGGACTTTATCACAGCAATACGTCCTTCCTAATGTCCACTGTCTATTACTACCTGAATCTAAGAAAGGGTACCAAAGTAGATTTGCAAAGCTCAACGCTTATGTGAGTGCTTGATTGCCGGAGCGAACTGATTACCATATTCGTTGAACTCAGATGGATGTCTAAGACAGAGTATGCAGACAACCTGAGGGTTGCCCCCCCCCTTACACCTAAGGGTTGCTCTACTAATTGACTATCTTTTAATTTGCCGCGGAAGTACTATGGCTTAAGCGCGCCTAATTTGTATACGCAATTTTAACCTATATAATTGGAATTTTTATATCTATAAAAAATTAACTAACGAAAAACGTTTATAATATTTATTTAGAAATAGCGAAAAACGTTTACGATTTATATTTAAAAATAGCGAAAAATGTTTTATAACAATTAATTAAAATAAGCAAAAGCGATGTTTTTTTAGTAAATAAACGCTATATTAATAGCGCTAAGTTAATTATTTAATAAAACGGGGTAAGCACTTAATACTTTTTATATAACACGCGCTTATATTACGCGTTTTTTTTTCTTTTTTTACGTATTATTACTTTACGTAACTTATTTTAAATACTTTTTTTACTAGCGTTAATACGTAATTTAGCAATTTTCCTTTTAAAAACAATTTAAATCCGATTTAAAAACGATTTCGTTAAAAAACCATTACCGTTTATATAATACTGTTTATATACCGCGTAAAGCTTTCGTATTAATAATATTTAAACGGAAAAAAAAATAGCCAATAATTAACCGGCTTTTTAAGTTTTAATACAAATAACGTAAATATTATTAAAATAACGCTATAAAAACAATTCGGCTTAATTCCCGTTAATAATAAATATAATAAAGTTTTATAACTTTTGCCGCTAAAAAGGTTTATTATTATACCGCTATCGACGGTCCGAATATCTTTTATTATAATATAAATATTACCGTAAAAGCGTTAACGAATCGACCGAAAAACGTTTTTAATAATATATAAACGCGTCGTTAGTTATTATTAAATATTTTAAAAAAGCATTTACGTACGGCTTATTATTTCGAAATCGCTAAATTATATACGGGTAGCCTTTCTACCGCCGATAACTAATTTACTATTTGTAAATATTATTAAAAACAATTTAAAAACGTTTTTACGCCGCTAATTATTTATTTAAGCTTTTATTACGATTTTTAAACCGTTAATACCGAAGGCTAAATTATGCTTAAAACGTTATAAAAAGCAAAAGCCGTAATAAAAAACCGGGAATTAAAGCAAGTTTTTATAATTAAGCCTTTAAATAATATTTAAGTAGTAAATAATACGAACTATAACTGTTATTTAAAACTTTTAACTATAAACTATTAATAAAATATAGTTTAATTTCGGTTAAATATATAAAAACGCCGGTTTTATAATAAAATAAATTTATAAATACTATCGCTTATAAAATAAAAAAAGCTGTAATAAATTAAATTTATTATTACGTTTTTATTACAAATATTTATTAATTAACGGTTATATTTAGTTTGCTTTTTATTAAAAAAATATAACTTAAACTATAAAATATAGCGTATTTACGTTTATTTCGATATAAATACAAATAAAAAACTTTTCGGTTCGTATTAAAATTGTTTTTAAAACGTTTTTATTATAATTAATATTAATTATAATTAAAATTTAATCCGTATTTTACGCCCGCCCTACGCCGATTCCGCGTTATTAAAGCATTAATTATAATAAGTCGTAATTAAATAGCGGTTTTATTACGCTGTTTTTCCCGTACGTTTGCGTTATTTTTTTTATATAATTACGCCGTTTTTACGTTTTTATCGTATTATTTTTACGCTTTTATTTCGCCGCCTATACGCTTTTATTATATTATTTTTACGGTTTTATTCCGCCGTTTTCGCCGTTTAATTACGCTTTTTTTACGTTTTTATTATATTGTTTTTACGGTTTTATTACGTTATTTTATCGGTTATATTACGCCGTATTTATTAAAGGTTTACGCTGTTTTTTTATTGTTTTTAATAAATACTTGCCGTAGTTTTATAAATAGTTTTTACTACTTTTAATAATAAGTTTCGTTTATATTATTTTTTGTTTTTAATATTAATTTGATTTATTTATAAAAATAATATTAAACCGTTTTATTTAATTAAAAATTAAAAAAATTTAAATTTAAATTAAAATCAAAAACAATTCATTAAAAAAAATATTATTAATAAAGTTACGGTATTTACCGATCTTACCTAGTACTCCTAAATAGCTGTACGGATTAGATAGCAGATAAGATAAGGGCGCACACACTATATAAGTGCTGCGGCAAACCTGGCACCCTACCAGGCCTGACCTTCCCTTCTGCACCTTAATATTATCACACGTACTGAGAGTCAACTCTGGAGCCCTGTCTTCACTTACAGCCCTCATCGTGACTAATAATAATAAAATAAAATTTAAAAATTATATTTTATAATATATAATATTATTATTTAAAAACGTTTTAATTATTATTTATTATTATTAATAAAATACTTAAAATATAAATGTAAAATATATATATTTATAGTTAAAAAAATTATTTATATATAAATATAAAAAGCTTAACTATATATTAAGCTTAATAATTATTAATTAATTATTAATATAATTATATTATAATAATGTTATAATTACGTTATAATTATAATAATAATAACTTTTAACGGTTATATATTATATTATTAAAAAAGTTACGGTAGTTATTTACTTAGCCACTTAACATTGCTAAATAGGTTGTCCGATTAAATAGCAGATTAAATAAAAGACGTACTATAAATGCTTTAGCCTATTTGGCACCTTACTAGGCCTAGGCTTCTTTTTTTTACCTTAATATTATTATACGTACTAAAAGTTAATTCTAGAGCCCTGTTTTTACTTATAGCCTTTATCGTAATTATATTAAGGTTTATAGCCCTATTGCGTTAGTAAAACTATCGTTATTTTAATTTTGGCAGTATACCCTAAAAGCCCTAACGGTTACGTATTTTCCGTTATATAGCTAGGCCTTTATTTTAATTGCTAGAGCTTTGCTTCGTAACGTGTTTTTTTCGTTATTTTTGCCTCCTTCGGCAGGCACTTTAAATAATTCGACTCTTTCGGCAATTATTTTTTAAAAAATCGACCCTTTCGGCGGTTACTACTAAAAGCCTTATTACGGCAAGCATTTTTAAAAGCCCTAATTACGTAATACACCAAGCTACCGTTTTTAAAAGCTTTAATTACATTAAGCACGTCCTTTTACCCCTTTTGTAAGCCTTTACCGTAAAATACTTATAAGCCTTAATAAAATTAAGTAAAAAAAAAAAGCCTTATAACGTAGCGTTATAAGTATAATAACTTAAACCCGATGTTTTAAAATAACATACTAAGCACGCTAACAGCCTGTTATTACTACTTTTAGTTAAACCGTTACTATATATAACACCTAAAATAGTTACTTTTATTACTACCTTTAACGCTAACTCTAACGTTGCTAGCATCTTTACGTAATACGGCTAAAACTTTTAGCACTATTTATTAAAACGGTAATTTCGAAACTTTATCGAAGCCGTCACTATTTAATAAAAAACCGACCTCGACTTTATTAAAGCTTTTAATTATTTTAAAAATTACTAAATCCAACGTCGATAGCAACCTAAACCTTTAGTACTACTTAATAACTAATTAGTATACATCTAGCGCTAACGAAATTACAAATGTTATGCCACTTATTTTACCGCTAAAGCTAAAAGCCGTTAATAGTTATTTCGGTAATATTTTATGCCTTTAAACACTTCGTTACTAGAAATTAAATTAAGATTTATTTAGTTTACTAATAACTTCGATCTTATACCCGTTATTACCCGATTTCGACGTACTTTAAAAACTTAAGCAATTATTTAGCATCGTAGTTAATACTTTTATATACTAGCTATAGCTTAAAAACCTGTTACTATAGCTATTAAAATAGCTAACAAAATTACCGACAACGTTTTTAACATTTCTCGTATAGCTAATATACTTAATAGAAGTTGTAATAAATACAATAAATACTTTAGCACTATAAGCTATAATAAATAAATAGTTAAAAGTCTGCCGTAATCGATAAAGCACTTAAGAAACTAAAAGGTTAAAAATGGCAAAAATCAATAACTTAGCACTAATACGGCTCGAACAATTAACTTATACTGTTTAAAGCTAATATACTAAAAAGCCTAGGAATTGCGTTTTTAAGCCTAACGGACTAACTAACTAATAGCACTTTAAGATTTAATACTTTATTTCTAGCGGGGGTAATTACGGTAGTTACTTACTTAGCCACCTAGCACTGCTAGGTAGGTTGTTTAATTAAATAGCAAATTAAATAAAGGACGCACTATAAGTGCTTTAGCCTATTTGGCACCCTACTAGGCCTAGGCTTCCCTTTTTTACCTTAATATTATTACACGTACTAAAAGTTAACTTTAAAGCCCTATTTTTATTTATAGCCTTTATCGTAACTAAAAGTAAAAAAAAAACTTATTAACTTTAATAAAACTTAATATTATATATAACGTAATTAATAAATTAAACTTTATAAAAACGTTTTTAATCTCGCTTTATAAATATTATAAAAATATTAAAAAATAAAAAAACCGCGTTAAATATATTAAACCGTTTATTTTTTTTTAATACTTAATAATTAAACGGGTTAAATATTTTAAATAATGCTTTGTTTTTTATTTATTAAAAAAATTATTTTAACTATTAATACGTGCTATAGCACGCCAGATACGCTAGCTAGTTAGTATACGAAGCCACTGCCTACGGTAGTAAGACTATTAACTATAAAACAACTATTAGTTATATAATATACCGCCTTATTAGTTTAAAGTAAATAGCTATTTATAAAAACCGCTTTTGCGTTTTTTTATTAATTAATAATTATTAACCAAAATTTGTATTTACGTAATAAAATAACGTACCGTACGGTAATAAATTAACCTAACACTAATTAATGCTTGTTATTTTATTTATAAGTACAAATTAATAAAAAAGAAAGTTTATTTCGAGTTATTTTGCACGCCCGGTATAGCGAATTTTTTCGAACAAATTACTATACGTAAAACTTATTTGCACGTTTTAAATTTTTTGTTTTATTAAATAACTTAAATAACGTACGACGCTAGCTATTTTACCGCGAACTAATTACGGTTTACTATTATAATTGTAATATTTCGTCGGCGTTAGATTTAAGCGTTTTATTACGTAATTTAATAACGCCTTTTGCCTATTACCGCAGATTGCTTATTGCTAATCGGATATTAAAGTTACGTATTTTATTACTAACCTTTTAATTATATTATTTTATTCTCGTTACCGTTATATTCGTTACATTTTTTAAACTATTTATATTAGCCGTATTTTTGTTATTAAATGCTATATAGCTTATTTAAGAGTTTTAAGAAAATTTTTAAATCCCGGGTAATATTTTTTAAAGTTTGGCCCGCTTTACTTTAAAACGTATATTTAAAAAATTTTAAAATCCTACTTTTAAATAACTTCTCCGATAAAATATTCGGTAATCCGTAGTATTTATTTTATAATATTTTGTTTGAAATTTTTCCCGCGACCTTTAAAAGTAATACCCGTTAATTAAAAATTTTAAAAACAGCCTTTTAAAGTAATACCTGTCCGTTAATATTTTAAAAATTAGCTATTAAAAGTAATACGATTTAATTTTTAATAACGTATAAAACTTTAAAATTAAGTGTTTAATTTTACGTATTAGCGTATTATATATAACGTTTTTAGTACGTATTTTTTACTAAATTCGACGATTATATAATACGTAATATTATTAAAATAGCATTAAATAATAACTTCGGTAAAACTTTATTAAAAAAAGCAAATAATTTATTATGATTAAATAATAAATAAAAATAAATACTTTTAATTAATTTTTACGTTATTTGTTTTTTTAGCAATTTATTTATTTTAACCGTTTATATAGATTTTATCGACTTTAGTTTATTTAGCTGCATTACCGTCGATATTAATAATAATTAAATCTATTTATATATAGCTATAATTATTTTAATATACTAATATAACTTCGATTATTTTTATAATAATAAACTTATTAATAAATTCCGCTTTAACTTTTATAATTAAAATTTTAAAATATTTAATATATTCGGTAGCTTTATTATATTTTTTAAAAACTTTTTATAACGTAACGGCGTTTTTTTTAACTTTAATAAACGAAACTTTATTACCGCACTTTATAACGTAGTTATTAAAAACTAAAAAAACCTTTAAATAAAAACAAATATCGAAAAAAAAGCTATTATTAAGCTTATAACCTTTAAGTTCGCCTTTAATACTATTATTTATTAATACCGTTTTATAAAAAAGCACGACGATAAATTTAACGTTAAAAAAACCGCTAAAAAACAAACCAAACGGCAATAATATACTATAACTACTATTAACGTGTTTTTAAAAAACTAGCACGTTTTACCCGCTAAAAGTATCGATTTTTCACATTTTAAGGAATTAAAGGCATATTTTTTAATAAAAACGATATTAAAATTAAACATTAATAAGTCCGTATTTAACCTTATAGCAAATAAATAGCACGGCGATATAAAAACAATTCTTATTACGGGTACAAATTTTCTTATAATAAGCTTTAATATTTATAATACTTTTACTTTAAAAACTAGCAATATAAACGTTATAAATAACGGCGTAACGTAATTTGCGCAAAATACGTAATATAAATACTATATTTTATAAAACGTTACTTAAAATATATAAAACGTAATATATATAGGTTAAAACGTACGTAATATTATTTACCCGGCCTTTATTATAGGTAAAACCGCTATAATTAATAAAAGCACGTACTTTAACGGCTTTTAAATACGTTTATTAAATATCCCTAAAAAGTTATAATTATTATCGTTAATTCACTTTTTTATATATACGTTTTAATAAAATTAAAAAGCCGTTAATAATTACTATTAATTAATAATTGCTATATATTAAGTATTACCGCCTTTAAAAATAATCTTAACTAAAATTAACAATAATTTCTTTAATAAATTTATTAAATAATAGCAAAAGTCCTTATTATATATAAATAATACGTACGATATATTAAAAAATAAAGTTAAAATAATATTAAATATTGCCTACGTATTAAAAATATTTATTAACTAATTTTACGGTTATTTTTCTAATATCCTTATAAATAAAGCCTAAATATACTTTGTTTATAATATTAAGCCTTACTATAGCTTTAAAACGATATATATAATAATAAATACGTATTTTAATACTAAAATTAATAAAAGTTATTATTTAAATAATTAAATTTCGACTTTATTTAATAAAATTTAGCGTAATAACTTTAAAAAAAAGCTTATAAAGGCTTTTTAACTGCTTTTTAATAAGTTATAAATATATTAACGCGTATTCGGCGCGTAATATATAAGTAAAGCTATATTAAAAAATACCGTTATAAAGGCATATTAAAATAGACTTAAATTTGCTTTCGCTTTTTAAACATTTTTTATAACTATTAAAAAACTATTTTCGCGTTTAAAATCGTTATTATAAAACGTAATTAATTTGCAAAGCTTTTAATATAACTTTATTACGTATTATAGCAAAAAATTCGACAATAACTACGCCGACGTTTATTACGTAAACCGTAAATATATTTTAAACATTAAAAGCCGTAAACGGGGTAATTATAACAATTACGGTAATTATAATTATTATAGCGGTAACTTTAATAATTATTATAATCGATTTTTTAATTTATTAAAAAATAACTTTACGCTATAAAACTATAATCGCTAAAATAACTCCTTTAACCGTTATAATAACCGTATACGTTTTTGCTTTATATACCGAAAGCTTAACTACCGTACGTACAAATATACTTTAAAAAAACAAAAGCGTACTTTTAATAAATAATAAATGCTTACAAAAATAAACGGGTTAATAATTTAATACTATATTTATTTCGATAAAGTTAAACTTAATAATAATAATACGTTCGTTAGTAATTATTATAAACGTACTTTAGTAATTAAAACATTACTAAAGGATAAAAACTATAATATTAACGTATACGTAATTGCATATATAATCTCGTAAATATATAAATATTATTTAACTTATAAAAACCTTTACGATAACAAATTAATTTATATACCTTAATTACACTTTATATTTATACGTTATAAAACTAAGCAATATTAAAGCATTATACTTAATATAAACGCTACGAAAATCTTTACCGTTAATAAGGCCTAAACGCGTATTTTATTTAATATCGACTTTAAAATAACGTTAAACCGCTTAATAAAAAGGGATATTAAAATACGGTTCGGAAATAACAATATTATCGCATTTATTAGTATTTTAAAAATCCCTACTGTTTTTAAAAATATTAATTTTTATATTATACTTTTAAAAACTTTATTCTTTTTATTTTTAAAAAACATAAACCGATTCGGTATTTATTTTAATAATACGCACAATTTGTTACAATATAAAAACAGCAATTTTACCGCTAAAATCGTTAAAAAATAAGGCCATTTATAGTTTTACTTAAATAAGGCTAAAAAAACACTTATTAATATAACTAAGGATAAACTGCAAAGTCTTTATTACCGCTTTAATTACTTTTACGCTATAAAATTATACCGTTTATTAATTATAATAAGCCATAATAACGTCGATTTTAAAGCTTTTAAATAAATAAGCAAAATATATACCGCCTGCTAATTTTATAATATAGCATTTAAACGTTTTAAATTTACTTTAAAAAATAATATAAACTTTAATTATAAAGTTTTTATTAATATAATATATTTAAACGGCAAAACTATTCTTTATTTCATTAATACCGCGACCTTTTTTTAAAATACCGCGTTTTTACCTTTTATAATTACTAAAAACACGTAAAAAACCTTTTAAAAAGTTTGGATTAATATTTATATCGGCCTTTCAAACGTTTTTACGTATAACGTAAAAACTAACTTTACATTACGAAAATTCCGTAATAAAGCCTATATTATAGGCATTATAATTAAAAAAATATTAATAAAAGCTTATTAAAATATAGGCAAATTAAAGCAAGCCTATAAACCCTTTTAATACGCGTAAAAAATTATTAACGCCGAATTATAAACCGTTTATAGCCTTAAAGCTATATTATAAATAGTTATAAAAGCCGTTAATAATATTACTAGCTTTAACGGCCTTATTTTAACTTTTTTAATTTTTAAAGCCTATTTATATATAAACTACGACTTACCGCTTACTTTTATTACGTTATAACGTATAAAAACTTTTAATTTAATTATAAAAGCATTAAAAACTATTAAAGCAATAAAGCAAATCCGTAACGCCTTTAATACGTATAACGGCCTAAACGTTATAAATATTTTAGTGTTTTTTATAAACTATAAAATACGCGTTTATAAAAAAAATAAAAAATAAATAAAGCTATATAAATTATTTAGTATTAACGGCTACGATTTAACTATTAATATTAACGGCTTTATAAAGTTTAAATCTATATACGTTAAGCCTTTTTATCGTAAAAACTAAAAAAAAAAAATACTCGATATTTTTAATAATAAACGTATTACGTACGACTATAACTTTTATAATAACGACCTCCCGTATTTTCTTAAATTTATTAAATAAATAAATTTACTTTAACCGCGTAACCTTTATTATATAGCTTTAAAACACAGCCGTAAACATTTTAAAAGTAATAAAAATAAGCCTAAAATCCTAAATTTTGCCAATTATTAAAAGTTTATAGATTTAAACGCTTTTATAATATAAAAACGTTTTAATAATAATATTAAAATTATAATCACCGTTAAAAAAAAAGCAGTAATCGAGCTATTACGTCACTATCGTAACGAAAAAACTATTATAGCATTTAGTAACTTTTTTAAAACTAACAACGTTTTTAAATTAAAAAAATTACTTAAAAACGGCATATTATAAATTACTTTATACGACTTTAAAATTTACGGCAGATTTTATATTTTTAAATCTTAGGTTATATATAAAATTAAAATAAATAAAAACAATAAACTTTATAAAAAAAGCCGTTTTATTATTTAAAAATATAACAATGCTAAAAAATAAAAAATATTAATATAATCCTTAACTATTTAACGCATATTTTAACGCTTATTAAATACGCTCGCCCTTATTTTAATAAAGGCGTTAAAAATGCAAATAGTACTCCGAAATATTACCTAAATATATATATAGTTTAAAAATGCGTTAATAAAGCGTATTTACGTACGCCTCCTTAAAAAATTAGAATTTCGGTACTTTAAAAGCTTTATTATAAAAGTTATAAAACTTTTATACGGTATTACCGAAATAAAACTATTTTAATAAATAATATATTATAACTATTATATAAAAACCTTAAAAATAACAACCTTTAAACATAACCTATATTTATTTATTACTAATTTTAAACATATTAACGGTAATAATTTCGCTATTATTAACCTCTAAACTAATAACACGTATTAATTAATAATACTTTCTTTTGCTTAAAAAGAGCAAAATGCCCTATATTTTAACTTAAAGCTTAACACTGTTTTTATAACTTTTTAAGCATTTAACTTTAACAAATACCACGTTATACTCTATAATAATAACTCTATTTACGTATAATAAAAAGATTAAAGCAAAAAGTTATCCTTTATTACCGCTATTAATAACGACCGCTATAAAAAATACATTAAATAATATGCCTATAACGCGTATTTAATAAATATTTACTAACTTAAAGCAAGCTTCGATTTTTTCCGTACTACGCAAATTACGGCGCTTAAAAAAAATAATTATAAAGCCTTAAATATATAATTATAGTAGTAAATAAATAACTTAATTCGCAAATTCGCCTACGTTAACTTTAACCTAAATAACTTAAAGCTATTTATTTATATTAACGTATCGTTTGCTAATAATAAAGATTTTAGCTCTTAAATAAGCTATATTATTATTTTAACAAATAAATATTTAATTATTTATTATATATAGTACTTTATTACTAAATTAATAGGCAATATTATATATTAGTTTTCGATTAAATACAAAAAAATCACGAAATCAGTTTTCGTATTTAAAATATATAAAATAATATACAAATTCGATATAAAATATTATATAACTACTATTATTAACTAAATTATAAAAGCGATTAACCATATACGTAAAAACATAGCGTATATAATAAATATCTTTATCGTAATATATACCGATTTATACTTTTTATATAAAACTATTACTAAACTGGGTACTACCGCTAAAAAACGCTTTATAATAAACATTATAGCTTTTTAAAAGTTATATAAAAAAGGCGAAATTAATAAAATGTAATAAATTAACGGAAATAATAACCCCGTTAATACTATAATAAAAACCACGCTTAATAAAACATTTAAAAAACTAGTAAATAATAATAAAATTATTATTAAAGTTAAAAAATTAATCGAACGAAAAAAATCGATAAAGTAATAACAACGATTAAAACTAAATATAGCATTTTCGCTATTAACTCGGTTTTAAAAATAACCGCAAAAATAACGTTTTTAAGGTTTATATATTTAAAATATTATAATATTCCGCATAATATAAATATAAAAGCAAAAAAAACTAATAAAAACATATTAATATTACTTTATATATATATATAAAATATAAAGTAATATAATAATATAAAACTATATACTATTATATTAAATAATCGGCGATAGTTTTATATATTAAAACAAAAAAGCTGCCAGTATTAATACGTGCTATAGTACGTTAAATACGCTAGCTAGTTAATATATAAAGCTATTGCTTACAGTAATAAGACTATTAACTGTAAAGCAGTTGTTAGTTATATAATATACCGCTTTACTAGTCTAAAATAAATAGCTACTTATAAAGACCGCTTTTACGCTTTTTTATTAATTAATAATTATTAACTAAAATCTGTATTTACGTAGTAAAACAACGTACTGTACGGTAATAAGTTGACTTAACATTAACCTTTTTATTTTATTAAATATTTATAAATAAACCGTTTTATACGTTTATAAAATTAATACGTAAAAAAAATCTTTATTTTATAAACGTTTTTATTATTATTAGTTTTTAAATATTAATTAGCTTTAATAAATTTTAGTAATAAAACGTAACGGTTAAAAAAGTTATATATATAATTTAATATTAGTTTTAAATACTTAATAAATAATATAAAGTTTATATTATAATCGGTTAAATAATTAAATAAATAGGTTAACTTTTTAATTTAAGCCTTTATCGTTTAAAAATTAACGTATTATTAAAACTATTTTTAAAATAACCGTTTAAAAAAATAATAACTATAATAAAAGCAAATATAAACTTTATTATTAATATTAAACTTTATAAAGCGATATTTATTATCGTAACGTTATTTTATATAAAAAGCCGTAAAATTTATAACTAATTAAATATTTTTACGTAAAAAATTACGTAATATAAATATATTATCGATTTAAATATTGTTTTCGCGTTTTAAAATTAAATTAAAAAAACTAAATAATTAAAAATTAAAAAACTGCTAATATATAAAAAATTTAATATTATTTATAAAAGCTATATTTAAATATTATTATAATAAAATAATAATAAATATTTAATTAGTTATAAAGTTTTTAAAAACGTAAAATTAAATAGTTATTTTTATTATTTAATTTTTTCGCTTAAACGTATTATCGGCTTATAAATAATACGCCGTTATTATAAAAAGTTTAATATTAAAATACTTTTATATATTTTATTATAATTTTAACGTAAACTTTATATTACGGTTTAAAATAATGCTTTTTAAAATTCTTTAATTAAAAATTAATAACTAACGTATTAAAGCGTATTTTTATTCGGTTATAATATATTTTTCGTTATTTAAAATTAATAAAATACATTTAAAAACGTAGTAAATAATAAATAATAATATATTATAAATAATAAAATACTCTTTATTTTTTAATAACTATTAAAAAGTATTAACGAAAAAAATAAAAACTAATTTTATAATAAAATTAAAGGATATAACTCGTATAAATAAAGCTTTATTAATATATATAAACTATATACTTTTAAAAAGTTTATAACAATTAATTTAATTTAAACTATAAATTAAACAATATTTAATATAATTTTTAATAAACGCTATTTTATAATAAATAAAATAATTTTTAAAGTTTTAAAGCATTTAATTTATATTAAAATAATATTTATTATTATAAACTATTATGATAAAAAATCGCATAAACTTATAAAATATATAAAAGCGTTACGTTTTAACGTAAAAGTTATAAATTAAACCGTTAATAACTTAAAACTAATTATTTAATTAATAATAAATAACGTTAAAATTATTACCGGCTTTAAAAAACGCTGTTTTATATTTTTTAATAGTTTTAAAAATAAATATATATTATTTATTTATTACGTATATTACGGCAAACTTAGTACGGGTTTTATTTAATATTTTTATTTTAATAATACTTTAAATAATATTTAATACTATTAGTTTATTAAACCGGACTATTTTATTTTACGCGTTTAATTCGTTACCGGCTTTTAACCGGTTTAAAGTATTAAATATATAATTAAATTTATTTAAAATATAATATATATTAAAATCGTATTAAAAAAAATAAATAAAAAAATTAATAAAGCGTTTATTGTTTTAATTAATAATAAAAATATTAAAAACCGTTTATTTAATTATATTTTTTATCGCGTTATAATTAATTAAAATTATAATTAATAATTTATTAAACTAAAAAGTTATTTATAGCTTTTTTATAAATTAAATTAATTACGTAATTTTTAACTCGAATAGTTTATAATTAAACTCTAGTTTAAAAATATAACGGTTAAAATATATTATTAATTAAATTTTATTAATTAAAATAATAAACGGCTTATTTAAAAACTATTTAGCGTTTAATTAAAAATAAAACATTATTACGTTAAAACTATGTTTTAAAAAACCTTTAAATTAAATAAAAAGCTTATAATCGAAATTATAATAAAAAATAATAGTTTAAACGTAAATAACAGTTTATATAGCTTTAAATAATGCTTTTTTAACGTTAATAAAAGTAAAATATATCGCTTAATAATACGTTTTACGTTTATTAAGTTAATTATTAATAATATAACCGGCTTTTTTTTTTTTACTAAAAATATTGTTTTTTTATTTTATAACGGCTTTACGAACTTTATATAATATAAAATAAAGCTATATAATTAATTTAAAACGTTAATATATTGCTTTAAAGCTTTTAAATTACGAAAAAATTTTAGTTTTTTAAAAGCTTAAAACTTTTTATTAATAGTCCAAATATTAAAAACGTTTATTTAAAAGCTTAAAAACTAAATAAATAAATAACTAATAAATAACTTTTAAAATAAAAAAATAAAATTTTTATTATAAAAAAACTAAAAACGTTATTAAAATATTTAATATAGTTTTTATAAATATTTAAAAAAATAACTATATTATTAATAAAACTTTATATAAAATTAAAGCGGCTAGTTAAAAATTTATTTATAAATTTTTAAAAATACGCTAAAAAATTGCAAAACTTTATAATAAAAACTTAAAATTCTTTAAAACCTTTTAAACTAATAATAATTAATTTATACTAATTTATTAAATCGATATAAAAACGAAAATAAAACTAAATGCCGTTAATATATATAATATACCGTTTTTTTTTAGCAAAAGCCATAACGTCGGCTTAAAATAGCAGGGGATAATTATTAAATACTATAACACGATTTAGCATCCGAATATCGACGATTATATAGAAATTAATCGGAAACGTTTCAAAAACAATTTTAAATATATTTAACGTTTATTAGCTTTACGTTCTATATTATAATTTAAGCTCTTTTTTTTTTATTTTTTTATTAATTCGTAACTTTTTTTTTAGCTCGTATTTTTTACGTTATTTTTTTCCGTTTATTTTTTGCTTATTTATTTTAATTCGCGTTCGAAACTTTATATTTTTTTTTTAATTTATTTACAAAGTTTTTTATTTTTTAAACGCGCCTGTTCGTCGGTTAACTTATTTTACTATACGTTAGTTTAATTTTTTAAAGCTTAATAATATAGCGTTTATATTTAACGTACCGGTATTTAACTTTATAAACTTTATTTATAAACTTATATTAAAACGTTTAACAATAAAATATTATCGCTACGATAAAACGTAAAATTTTCGTTATTGTATATTATATTAAATATGCTTTTATTTAAAGCGTTATTTGCTTAGCTTTCGACGAAAAAAGCGCGAAACTAGTTAAAAATTTCGATAAAAAAAATCTTTATACAGCGCCGGCTTTAAAAACGCGATATTTTTTTGCTTGTTATATTTTTATTTTTTTTTTACTTATTTTAAATATTAAATTAAAATATATAAAGCTAATACGTAAATATTTTACTTTTTTTTTCGATAATATTTTTTACCCGATTAAATATTGCTGTATTATAATACGTAATAAAAATTTAAAATATATTAATAGTTTCGTGTTTTAATACTAAATTCTAATCGAATTTTCGTATATTTTTAATAATTTTTACCAAATTTAAATACTTTTTTATTTATATATATAATCCCGTATATATCGATTTAATTATATTAGTATTTTTAAATATAAAGTCCTAATTTTTTCGTAAAATCTTCGATTTTATTTAATAAAATCCTGCGGTAATATACGGTCGCTTTTTAAATACTGCTTATTTAATATATTAAAAAAACCGAGCTTTTATTATTAAAAAGCGAAATCGTTTTTTAAACGTTTTTAAATCGATTTATTAACGATTTTATCGTAAAACGCGTTATAATTTTCTTCGGTCGCGTATAATAGCAATAATATAAAAATATTATATAATAAACTTAGGTTTTTTTTATAATTTTCGCCAAATAATTATTTTATGCTTTAATAAAAATAGATTTAATAAAGCTTAATAATAAATTTAATATAATATTAAGCGTTTTTTTTATTAAAATATTTTTATTATAAAAAGTTCTCGAACTTTTAAATAACCGATATATTTTAGTTTATTATTAGATTTTAAAGTCTAAAGCCGTAAAAATATTTTTATCGAATTAAAACGGAATATTTACGTTTAAAGTCGTAAAAAACTTATTAAAATATATACTTATATATTTCGGTAGTTTTAGAGTTTATATAATATCGTATAAAACTTTATGCTAAAAATAATTTAAAAACGTTTTCGCTATATTTAAACGCGTTATACGTATATTTTTTCGATTAAATTAAATACTATTTTTAATTAATTTCGCGATTATATATTATTTAAACGTATTTATAATTAATATCGATTTAAAAAAACGTTAAATAGTTTAAATTTTATAATTTCGTTTATTTTTTATAAAAACAAATAATTATATAATTCGATTATAATTTTCGTACGTATTAAATATATTACGTAAAAGCTTTTATTAGTAATAATTAAATCGTAGGAAAAAATAAATTATATATACGTATTTTAATATTTCGTTCGTTTGTTTATAATAACGCTAAAACGATTTAAAAAAAGCTTTTTAAATAAAGCAAAATTTATTACTTTTAAATAATATAGCGGAAATAATTAATATTTATAAAGCTAATATAAATATCGATAATCGAACGTTTATTATTTTCGGCAAAATAGGTTTTTAATTTATTTAATAATAAAAAAGCATTTACGTTATTTATATAATTAATATAATAAATTAAAAAAAAATAATATAAATAAAATATATTTTAGCTTATATTAAGCTTATTAATTTAGCGAACTATTTAATAAATTGCTATAATAATAAACCGCGGTATTTTTATAAAAAATAGTAAAAAGTAATAATATACGCCGTACGATATAATTATAATATATAACGTCGTTTTAAAATTTTTTAGTATAAAAAATCTTATATAAATATCGCATTTTATATTATTAAGCTTTATAAAAGTTTCGCTTTAATAAATACGGCTTATAAAATAAATTAATAAAATAGCAATTTAAATATAATAATATTTACGGCATAAAGTTTATCGTTTATTCGCTTTATATTTATAATATTTTTCGTTTTTAAAAACTATATTTAAAAAATAATACGCTTTATTATAAATAAGCTTATAAATTAATTTAATATATTTATAGTATTTTTACGGTATTTTATTCGAAAAATATAACGCCAAATTGTTTAATAGTTTTTTTATAAAATAACGTAAAAAATAAAATTATACGCCGGCGATTTCGCTATAATTTATCGTTATAAATTAAAATTAACAATTAGGTTTTTATTTATTATAAGCTTTTTTTTTATCGAATTTAAAATATATAGCTTTAATAAATTTAAAAATAAATAAAATATTATTTAAATCGTTTTTAAATTAATTTCGAATCGTTTTTTAATATACTATATACGTAAATATTTTTTAATAAAAATCGGGTTAAATTAAACGCTTTTTTAATTCCGTAAATTATGTTATAATATTCGGTATAATTTTTATATACGTAAAAAATTTTGTAAAAAAATATAAACAAACTTTATAATTAATATAATTATAAATATAGCGAAAAATAAGCATATTGTTTAAAAACGGGGTTAAAAAATTATAAAGCGGCTATTTATACGTAATATAATATTATATTTAAAAAAATTAATAACTAATAAATAAAAATATAATAAGTTATTTATAACTTTTTATAGTTTTTTAATTTAATATTGTTTTAATACTTTTATAAATATAATTATAATATTTTTATTTAATAATATAAAAAGGTATTTTAAAATATTTACTATATATAAAATTTATTTAATAAATAACCGATAATTATTAAAAATGCTTTAATTATTAATTCGGAAAATATTAAAAATAAAAATTAATTACAACTAGTTATATTAATATATTTATATTTAAATATTAATATTAACCGTAAATAAATTATATTTAATTATTTATTTCTTAAATATATAACCGTTAAATAATACTACTATTTATATTCGATACCGGTTTTATTAAATACTTTTATTATTTTCGAAAAAAGTCTTACGATTTATTAAAATATAAAATACATTTTTACGTTTTAAAAATAAAAACAAAATATTATTATTTTAAACGCTATTTACGTAAATATATATTATTATAAAAAATAATAACGTTTAAATAAATTATATAATAAAATAAATATTTAAATTATTAAAAAATAATTTAAAAACAATTTAAATAATAATATTTATTAAATTTAAACTTTTATTATTATTATTTTATATTATTTTTAAATCTTTACATTTTATTTTTCGAAATATACGCATTATTACCGTTTATTATTTAAATAATCGTGTTTATTTTAAACACGTAAATTACTTTATAAATTAACAATATATAATAGCTAGGAATAATTATATATATAATTAAACGCGTATATAAATTAAGCGCGTATATAAATTAGGCGCGCTTAGGCTATAGTACCTCCGCGGCAAGTTAAGAAATGGTTAATTAGTAGAGCAACCCTCAGGTGCAAGGGGGGGGGCAACCCTCAGGTTGTCCGTTTGCTCTCCAAGACACATACCTCACCCCTGTCACGGCATGGTCCGGTATGAGGCGGACAGTCCCTGACAGGTCGACAGGGTTTCAAACTTTCAATAGGAGCTGCCGTTGGGCCCGCTGTCGCCGCGCAGATAGTGCTCCGTACATAGTAATCGTCTCATTATCAATCGTCAACCAAGTCAAAATATAGTCAAGACCCGCTAAATTTCATCAAGCACCTCGGCATAAACGAGACGAAATTTTATCTGGAAATCCTCCATTATCGACATCATGGAGACGCTACAGCATAGGTACCGCCTGTCGTTGCCTGCGCTAGTCGCGATGGCGCCCGAATCCCTAATTGCGTCGTCGTTTAATAAGTGACGAGCCAGTCCCTCCTCAGGATACCGTGAACGTTGAACAACTCCCCTGATAATCGTCCCATTAAGCAACTCCCCATTTTACAAAGTAGCATCTATACTACAATGGGCGTGGACAACGAGTATACCCTCAAGCAGGTTGCTGCTCACAACACCCCCAAAGACGCGTGGATGATCATCCATGGCGAAGGTAAACCTAGCACCCTTTCTCACCTGAGAAGACACTAGCTGACTGGCTCACCAAGTATACGATGTTACAAAATATCTGCAAGAACACCCTGGCGGCGTTGAGGTGTTGATTGAGGCCGCTGGCAAGGATGCCAGCGAAGAATTCGACAATGCAGGTCATTCGGAAGACGCCACCGAGATCATGGCCGAGTACCGCATAGGAAAGCTCCAGGGCGCAAGAAAAAAGACAGCACCCGCGCTGCGGATGTCTGTCGATGTTCCCGTACCCTCCATCAAGCCATCCAGCGGCCTACTGAAGACAATGGCCGCACTGAGCGCAACAGCCATCGTAGCTACTGGTGCCGTAGGGCTCTATCGTGTAGCCGATCAGCGCGGCCTCCTGAGTGCCCTCCCCAAGAGCCCGTTCTCGAGGACGAGGAACGGCGGCCTTGGTTTCATGGAAGGCATACTCCTGACATCTACCATTTTCGGCGTGGCGGGAACTGTCATCTCAAGAAGGATGCTGAAGCTCTTGCATGCTTACCCAAGCTTCATGAACTATCCTACGCGGATCAAGATGCCTCGACGGGCAAAGCCGGACCTCCTTGGCCGTGCTGACGGCTGGCTTCACCCTACGACGTATCAAGACTTGCCGCTCGTCAAGAAAGACTTGATTGCGCCGAACGTGTATCGTCTTACCTTCGCCCTCCCCAACCCCCAAGCTGTCCTGGGCTTGCCGACAGGCCAGCACGTGGCTATCACGGCAGAGGTCAACGGCGAGACTGTTACACGGTCATACACACCTGTGTCAAACAATTCCGACAAAGGCGTTCTAGAGCTCGTCATTAAGTCCTACCCAGACGGGAAGCTAACGGGCGGCTACCTGTCTCAACTCGAAGTCGGCGATGACGTGTGCTTACGCGGTCCCAAGGGCGCAATGCGGTATCGAAGGGGTTTATGTGGGCGAATCGGTATGCTGGCTGGCGGTTCCGGCATAACGCCTATGTACCAAGTCATTCGTGCTATCTGCGAGGACGAGCGCGATTTAACCGAAGTCAGCCTGATCTACGCCAACCGGTCTGAGGCCGATATCCTCTTGCGCGGTGAGCTCGAGAGTCTAGCACGGCGGTATCCCAAGAACCTCAAATTACACTACATGCTTGACACACCGCCCGCTGAGGGTTGGACAGGCGGCGTCGGTTATGTTACAAAGGATGTGCTTGCTGAACACTTCCCGGCGCCGGCAGCCGATTCAAAAGTCATGCTGTGTGGTCCTCCAGGCATGGTCAATGCGGCCAAGAAGGCGCTCGTGCAACTCGGGTTTGAACAGCCAGGTGCCATGTCGAAAATGAGCGACCAGATATTCTGCTTCTAACATCCCTTTGTTGTCTTCGGTGTTGTATAACAGTAGCTTCACGACGCTACATGCCAGGGAATGCATGATAACGGCGTTTGGGGTTGGGGGTCGTTTCATAGCTCGGTATAGAGTTTAGGCAGTAGACTTGTTTAGAGGAACTAAGAATAGAGATAGAACTAGAGACTAATTTTATATCCAACCGATGTCAACCAACTTGCTTCACTTTCCCGATCGTGATGCATCCCGACGCTCCAGGCTACCCCAGTGCCACGAAACGAGTGCGATTTGATCTGCTCTGCAAACCTAGATGTGCATTGAAATCGCCGATCGACAAGTAAGTCCATCGCGGACACAGAACGATTACCTATGTTGATGAGCGAGCGCCTTCCATCAACCCCAGTCTGAGAACAGAATTATTGGGTTCAAGCTACATGAAACTCCATCTCATACTGTTGTGTGCAATTTGCTGCGCAGAGTCATCCGGTCCGCTTAAACACCGCAGTAGCATTCCATTCAATCTTATTGCGCTACTACAACGATAGACTAACAGCTCCAATACCTCTTGCATTCATTCAACTATAAAACCCTCCGTAACCGTGTCTGTGAGCACATGCCATCCAGTCAGCGAGCGAGGAAAAGAAAGCAAAGGTGAAAGTCTCGTATTAGAGTATCTTGCTTGTGAAAAGAAGCAGTACAAAGAAGTATGAAGGGGCCAATGGCCGGGTCTGGTACATTGTCTTCAACCCTGCGTAACTGTTATCTGATACTCCAATACGTGCTACCCTATAAGAACGAAACAGGGGAGATAGAAAGACTCCCATAATGATATTTCTCTACGACAGCTTCAAACTCAATAGTCACGTAACATGATCCTCAAGACGTTGAATCTCTCCGTACCTATCTGCTAGACAGAACAGGCCACAAGCATGGCGGAATAGATTCGAACATATACATTCGCCTCCTACCAAGAGTCTACACACATTACAGCCAGGTCGCAACGCCCGCATTGCAAAAAGGCTCCTCCTCAAATCAACGAGCCATTCTTCTCACTAAACTCCGTCGCCGTCCTCCCAACAAACGAGCCCATACTCCCATCAATCCCCGATATCTTCCTCGCAATAGTCTGCAAGCCCACCGGCAGCACATTATACCAATCAATCCAGCGCGCATACATCGGCATCGCAATATGGCTGCTCAGACCCTGATCAATCGCCTTGATGACCTCTTTCGCGACCTCTATCGGTTCGACAACGGGCGCAATAAACGGATTCGGTGTGCGCACTCCCTGGAACAGTGGTGTGCTGAGCTGGCCGGGAGTAACTAACACAGTCTTGATCTCAGGATAGGGCGCAAGTTCAGCAGCGAGAGATTTGTGCAGTGCTGTTACGCCAGCTTTCGCTGCTGCGTAGTCGGATAGCTGCGCTGCGCCTGTGTGCCCTATCACGCTTGATAGCGTCACGATGGTGCCGCCCGTTTCGTTGTTGATCATGCCTGGGAGGAAGGTCTTGATTGTGTAGAAGTGGGAGAGGAGGTTCGTGCGCAGGGACTTGTCGACTTCGTCTATGGACATGTCGAGGAGCTTCTTGCCGATTACTATCGCGGCGTTGTTGATTAGGACGGTGGGTGTTCCGAGCTGCGTAGAGATACAAAGTCAGTCTTGAACAGTTGCGCGTTCGCGATTCGATTGTAGCTTATTGACTCACCTCTCGCTCAATTTCGTCGGCGACGCGCGCGATTTGGGTCTTGTCCGTGACATCGCACTGGTAATATGTAATGCCCCGCGCCTCGGTATGCTCAAGGGGCTTGGTATCGAGCACAGCAACGGTTGCGCCCCTCATACCATACACCTCGGCAATCAACAACCCCAGTCCGCTCGTACCACCTGTGATTACGATGACCTCCTCGCTTAGGTCAACCTCTCGATGCAAGCCATACGCGATCTTGTGACTGATGATATTTGCCATCCACCCCAGCGTGACCAGCGTCGCCCACGCAATACTGACCATCATCGGCGGAGTGTCCCATTCCTGGTTTTCGGCACGAAAGCACAGCGGTATTATCCAGGCGACGAATGGGTGCAGGATCGTGACGTTCAGGACCTTGATGAACAGGTCGACAGACAGCGGGGCGAACCAGGAGTCGCGCATTGCTGGGCGGGGTTGGTTCATCGTGGGCAATCGACTAGATTAGTACAAATGGAGGATAAAGAAGAAGAAAGTGTTGACCAGCAACGCTTTGGGGTATCACAGCAGAATGGAAAGAGAGTGAAGATCGAAGTTGGGATGAAGATGGGACGAACGACCGTTGAAGAGCTTCGAAATGTTTCAAGTATTCGATGACAGGTTTCTTGCGAGGAGGGGGAGCTCGGCGGGCGCTTGAAACACGTTGGCGCGAGCTTCTCCGTACAGCAGGGGTGTGAAGCCGAATTCAACCAATCGGCCCGTGCCGAAGAGCATCATAACGCTTCTCTCATTGACAACTTCTTAATCACATTGCATCATAATCACAGCCAAACACCAAACCCGAGGAACTGAGATTCCGTATTCACGGTTTATCCAACAGAGAGATGGGGAAGCTGATCAGTTATAGTAAGATACATATACTGGATTGACGCTCTCAATACCGCGTGGTTTCTCAGCAGAGAACTCTTGCCCTAAGGGTAGACTTCAGCCTCAACAAAGATTGTCCATCACTGAGCTTATACCCTTTACTAACGACAAAATACAATTACCGATCTTCAAGTACTACTCTTGCGGATCGCGCTGTTCTAAATGCCCCAATCTCCCAACCACCGAACTATCGTAGCCTTATCCAAGACAGGTGTCTCAATCTGAGTAAAAGCCCGTGTTTTCTCAGTCGCAACCCCAAGGTTCATCGTCCCGCCTTGCATCGCATCATAATGATCAAGTAATCTCAACGCCGGCATCCTCGCGATGTCATCGTGCGAGGGCTCCTGGATCGTCCGAAGCTTCTTGATCCACACTACCAGAGGCACCGTCTCTGTGATATTGTGCCTCTCGCGCATGATGTCGATGAGGTCGCTCCATGACAGCGGCTTTTGGGCATAGACGTGATAAACGTCGATCGCGCTTTTCCCGGCAGGGATGCTTATAATCCTATCCAACATCGAGGCAGCGACGTCAACAGGGACAAAGTCTACGGGAGTAAGTCTATCCGGCATGCAATTGAGAGCCTGCGACGTCCTGAGGGCCGCAGATATCCAGACTTGGTCTTGCCACTTTCCTCTACCCTGCGCCATTGGCCCACCGAGTTGGCCAACGCGGACAATGCGGATAGAAAGGCCGGACACATCACACGCCTTTGATAGGATTCGCTCCGCGACAAACTTTGACTGTGCATACCCGGTTACAGGCGCGGCCAGAGGATCTTCCACGACCTCTTCGGGCTTATGCGGCATCCTCGCCACCGAAGAGATGGAGCTTATGAATACGATGCGTGCCGAACGGCGACTTGAGGCCGATAGGTCGATGATGTCGCGGGTCGCTTTTAGGAATGGTTCGAATGAGCGCACAGATATTCCGAGGTCTAAACGCCATGCGTTGTATACTATGACATCTGCCGTGTTGACGAGAACGTCGTAGTCTGCAGCGCTGAGGCCGAGTTTTGGATTACCGATTGTGATGTGCATGTAGTGCAGTTTTCCTAGATGAGGCTTGAAATCGGTAGATATCTCGCTCAGGGCCGCTTCTTGTCGTTCTTGGGCATTGATGGATCTGTTCAGGCAGTAGATTCTGGTAATTGCGGAGTCTCGAAGCATTTCTGCGACCATGTACGAACCAAGATATCCGGTTGAACCTACCAGCACCACTGTCAAAGAGCTCTGTGATGCCGCACCTTCGGTCTCTCTCCTCCTCGCCGGTAAATTGTCTGAGAATTTCGTCACCAGTTCATTAATAGTCCTGATCTGCTCAGAATCCACGTCATCTACCGGTACCGAGCCTGTGTTCAAGAACTCACACAGAAGTTGCGACAGCGCTGTGATGTTTGAGTGGAGATATATGGTTCTAGAAGACACCCAACCGGTGCCATGCGGATGATGCTTGGCCAGGTTGCGTCTCAAGTTATTCACGATCTCCAGCGTCGTCACCGAGTCAAGGCCATATGAGAAGAAGTCCTCGTTCTCTCCTATCGTATCGGCTGCATGGAATGAGACAGAGAGGACCTGGCGCACGAAGGCCGTCACGTCTGACAGCTCAAAGACTGTCTTCACTTGGGGCTTCAAGTCTACCATGACTGTCTTGTCGCCAGACGACAGACCCTCGTAGAGCATGTCGAGCTCAGCTTGGTAGAGCGCTTGCGAGAGCTTGCGAACTATTGTCCCCTTGCCAGTTCTTACGAGTCCCTTTTCGGGTTGGGTGCAGAGAATCATGCCTTTATGGACACGGCCTTGGCTAGCGATGAGTGTGTTGGCCTATTATCTGCGTTAAAAACACGTTCTTCGGGGCCATGGTCTTCCAAATATCAATCCGAGATGTTGAATGAATCAAGAGAACAGACGACTTACCTCCTCGACCAGAGGCCACAGCTCCTCAATCAGCTCCTCCTGCCCCGATGCATCGAGTGCCGTCTTCGGCTCAACCATCAACGCCGTCTGGGTCTTCGCATTACCAGTCAGCAAAGCACCCGCCAAAGACGCATGACTCTGCATCCGAGCCTCGAACGGTATCGGGTTCAGCTTATGACCATTTGCCAGAACAAGTATATCATCGGATCTCCCATAGTACTTGAACAATCCATGCTTCGTCGGATGCTTGACGAACAAGTCCCTCGTATGGTACTCCCTAACACCGGGCAGATTATGATATACAGCCGTCCTATCCTTAACATCCTCATCAGCAAACACGACAAGCTCGTACGTTTCCTCGTCAGTGTCAAAGGGCTGCATCTCATGCTTGAAGTACGGATTGAACTCGTGCCACTCCCAGTCTTCCGGGTCACCTATCAGCTCCGGCATCTGGAAGATCTCCGTCGCGCCGTAGGGCGAAACAAGCACAGGCACGACTTTACTGAGGCGGTCCCCGATAGCCTTGCTCAGTGGCGCGCCGCTCGTGATGAGGAAGTCCAGCCCATTAAATAGATCCATCACGTCGGGCTCGTGGAGAAGCTGCTCCACGATTGATGGGGTGAGGATTAACGCCTGCAACTTATACTGTTTCCGTATAGCGTTGATCAGGCTCGCGTCCGGCAGGGCGTGGGGTGGACCTAAGACGAAACAAAGATTGTTCAAAATTGCATTGACTGCATAAGTTAGCATCCTCACGTCGAACGGGGCGGTACTACGCACATGCGAAGCCTAGGAAGCCGGCAATCTGTGATATATTAGCTGTGAGAAGCATCTGATAAACGAGCGTAGCTCTTACATGGAAGAATGGGAAGACGCTGAACACGCGACCCTCGCCTTTGAGGTTGTACGATGCGTAGTCGAACCTCTTACGTCCAGGGACGTCGGGGTAGTTATGCTCGTTATCGAGGACGGCGAAGGATCCATGGGTCATGGTGATTGGCTTCGGGACACCTATTGGCTAATGATAAGTCTACAGAACTTGCCTGGCATGAACAATTCTGAGACTTACCTGTCGAGCCTGATGAGTGGAGCACAAGTATAGGTTCATCACACACTTCGTCGAAGACTCTATCATAGGGGAAAGGCTCTGGTGTGCTCTCGAGCATTTCCTCAAAGGATGGGATTTGTACACCTCGTACCCCAACTTCAGCCAGGAGTGGCTTAACAATCGGCAAAATCTCAGCTGCGTAGAGCAGCTTTGTGCTATCGGTTTGCTGCATGAGAGAGATGTTTGTCGACACCGGGTTCCTGGGCGACGGCAACAGTAACTAGTAGAGAAGAATGAGCATGCGTCTTTTCATACTAACCGAAAAACATTAGGAATAAGCTGCTTTACTGACCTTGTATCCACATTTGACCGATGCGTAGAAGACGACGACACCCCGGAAATCTTGTACTCCCACGTAACTCAATGTCTCGTTCTTCTTGTCGAGGGTGCCAAATCGGTGCTTGATCCAAGCAGCCATGAAGTCGACACACCGCGCCATGTCAGCGGTGCTGATGTCGCGGAAGCCTTGGCTGAGATCATGATTTGCTTTCGGGATTGAGCCGTACAGCTTCGGATGTTCCTGTCGTGCGAGCTCGTCGAGAACATTTGGCATGAGGCGTTTTCCGTAGGCGGGTACGTTAGTTGTCGTCATGTTGGTTACTAAGGGAGGAACTTGAAAGGTGAGGTCACGAGGCACCGTTATTGGGGGCCAGGGTGTATGAGCACTAGGTCTAGAGAAGTCTGTCAATACTTGACAGAGATACTGTGTTAATGGGAGTCTTATATATCGTGGGCAACGGACCCAAAGCAAGGGGGTAATCTACCAGTGGTACGACAGGGCGGCCTGCATCAAATTCAGTCTCCTGCGAGCAAGCGATCGGAACGAGCGGAAGACATCCCCAAGTGACGAAACCGCGGAGGATTTTCTCGGAGAAAAGGGATATGTTTTCTGGCGGTCTAGAGATTTTGATGCATCCATAGGGCAGATACTGTCGAAGATATCACTGTGAAGCCCACGCTGTAAAATCCGCATCGTAATCCCCAGATCCCGTATCCTGGGTTCACCTCGCGGTTTGGATGTTGTTATCCCACATCCCCATCGCGTATCTACGTGGAGATATACAAGACGCCTCTTGCGCTGATTATTGTAAGCAACACAGAGACAAGTGTTGAGCATCCCATGTACCGCTGTTGATAGTATTGATGGAAAGGGGTTTCGTTACTTCGGCGGCAGTGTCACTGGCCAGATGGCAGGTGAATGAATAATCCTTGTGCTAACACTCGCGAGGGGGGGTTTCGGCAAGTATATCAGACTTGGCTTGACGACGACTTTGTTAAAATTCAGAAACTGTCACGTATCCAGGTAGCTCGTAATAGAAAGGATGATGTCTCTTCATCAGTTCAATACCACGGACGCCTGACTATGGAGCACATTTTGTGCTTTATGGTATCCGAGTTTTCCCAGTCCCAGAACGCCATCAAATGCAAAGTTGTCCGGCACACATATCGAAATCATTGCATCATTTCTCCCTGGCGAGAACAACCTTGTCACGCTCACTTTGTCGTGACTCGAATTGTTTCTTCGAGTGCTTGCGTTCATTCTCCTCCCGTCGCTTGATCGCCTTGAGTTCTTCCGACTTGATTTCGCCTGCCTTCTTCACAACCTTGGGGATATGTCTGTGCTTTTTGATGCGTCGGATTTCGGGCTGCGAATAGTTAGTCGGGGGATGATGCCACATAAGTATCTGGGGATCAATTTGGGCTACGTACCATGTGACTGTATCTGTCGACAAGGGCATCGTTGTACTCGAGGGCTTGGCGATGGCGAGTTGACTTGATCCCCTCTCTCTTGGAGGCTTGTGCTCGCCATAGTCTTACGTTACCGTCGTCCGAACCTGACATAACATAGTGATTGTCAGGCGACCAAGCGACCGAACTACATCCCGCAGTTAGTATCAGCTTCGTCTAGTTTCTCGAAAGTGGACGTACAAGACTCGTTGTTGTCTCTTGGTGTGGTAGATGTCTCGTGAATGTCCTTCGTCGCGATTCCATCTGTCAAGTACATGTGGTCAGTGATCGATGCATTTTGAAACTGGAACGCGGAATACACACAATCGTATAGTCCGGTCGTACGAGCCTGTTACAAGCTCTTTGCCAGTGGGCGACCAGTCAACGTCCATCACAGCTGCAACATGTCCTTTCACTAGTGTCCCATTAGGTCAGTAACGTGAGATTGATCGGCATCCAGGAGTCGCTTACGAATGTTCAAGGCACGCCCGAGATTCCTCATGTCGAATACTGTCACCAAGGTCAGCTGCTATAAACCCCCGATGCGTAGATATCACTTGGGCGAGGATAAACCTAGCGCCGCGGAAACGATGGGACCTACTGTAGCAGTTGTGATCTTCATTGGCCTGTTTTTCCAGACTGTTAGCTAGCGGAACATTGAGTGACCACCCATTCCGAGGGCACATACGCAAGCAAAGTTCATCGGCTCCATCGGGTTCCACACGATCTTATTGGAGCTGAAGTTCAATGTGGTCTTGGTCAACGGCATCGAGGTTCTCAGATCGTAGAGAACGATAGAACGATCTGTGGCAGCGCTGGCAAGGACACTGGTCTCACTCTGGTTGAATGCGCAAGTGGTGATAGTCTCTCCGGAAGCGGGCCATTTGAGAACCTGAGGTGCGGCAGTGTAGTTGTTCAGATCATGGATGGAAACACAGTCGGTTGACGCGGCGAATGATTTACTGTGAAAAGGTCAGAACAGCTTTCCAACCAATGCTCCACACTAGGCGAGATGATCTGGCGAGCCATCTGTCTGGCCTGGAATAGTCTTACCCGTCGCGATGGACGCTGAGGCTCGTGTACGGATGGCTTCCTAGCCATGAATGAAGTGGGGGGGATGCGTTCGGTGTGTTGTAGGGATCGTAGATCTTTATTGTGGAATCCGATGAACATGTCAGGAGTTTCTGGTCGGTTGTCCAGGCCATGCCTTTGACGATGTTCTCGGCCGCCGTGGTCGACCACACTTCGTCTCTACTCGCCAGGTCCCAGCATTTCACCACGCTACGAGTCGTCAGCGAGCACTTCAGAAGATGCGTCAGTGTGATGTTTACCCATCGCCCGCGCCACTGGCAAAGCGGGTTAAGTTGGTAGGGTCTTTCGCGAAGGTGTAGACACCGTCAACATGGCCATTTCCAAGTTGGGCAATAACTTCATGACCGTTGTCAATATGAATTGTCACAATGTTTCTGGCGATCAGCGAACTCACAAGGAGCAGCGAACATGCGCTCCAGCTTTTCACGACAGGTCAGCGTCCTGCTCTAGATGATGTGAGGAAGAACAATCTACCTTTACAGCATTGAGTGCCCGTGTGTATTCGCGCGCCCTCTCAAACTGGTGCATAGAGGGGTCCAAGTTCCTAGGGGCCTGGTTTCATTCAGCACATGAAGCCATCCACACACAGACTATGGGAGAAGCGCACCTTGGGGGCTGAGGACCCCGGTGTTTGGTAGGCCCCCACCGACCGGCTGAGCGCTTTGATCTTCTGTGATGAGCATGAGCATGTGCTGGACAAGTTGAGATTTTGAGTGTCTTACCATGATGTCGTCAAGCTCATCAATCCGCTGGCTCCCTATAGACAGCCAACTGCGCTGATGAAATTGAGATATCGATGCGATACAGAAAAATGATTGCCAAGCCTTTGTGGCGCCCAGCTACTGCAAGGCAAGATGCACTGAAGCCACTCTATCGGTAGGACCTACCCGGATCGCGGCCTCTATCTCATGAATTAGGTAATCTCCGGCTTCTTGGAGCTCACGCTAGTAGTTGAGGCACTTAGGTAGTAGCGTCGGGAGTGTTGTGTCCGGGCAGCAGCAGATTGCTGTCTGCTGGCTTTGGCCTTTCCCCTATCTTCGTCGACGTATTGTTGTCAACTCTCATCAAGCAAAATGCAGGGCCCTCGAAGACTTGAGAGTTTTCCCTCACATCGCTTGCTCTTCCTCTTGTCGCGAAAGCTCTTTGAGCCAGTCTAACAAGCGGTCGTGATCAATATTGGCCAACTGGCTGCAATGCATGATGTCATTCCAAATACAGCTTATCGATAGAAGGCTGGAATGCCACGCTGCCTCAAATTCGATTCCCATTGAGGAATCCTGGTAATTTCAATTCAACTTGGGCCTGTTTCATCAGTGATCATCTGCGCGAGTATCCAACCGCTTAGACAACGCCCACTCATCTGTCGTCCCACAGGTCCACGTATCACGAGTGATTCTACATAATCCTACCATGACAGCAAGGCGAGTGAGACAGTCAAGACGCTTATCTCCAGTGCATGTTTTGAGACCTGCATCCGCGGCAGCACAGATTCATCGCTGCTGAATGACGAAAACTCGCACTATCGTGACTAAACGTGCCGCGTTCTTTTCCAGACGTGTTCAACTCTCCACTCTTGCCCACTTTAGCTCCGTGAAAAGCAGGACTCTTAACAGATACTATCCACCGTAGTGACAGTGCTCAAGGGCCAGAGCGACCCCATCACTTTCATTCTCAGGCATCGCGAGTCTGCATCTGGTAAAACTTGGTATGGTCTCTCTCCAAAAGCAGGTTCCATTGGCTCCTATCGCGCTCGACGGGATCTGCGGCACGGCTGGAGAAGCTCTAGGTGGCAGACACCCCAGGCGCTGCCCAGGAGCTGCCCCGGTTCCTCCTGTCCTGCGGCCTATCAGTGCTGGCATCCGCACCCGGATCGAAGCGTTTATGGCAATCGACAACCAGACTAATCTGGAAACGACTGGGGAGCTAGCATGATTCGCACCCTCTCAATGAGCAAGGTTGTTGTTTGATTCCGCGATTGGCATCTCTATCTCTGCTCTAACTCCTAATTTCCCTTTTCTTTCTTCACTCCCCTCGCTTCGTCGTTCCGTCACACACAAGTCCGCGACAGTCGTGTTGAGAGCCGCGTCGGGTTGAACAGCGTCGCAGAGTCGGAACAGGCAAACACACACTCGTTTGTTGTCTTTTGAAAGGTATCCTTGCTGTCGTCGAGGTCCTGCACCCACTCGTTCGAGGTCCGCTCTTTCCAGTGCTGGTCAGCTACAGTTTACGTCCTCGTTGCCTCCCACAGTCCAACATCTGTCGAACCTGCCAATTGGCGTCTGCAATCGTTTGCTCTCGCTGCTCGCGCCTGCGGCCGTATCACCACTTACTCAGTACCTAGGTACTACAGCATAAGCTTAATTTCTCGCGCGTGGATCAGTCTGCCCCATCTTCCCATCAAGCAACTCAGCTGGAGGAGTAGAACTGGATTTTGGGCCTGAATTATTACTTCCAATCATAAATCAGCAAGCCTTGGTCTTGGACTGAGAATCGCTACTGTTCTTCGACTTCATTTGGTCTTCGTTCTCGACAACCCTTCAAGATGCGTCCCGCGTTGCTAGCCAGCCTCGGCGCTGCTGGTGTCAATGCTCTGCCTACCATCTCAGCCGTTGGTAACAAGTTCTTCACCAGCGATGGCGATCAGTTCTTCCTCAAGGGTATGCTTTAAACTCCCAATCTCTCCACCTGAAATGACACATACTGACTTTGAGTTCCAGGCGTCGCCTATCAGCTCACTCCTGGTTCGTATTCGATCTAGTCACGCGTTCATGCATGAAAATTTAACTCAAGATCGCAGACGACCCCCTGACTACTAAGGCTCAGTGCCAGCGAGATGCTGACCTCATGAAGACCCTGGGTGTCAATTCGATTCGTGTTTACCACGTCGATCCTGACGCCGACCATGACGACTGCATGAGCGTATTTGAGGATGCCGGCATCTACACGCTCATTGACCTCGACACATTCAACAGCTACATCTTGCCCGAGGATCCCTACTGGAATCAGACTCAGTACGATGCCTATGCCAAGGTTATCGATACTTTTGCCGGCTACGATAACGTGCTGGGTCTGTTCGTTGGTAACGAGATCATCGCGCAAGCTAACCAATCGCTCGCTGCTCCGTTCATCAAGGCCGCTGTTAGAGACATGAAGGCCTACCGTGATTCCAAGGACTACCGCAAGATCCCGATTGGTTACTCCGCGGCCGATATTGCCGAGCTGCGGCCCTACCTTCAGGATTACCTGACCTGTGGTGGCAACTCATCAGAAAACGTCGACTTCTTCGGACTGAACTCGTACCAGTGGTGCGATCCCACCGACTACCAGACTTCAGGCTACGCCAACCTCGAAAGCGGCGCCAAGGACTTCCCCGTGCCCATCTTCTTTAGCGAAACAGGATGCAACACGCCAGGCCCTCGCCTCTTTGAGGATCAAGCTGCCATCTTTGGCTCCTCAATGTCTCAGGACTGGAGCGGTGCTATCATCTACGAATGGATAGAAGAGGCTAATCATTACGGTCTGATCTCGTATGGACCTACCGTCGCCCCGACTGCGACTGGTGCCAATGTTGTCGGCGGGTATTCACGCGCTGGTACCCCTACTCCTGTCTCGCCTGATTTTAGCAACTTGAGCAAGCAGTGGGCAACCCTCAAGCCCACTGGTGTCAAGAGTTCGGCTTACAAGGCTTCTGTGTCAACTCGCGAATGCCCGGCTTCAACCTCTGGTGGCTGGCTCGTCGACGGAAATGTCAAGGTTCCCACATTAGGCGCGAGCCTCGGCACCAACACATACACCTCGGTGGCCTCTGCTACTGGTAGCTCTACGGACAGTGCCGCCACTTCGACGGAAACCCCCAACGCCGTCCCCGAGGTCGAGAGAATCACTGGAGTGGCCGCTGGCCTTATGGGTGTCATGATGGTGTTCACGCTTTGGTTGTAGTGAGGATGGTTCAGGCCATGCCTCACGGCATGTGATTTCAAAGGGGCTTGTATGAGAAAACCGGGCTTTAGATCTGGTTATAATGATACCAAGGCATCGTATACGGCGTTCGTGTCTTGCATTCTGAGAGACTACTTGGTTCCAAATGTATAGAACTGGTAGATTAGACAGGCGAGAAAGAACATGTGCATGATCCTACCCTGTGTTATTAACAATGACTGCCGGTGATATGGAACCATATATAGCATCAGGTGCAAGGATGCCCAGAGAGCACCCAGAGGGAACAGTAGATCTGCTGGCAGACGAGTCAAAGCTCCATTGCCTGGTGAACATCAGTTTCGGTGCAAGTATCGCGGCTTGTCATGACCCATTCCAGTTGCATGTCACAATTGCCCTTAACGTGAGCATGATAGTTCTGAGCAGGATCACAAACCTCGGTGACATATGTCATGAGAAATGTTTCTCCGGAGCTTGGTGTTCTATGAAAGTTGTTGGGTATGTGACAAACTCATACTGCAGTTCGCTTGCATCAAAGTATTATCTTCACATAAGAGTATCCATTTTTGTTAGTTATAAATGTCTGATTATATTATATTGCTACTCTCGCCAGCCACCACCGGTAGCTCCAGCACTAACCCGCTCAGGATTTAGCATTCGGTAACGGGTGCGATTTCCATGAGGTCCCTCTCACGCTGTCAGAATGGTGAAACAACCTACTGAATACACACAACGTGACACCCTGCCTTTTATCTTACACGAATCCCCCTTCGCGACCAAACGCCCGACTCAATAGCCAGCTATGAGCTAGACCCCTTCCCCTTCCACTCAAACTTACTACTCTCCCTAAGCCACGTCTCAAAACTCTGCAACCTCGGCTCTTCATCCCTAAGTTTCTGTATATCAACACCATACCCCTCCCGTTCAAAGAACGTAAACATATTCCCGACGTCCTTGACCATCCATCTCAGTCCATATCCGAAGATACTCCAAGCCTGCGGGAGCTGTGACTTGGCGACGCGGCGGTAGATGGAACGGGCTTCTAGGAGGGTTAGGTCGTCGCCTGCTAGGCTTACGGCGCGGTTTGTATACTGGTCCTGGACTTCGGGAGTTGTGTTGGGAGAAGGGGTTAGGGATGAGGGAAGTGATGAGAGAAGAGCGCGCGCGGCGAAGACGCCGATGTCGTGCACGCTGACCATTTGCAGAGAAGTGTTTGATGGCATGGTGGACATTAGGCCTGCCATCACGGCGCCGAAGTAGGAGGTTGGGTTTAGGTTGTCCATGAATGCTGCCGGGCGCAGGATCGTGTATGTCATTGATGGGTGCGATGTGCAGACGCGGCGGAGGTGGTGTTCGACTGGGGGCTGTTAGCGGAGTGATTGGGTTGTGATGGGAATCATGCCATTTTTTTATAAGAACGGTGTAGAGAGAGATGAGGTATGTGTTTCGGGTTGCAACAAGTGAATGAGCCTTACTTTCATGTTTCGACTTGAAGTGAGGCACATCAGTCGGGTTATCCCAACTCTTCTCATCACCACCCCGATCCACGCTGCTGAACACGAATCTCTTCACGCCGTTCGCTGCTGCCGCATCGATCAAGGCGATTGCCTGCGCGCCTTCCTCTGCAGCCGGGGGTGTGGTGAAACAGAAGACTGCGCTTATATCGCCATGCTTTGCGAAGATTGGGTCGGGGTCCCGGGTGTCGCCTTCCACGAGCTCGGTGTCGAGGGTATTGTTGAATGATTTGAGGACTGCCTGGGCTTTTGCAGATGATGAGCTGCGAGTGAGAGCGAGGATCTTTAGGGATGAGATTGGAACGGGAGAGGATGAAGAGCTCGAGAGGTGGGCCAACTCGGAGAGTAGGGCGCCGCCTTGCTGGCCTGTCGCTCCGACGACTAGGATCTTGTGAGGTGAGGACGCCATGATGGATTATAGGTGTGAGAGTGACTATGAGATGAAGCAGAAGTTGTTTGCGGGCTGAGCTGGTGATATCTACCAGAGTCTCGGCCGGGCGGGGTCCGGATGGCTGATAAATCAGCCGGCGGAGGGGACTAGTATGATTGCACGCTCTACTACTAGCAGAACGTCTAGAGTTATGTCGTGCAGACTTTTACGCGATGTATCGGATGTTTTCTAGAGGTGTTCGAATCCTTTTGCGTTTTTCTCGGAAGTGAAGAATGTTAGATTCCATTGCTTCGGTGATATATACCTAGAGTATGTCATGGTGTTTCGAACCGGATCATTGTGGAGACCGTGGCTTACTCTCGGTCCCGAAGAGCGGTCGAACTGACGCCGGCGAGAGCATATAGTAGATAAGGGACTGCCGAGGACTGCATCTTGGCCGCCCAAAGCCGACTGTATTGATTTCCAACGCTCTATATTGATGTTGTCACATCATATTTCTATCTAGCATGAGGGACATATATGTATACAAGGTGGTCATTACATATATGATATGCCCTGCTTGGAAAAACGCTACCCTGCGATGCGAGCAATTGGATTGATGAATCATACGTTAGCCCATGACTGGTCAAACGCGCTCCAACTACGCCCCCATCCCTGACCGCAACAGCTTGTTGTTGAGGGCCCCAATTGCGACAGGCTTTCATGCGCAGAGACAGTTTTAAACCTCCAGCCAGACACAAATATACCCTTACATGTAAGCAAGCGTCTTTGGCACTTGTGCATGAGATCATGGCACGACCCTCCACCCGGGTACTCTATAACAATCCACAATTTAGTTCCTTTCATAAAGCTGTTGTCGTATTGTGCGACGTAGGGGCTCAGCCACGTGCTCAACAGTGTGTATTCCAACTCTCCCCCCAGGCTCCCACCACAATAAGACGCACCACCATGCGCAAACAGATGTCGATTGCATCCACGGGCCTGGATATCCTCGATGTCGTCGTTATTTGCTTGTAAGTCTATCTTCTAGAGTGTAAATCAGTTGCCGAATCGCCTTGGAAATCACCAAGGCTTGGTTGAGTCCATTAGCTGGATTGTGATTTAGTCGCCGAATAGCACCGCAATCGATAATGATGGGATAAACAGTAAGGTGAAAAATGGAATAAACAAGGGCTCACAGAACAGAATAAACAAAGGGCCAGATAATGTGATTAAGGAAGGCTCAAAGAAATGGATAGACGGGGGGGGCATGGAATGGTACGTTTCTGTGAAGGCGACAAAATTGAATTTCTTGGACACCCTCGGAACGAAACATTATTCATTGAAAATCCGGTAACCAGCAGGCCCTGTAAGCCGTCATCGACTCCCATGGATACTAGACTGCCTCGAGAGTGTCGGATTTTTGGCTAGTCACACTCTTATCTGATCAGAAATGACTACGAGTTATCTGTACAATTGAGACTACCTTATCTTTCAGTCTTCATACAATTTAGCGCTAGCAGAGTAGCTGCGTCACAGTTGGGTCGGTTGCACCCGATATCCATGCGCCTCCAATGTTGAACTTCTTCATAGGCGAGGGTACTCAGACCAGAACAAGAGCAATGCTAGCAAGAGCAGGAAGAGCACAACACTTCAATTGGGGGATCCTGAGATGGCAATTGAACATGGGTACAGATTACAGTTATGACATTAAATGTTAGAAAGCCCACTACAAGTTTATCCCAAGTACAACACCGGTGATGGGTTCTCTTGATATCCTATCCTACAAGTAATCTATTCAGTCGTGAACAGTCATGCTATGCACCTTGCGATTTTCCCATCAGCCCAGAGAGCATGTTGCCCCAGCTAGTACCCCGGTCGCGATCCGCGACAGTACCCGACCGTCCACTGCAGAATTCATTGAACTCCCAGACTTTGCAAACCACAGGTCCTTCTTTCGGGTTCTTCCAGCTCTCGGCAGGTGGGCATGGTGACGGGTCGAAATTAAGCTTGAAACTGAAGCGTGGAGTGTGCCCTGGCGGTGTGCTCTTGTGCGTCGCATGAAATTTGCCGTCTGCTGTAGGTATGAAATCACCGCGCTCAAGTCTTGCCGTGTGGATTCTCGGCTCAAATGCGCTTTCGTGCAGAAGATCCTCGTTCATCTTCCTCGTTCCAAAGCTTGTGAGTCGCCGCTTCGTTAAAGTGATCTTAAGTGATAATGTGGCGAGATGAGTAGCCGAGCTAGGGTCTACTAATATTGCTGTTAGAGCTGTCGTCGAATCGGACTGGCCTAATGCCGGTGCGAGCTCCCAGTCAATCTCTGTCGCAATGAAGACGCTCGCCTCTGCGCGGCACATTAACTATACATGAGGATTTAGTCATACATCTTGAGAAATCTGTGTTAGAGAGAGAACGCGCAGAATACTCACTTCACCGGTTCCGTTCGAGTGGAATGTGATTTGACATTGATTATTTGAGTCCCAGACCCAAGGTTCACCGCAAAGAATATTCTCCAGAGTCGTCGCCATATTGTGGGATGGGGATAGCTAGCTAAGGCTCAGGTGGCAGAGCGATCAAGCACCGTGTATGGTGATGTGATGTATTCGCAATAGTTGGCCTGTGAGATTGTCTGTTCCGAAGATGCTTGAGACTTGAGTTATTGACCTGACACTGAATGAGTCGACATGAGAGAACAAGAGTGCATCGCCTTACTCGAAGTCTTCGATGTTAGTAATACCAGGCCAAAGCTTTCACAGCATCCCAAAGGACACATTGCCACGTGCAATGAGGCAGCGACGGCCGATGTTGTATAGAGAGGTTATGACGTCATACTAGGTCTTCGGCTGACAGGATCATCACTGGGTTCAAAGTCCCATGCATGTATGGCATCACGTCAGAGAAGGTTAAAATATAACAATGCGTTCGTCCATATCTGAATCCTTCAAGTATTTGTCAAAGTCAGCCAAAGCATCTGTATATTCTGCAGATCATTCAATGGAAGAGGAAGATCTCCCATCCGCGCTGTACCATAGTGCGACTGTTCTTACTAAACCGCTAAGCCCCATGTTTCAGCAGGATCTCGTTAAGGTTGCCGATCTTCAGCCTCAACGGAATAGCCTATTACCAAAAACCACGAGACGAGGACAACTCCATATTCCCCATGGATCGCCAGCATCGGCGCCAAGTTTCCAGCTCGTCAGCCCTACTCTGGCAGAGCTCCGGTTGGGCGGTAGATCTCAAGACCGCACTAAAATGTGGACACCTATAAATAGACTATATATCAGCTGTCTTTCGATGGTCGATCAGATCTGGGGACCTGCATATCGTCGCCATCCCATAACCCCAAGAGTGCGGCTCTCTAGCAGCCCTAGCTCAGCTCGCCAGGCTCGGTAGGAGACCGATGCAATCCACACTGTAACTTTAAAGGATCATCGCTTAAGCGCGTGAGGTCATAGCTACCGGTAGCACTTACATGAATACCGCGGCGTCCTTGAACTTGTGAAGAACGACCCCCTCTAGCGAGTCCTCTAGCCTGGCCGTCAACGTTGAAGTGTATTTATGATCGACGGCGAAACGTCATCTATTCTATTTTCGTTGCGACCATCAGAAACCTGGAACCAGAGTGTACCGCCCTTGTGGCTAGTTCCAACTCCGGATACCAAATTGTGACTGCTTGGAGATCTTGAACACGGTCAGCTCGGACTACCCCAGGTATTGGCATTTTTCTTATTCGGAACAGTCATTTGACTCCACAACAGACAAGATCGGCAGCAAAGAACCCAACTTTTGAAGTGAACTCGAATAGTAATGATGGGCTATCAGGTTCCATTAGCCATTGTGGAAAAGATCAACATGTGTAACTCAAGAGACTGCCATGTTAGTTTTACAGAGGCGTTTACGCCTTGTCTCATCGAATTGGAATATAAAATATTCCAACCTCCTGCCCAGAGTTCACTTTTCAAACACCCAGCATCATCCAGCACTCAGTCACATTAGCACGGTACCAGCATCCGTCTCATCCCGGTCAAGACGCTTTGAAGAAGCAGAGTAACTCTCGACAACTCACGGCATCATCTTTGATCGACACTATCACCAGTCAACATGACTACCTCTAGCTTCACCAAGGTCTTCACCCTAGCCCTGGCCGGCATTGCCATTGCATCTCCGGTGCCCGTTGAGACCCAGCCGGAAAAGCGAGGGATGAACGTGATAGTTGGCTACAGAAAAGCTAGCGCGGTATGTAGCATGCCTATAGCATTACTCTAACTCTTCTAATCCTAACTCATACTTCAGGACCAAGCACAGAGATACAACGCGGCAGGAACTCTGACCGACGACGGCAACCTCATCGCATCACAAATCGGCGCCGGCGTCTACACAGCTCACGGCCGAGACACGTGGCCCGGCAACGCTGGGGACTGGACCTGTGTCATCACCATGGATTCCGACGCGCTGGACCGTGTCTCGAAGGCCTGGGTGCCGGAGACCTTTGGTGGCCAGACGCTCTGGTATCAGGGTGATGAGCTCATTGGTAACTACATCCAAGGTGTTATCGACGATTCTTGGGACCCTGCTAGGACTCTTCGCAGTAAGAAGTTCCAATCCATTAGATCGGCCTGTTGCCTTACTAACTGTAATTAGTGTCCATTATCAGTGGCCTAGGGTATGACGACGTTCAGATGGTTATCCCACCTGCACTTCTCAACTCTAATGGTGGCGCGCTTGGTATTGTTGCTTCTTGCATGGAAGACGCGAACTCGATCCCTGACTCGGATGTCAACTATGACGACTGGCAAAACAACATTGGTGGTTGGCGGACTGACCCTGCTGCTTAAGCAGTAGGTGTGATAGTATGCGCGCGTGCTGGTGACGCTGCTGTTGCTACGGATGTCATCTGGGATGAATGTAGAATAAGGTGTTTTCGGTACTCATTTATAGCGTGGCGCTGTTGCTTTGATGTGGATATGGTGTACATATCTCTGTGGATTATATAAACCATTGTATGAACAGTTGCAAGAACAGTCTGTTTCCCCCGTGATTATGATGAAGATGCGAGTCGGTTCGAGCTCTGGGCCATATCGCGTTGATATAGCTCATTCACTGGTCACGAGATGTAACACATATGATCATCTCTCTGCAGCTTGGGGGAGTGACTCGGAGTTATAATATGGGTATAGGGTATTCTGCGTTTAATTGCCCTTGTTGACAGTCTCTCTTGTGAGAAAGATGGTCACGACATCATAGTCTTCTTAGCACACCATCCATAAAAGGTGCTTTCAAACTCGAATTCTTTTAATTATAGTGAAACTGCATTTAAATATCCTCTTCTGTCGCTTTTATGTCCGAACACCAACTACTGGTACTGTATGTTGTTCAAACTGTAAGCTCTTGTAGCTTAGGCGAATTGTTTGTGAAACGATATTACTGTCCGGCGGCCCCAAGGCTTTGAGTGATCATATTGACGAATGGGTGTTCCCTACTACGACTCTCATCGCTGAACTGACAGCGATCTCTATTCTTCCTTGATATATATTCTCGCTCGCAATGGTGCTAGGCGAATTGGATTATTACAGTTAGACAGTGGATGCGATCCATGCCGGAGCCAGCTGTCTTCGTCTCCTGAAACATCACCAAGCAACGTCCCCTTCTTATGAAGGAAATTGCCCGTGTGAGCATGGCTAGTATATGCTACGTGGAAATGTCAAAGGAAGGGATGATTCGATGAGGCGCACTCTATCCGATCTTTGCCGCGGGCACCTTTGTGGCAGGGTATTGCAAGCCCGAGTGTCGTTCGTTAAGATCGTGTTAGAGGAATTGGTCCCTACGGGCATATAAGACAGAAGGTTCTAGTTGGGTCACTGTGTGGTAGGGGGCAAGGCTCAATAGTCATTGATTCTTGACCTCCAGTAGCCCTGGGGGTTAATGGAGCCTATATATACACCAAATGGGCTTACGTGATATTACCACATGACAGATCGGAAACTGAAACCCGTCAGTACCTCCATCTCCTGAACCAAAGGATTTCTATAATCTTGACAGGCGTTCATCCAGCGCGACCAATGTGATACACCGGTGCCGTTCAGTTTTTCCAGCATCTCCCCGGCCGATGGGCGTAAATTTGGGTCCCAGATGGCCATTGCGCGTATGTTATACGCCCCTCGCTCATAGACAGTGGATTTGACAGCAATCCTGTGTATGTTTCTGATATCGCCGAGCTGGTTTCTTCTGTCTCTATCCCTGAAGCCTCCTACATTCCAAACCCATAACATGGTGACATAGGTACTCCAAATGTCCGATTTCGCCGTTTGCCCACGCCCCATGACCACCTCAGGTGCAAAGAAACGCGTTGCTCCAAAAGTGCTTTTTCTGCGATCCTCCTCAGACTTGATGCCTCCTAGGTCTGCCAGGAGGAAGCGATAGCCGCTTGACCTCCGTTCGTATAGAACATTGTCCTGTTTGATGTCCCGATGCATAAGCCCATTTTGATCGAGGTAGTCGAGTCCCGAAAGGATATGCAATAGAGCGGTTCTACCTGTTGCCATCAAATCTGCAGTGCTACCCTGCCAATTATTAACAAGACTCTCCAAGCTCCCGTCTTTTTTATGCATGAAGATTTCAATTTTGTCATTGGTGATGTTGGAGCCGTAGAACCCAACGATATGACGCTGAGCCGCTTGTCAGCTTCTTCACTGCGTGACGACGATGTTTATGACGTACATGACCGATGAGTTTAAAATAATGGATTTCTCTTTCAATGGCCATTGCTCTACTCCGTTCGAAGTGTTGTTGTTTTCTAGGATCGTGCGGGCGTTTGATCGTTTTCACCGCCATTATCTGGCCTGTATGAACATTGACTGTTTCAGAGACTTTACCAAAAGCGCCCGACCCCAAACTCTTGATGTTAAAATGGGTGATTTTACTTGGCCACTTCTCTTTTGGGCAAAGAAACCTCCCGAGGGATAGGTCGGCATCATCTCCTCCATGCTTGGAGTATTTCTCTAACTTCGCACTGCCCAATTTCCGCGCTCGTTCCCGAGTTTGACTACGACCGCCGTTCCATATAATTTGGAATTTGGCCCAGCGATCTTTATCCGAACCTTCGAGCCAGAAAGTTTCGTTTAAATGTTCCATTACTACGACCATATCGCTTATACGATCGTTGACTTGCACATTAGTGCAACTTTCGATTGGAGAGACACCAACCCTTTCCTTCTTGGATCTATCGCGGAGCAGGATAATCCCAGTCTGGGGGTCCATGACGAACGCGCAGTGAATCTTCGATATTCCTTCGCCGTCAACTATGATATCCGCATCCTTCCCCAAAGTCACAATAGTATGAATTGGGGTTTCTGCATCCGACGTAGTCGCGGTGGTGCCGATTCTCAGCCTACCCGGGCCTTCCGAGGTCCGTTCTACGAGATGTCTGTTCTTCCTATGGCTAACTATGTCATTCGCAAAATTATTGCGGGGGAGCAGATAGAAAAGAGGGGTTAACCGGCTCATATTTCCCTTGTTTCGTCGGCCAAAAGTGTTCACGGGATGGTAAATGATGACTGATGTTAGATCAAATCCAGGGTGGGTGGCTAGATTATGCTCTCGAGTCTGAGCCAGCGACTATATACTATGAGGCATTGAACCAAATTATCTGGATCACAAAAACCAAGACAATTTTTCTTCTCCTTGTTAACAACTAGCATTGAAAAGAAGTATGAAAGAACACCATCGAGCAGTCCGGGACTCCGAAAGCATCACTGGACGAACCATGAACAATGAAGCTACAGGTGGGAACTCTCCCACAAAGAGAGAAATGAGCAGTCACAATCAAAGTCAGACCAAACATCACTGTCTCAGAAAGTTTCGATTCTCACCGCTGCTTTAGCTCTAGCATTTACTCAATAGAGGGTCTAGTATTAAAGCACCCACCATCGCAATAGACATAAGATTTGTTGTGCAGCTCCCCAAGCACTCCAAGGCTTGTAACTACCTAACTTTTGAGATGTCACAACGCACAGCGAGGCCGTTTCGCCACGGAGGCTATTGCGCCCGATCAGCGCAAATGCGATCTACACCAAGAAAGCAGTTCAAAGACCTCGTATTGGAAGAAATGTCACGCATGTGGGAAGCGGATCCGCGCACAAGAGAATTACCTGATAGTATTAAGCGTACGCATATCCACCTGGGGATGGAAGGACCTGCATTCGATATAGCAGCCCAGAAGATAAAGGAACAGTGGCTGGAGCAAGGGATCTGGAAGACATCGTGGAATGTTATAGACGGTGGACCACATGCACTAGAGGTATGGAAGCATGAGCAGACACTCGGGTAGGTTAGGTCCCGGACATTGCTTGTAGGATGGTCGATCCCATGGCTGACATTGGCATTTTCTCTTCTATAGCTTTCATGACGAAAACGCGAACGAGGACGAGGACGATGATGACAACGAAGGGCTGACAGATCCAGAAACTCTCAGCCAGCAATACGATGCTAGAAAGACAGAAGAAGAGCTCGCCCACGACCGGGAAGCCTCCCGCCCAGTACATCAGTTCATATACCAAATATCACAGGAGCGCCAGCGCCTCTCTGAAAAACACGGAGATTACTGCTGGCGACAATTTCCAGACCTCAACACCAAAGCCTACGATATCGTCAAGAAGTCCTGGATCTCAAGGGAGATCTGGGACGACAAATGGGGAGTCTTACCAGGAATGTTCTGGAAGCACGAGGTGGTTGTGAATGATTGGAACTCCGGTGACTCTGGTGAGGAGCATGAAGACGAGTACGGTGATAATGCCGAAGACGGTATTGAAGATGAAGATTTGAATGATACGTGGGATGTCGCCGAGACAGACGAGGAGGATGCTCAATTGCCAGATAGAAGAGAGTCTTACCGGATGCTAGAGGAACCCACGACGCTGGAACTCAAAGGGGAAAGAAAGTTTAAAAGGCAGCGTATCGCTGCTTAATGACATATGAAATAGAACACATCACGCTAGAAATCATGATGTTACGATCAATCTGAAAACGACGTCACAACCATTGACCAAAGCAACGACTCGGTGATCTTGCGAAGAGAACAGCTCTGTACCCAGGCAAAGCCAGAGTTGAGTAAACAAAATACGATTATCGCCATGATAAATAGGCATATAAGATTGTCAAGAACGTGATCGCTGAATGAAAACTGAGTTTAAGGAGTGTCCGTTCTCCAACCCGACCCCTTTGACCAAGCCGGCTAACAAAATTCCGGAGACGCGAATACTCACATCAGCTCGTTCACCGGCACAAGACCAACCATGGCTTACCAAAAAGCAACGCTAAGACCATTAGGAACATGCGCTCCGTCATGAGAAAAGTCCTGCTGAATAACAACAGTATCAACCTCTCCAACAGCCGCAGCCTCCCAGTGAAGGACCTTCCCAGCAGGGCAAGGGAAAGAGTCAACAGTCGCAGTGAAGGCAGCGCGATCAAAGTCAAACAGACCAGTATCAGGGTCGTAGACGATGCGAGCGAGCTGCTGATCTCGCAGATTGCCCTCAGTCAGGGAAGCAAGGTCCGTGAATTCGTTCTTGGAGATATCGAGAGCCCCGGTTCCTGCGACAGTATCGCTGTCTGAGGCCTTGAAGACGAGGGCGCAAGTCTTGCCGGCGGCAGCTTCGGGGATGGGGATGTCGTAGAGAGTGGAAGTCTCGAAGTCACCGCTGCGGACCGTGGATGTTGCCGTGCTGAAGGTGTTCAGGTTGTTGTTGATGCTGTGGATTTTTACAACGCTGGGGACGGCGTATCCAGATCCGGCGGCGGGTGTGCGGCTGTTAAGGGTTGGGGCCGCCATGGAGATGGTGGCGGAGAGGAGAGCAACAGCAGCGGTGGTGGACTTCATTGTGATTGATGTGTTTTGTGAGTTATGATACTATACGTGATGATTATATGATTCGGTGAGAATGTTGAGTAGTATAGACTTTCGAAACTAAAGATTTGCTTTGTAGTTGCTGATGCTGCTGAGATGAAGAGAATCTCATTGTCAATGACACGGACGCTATCGTTATATGTCCCTCCCGCACCAGCATCGTCACAGCGCTCTCGCGATATGAAGCCAAGTATCCGTCCTATACTCTAGAATACCTATTTTTGCTCGCCAACTTTGCGCAGTCCTAAGGCACCTAGTCCTCCGACAAACCGCGATGAGATGCGCACCGCCCCTTGGCTTGCTGACGTTAGCTGTTGGATAATGCAATCATCCCACTGGACGCCTCACGACTTTGCAGCTGAACTTAACAATATGGCACAGACATAGTGCCTTTTGTTAGCAGAGAATCGGCACGACATGTTCTTCATAGAACTCTTCCTCGGCGAGCCAAGGACCAGTGTCGTCTCCCTCCACGATCCGCCATATAGGACCGATCCGCAAAGCCCCGTCTCACGACACCATGTTCTGTTTCTCTTGCAAAATGATTGCCTTTCCTCCTTCCGAGACTCTTCATCGCAGTTCGTGGCTATTTATTGCGCCGCTGCGAAGTCCTCGTGTTAGCCTTCAGCCACCACCACTGAAAGTTCGTATTCTCAAGCCTCTCAGCTGATCGAATCCCATGATTGGGCTATGAAAGACGATGAAGCATCAAGGGACCCGGCTTCTGACGATTTCGATGAAGCTCATGTAGTATTTGTGGCAAGAAGCTGACCCCCGCATCGTATCTCATCGCGATTGTATGATTGTCGTGAACATCCCGAATGAGCACGACAACCCATCCCAGCACCACGAACCTCAAAGCACAAACCGCCTGCAGACTAAACCTTAAGTCAATATCACCACCTCAAAAAAGTCATTCAGAGAAGTCAATTCCACTGCTACCGAAATTGGTAAAACTCGAGTTCAGCCGACGCCCAGCCCAAAGCTCACTTCTCCACCGTCAAGCGGCGTCAAGCTGACAGCACCATCAGCTTCCCTGACATAGCTTCTGGCGCTGAGCCACGTTTCCAGGACTCACAAACATGTCTCAAATCTCAAAGGTCCGTTGAATAACAACTGGAGAAAAACAGACACTAGACGCTGCCGGCGATGCACTCGATTCCTGACACTTGAGGAGCGTACGTACTATCGTGCATGAACAAGACTAGATGTATAGACCTTAAACTAGATAAATATTAACAGTGCACCAATGCACGCTTGCTGCAACGCTGCATATGTACGGCATCCTACAGCGCACACTCTCTCAAAACCCTCCCCATCACTACACCCACCCTTATAGTGTCGATAAATTAGACCCTAATCGCCCGTCACCACCGTCAAGTCAACCATCACCATTACCACCTCAAATAAGTCAATTCAATAATCAATTCAACAGTCAATTCAAGTCAGTCAATTCAAGTCAGCCAATTCAAGTCAGCCAATTCAAGTCAGCCAATTCAAGTCAGCCAATTCAAATCAGCCAATTCAAATCAGTCAATTCAAGTCAGTCAATTCAAGTCAGTCAATTCAAGTCAGTCAATTCAAGTCAGTCAAGGTCAGTCAGCCACCTCCAATCAATCATATACCAGTCAGTCAGTCAATCACCTAGGCAGTCATTCAGGTCAGGTCAGGTCAGTCAATCAGTCAGTCAGTCAGTCAGTCACCACCATTACCACCTTAAATCAGTCAATTCAACAGTCAATTCAACAGGCGCCTACCTTCACCTACCTTCAGTCACCTATTCAGTCACCTATTCAATTCAGTCACCTAGTCAATTCAGTCAATTCAGTCAATTCAGTCAATTCAGTCAATTCAGTCACTCCAGTCACTCCAGTCACTCCAGTCACTCCAGTCACTCCAGTCACTCCAGTCACTCCAGTCACTCCAGTCACTCCAGTCACTCCAGTCACCACCAGGGCTAATTCATCGCTGCCGGCCCGCAACTGCTTCCGCCAGCCGATAACGGTCGCAGTCTGACTCTACCACTCGCTGACAGCTGTCACCGTAGCTACTGCTGACGTGCACCTAGCAAAAAAAAAAATAAGGGGGGGGAGGGTTTTGAGAGAGTGAGTGTGGTCACATTCCTATGATGAAGGTCTCTTGGTCTCTCTGCTAGTCTACTGTACATGAAGCTACCGGCTAGTACCCGTGAAGGGGTCGCAGCTGCAGGCAGGTGCGACAGTGAGCGCTGTAGGATTCCGCACATATGCGCACCCACACCCAGATCCTCGGGGAACTTTAGCCTTGCGGGGAAGGCCCTTAGATCTCCAGTGCAGGTCAGTGTGCGATGTAATTCTATGCGTAGTATGAGAAAGCACATGACATGAAGATAGCAGAAGGCTTTATAATGAATGCTGCCAGAAGTCGCATCGGCCATAGAACTACCTATATCGATGCCGCGAGTTTGACACCAGAACGCCATGGCAAACTTCACGCAATCGCATCCATCACAGGTACGTACCGATACGCTGACGGGCAATTGAACCGCGGGGTACGGGTAAGGCCAGCCAATCAGCAGCCGCCAAAGCGGGGCTACCGAAATTCTGCCGTCGAGTGTATACCTAATGAATTTGAACAATTAAACTGGTATTCACCTACAAACAAACTGGCGCAGTGGATAACGCGTCAGACTACACACACAAAAGCCGTGCATCCCTTCATATTCGGTTGGTGGAAGGTGGGAGCTGTCCGAGTGCTCTTCTGCTGAAAAGCCGTTCCCGCTCTGGGTAGGGGTGCATGCACCAAAAAAAAAAAGTTATCCTTTTGGGTATTTTTTGCACTCGAGCCTGGGTTTGCTACTTGTATACAGTGCTGTCGAGGGTTTCCCGCGACCACTGCGCTTCCTTTCTTTTTGGATCTGCCTGGTCTACGGCGAGTCGCATGCACGAAGGTTGAATTAACATCGGAGTATACCGATGTAAGACTGCACTCAAACACGTGACAAGCCATCAGCAAAACCACCAGGACTAGATAGACCCCCATGCATCGCAACTCATAACCATAGTCTTGACGTGTAATCAGACCGCCGCAGGTCTCCCACCTCGTATATGATTGAACCCATCTGGCCGCTTCACATCTGGTATTAAACCTCAAGTAGGTACTCATGCACGTATGTCGCCGGGCATAGCGCCTTGGACAGCGAAAAGCAAGTGCAATCGCGAAATCCCATACAAACATAACGCAAAAATTGATCTGCAGCTATAATTCAAAACGGAAATAGATAACAGAACTGAATATTGCAAAAATAATGTAAGGATCTCAAACAGAGAAAACCTAAAAGTTGACAAAAGAATGCATCAGCCGTGAATCGAACACGGGGCCCATCGATGGCAACGATGGATTTTACCACTAAACCACTGATGCTTGCTTGTTGCTTGATGAAGATTGGTTCGCAAAACGGCTCTATGTTACGGGGATGAAATGGAGTGGGTAAGAATTGACAAATCGCGCATTAATGCCCGGGTGCTTATGTAATTCATGTACAACCAATGCCCGCTATTTGGGTCCTCTGTGCCTCCATGACAATTATCCAAAGCAACCACAAACTCCATGACTCCATGCCCTAGGGCTGTTATCCAAGGGCTTCCCTAACGCCATATACCGCATTACGTGAGATGAACACTAGCCCCGATACCCCTCCCCTTATACCACAGCCTCTCCTCCCAATTACCCAATCTCACATCCACGTCCGCAAATGCATCCAACTTCAGTTGTCCACCGATCGCTCTCCTCACAGCCTCGTATCCAATACTACCGATTGACCAGTCCACCGGCAATCTTGGCGTTTGTGAGGCGCCCGGTGGGGCCGCAAACGGTAGCTCGTATAGTATCTCGCCCACGGGCTCAGTGTGGTTGTAAAGCGCGGTCGCATTTACGAAATCGACGTACATTGTGTTATGCTGTAACGGGGAGACGAGGGTAAATGTGGCGGTAGACGATAGAAAGTGGAATGTCGCGTCTCTGATGAAATGTGAGCCGCCACTCGACGAGCCACCGGGAAGTTTGAGATGGGGGATGGGCATTGTGAGATTGAAGCGCGACAGGGCGTCGCACAGCAGTGGTTGGTTTGGAATGCTTTGAAGATGTGGCTTTATAGTGATGGACGTGTTCCATCCTGATATATACTGGGATATGAGATCTCTGCCAATCTTTTGACCACGAGATCCATCTCTATGGGGAGTCCAGCGTGCAGTGACCAGTAGATCGGTATTCTTGCCTTTGACGATATTCGCGTTCTCTATTGTAGCATCGCCTAAAATCGAGCCATTCGCAATGACGTGGATGTTGACGTAGGGGACAATGGCAGTGTAGGGCGTCGGGTTGGTGACGTTGACCAACGCTTGTAGCGATATTGAATCTGAAGAAGTATCCAAGACTCTCAACGACCCGATGGTAGGGGATAAAGAGCCAAACGTGTCATGAGGAATGGCTATCGAAAAATTAGCGTATGCATCTTGACACCACGTTGTACGAGTCAACGGTAGTACTACAAGGTTGGCATCCTCGTAGATGAGCCATTGAGAGATGACTAACAAGATCAAAGCAGCGAGGACGGACGTTTTACTGGGATCTTCCCCTCCGCAGGAACTTCCTTGAGGACGAGCTCCCCCAATGACGTTTCCACTTTGACATCAACCAATGCATTGATCTTCAGGTTCACGGGCTGATTTCCGAATAGCAGTGCTTGCACAACGGCACTGAATACATCGCTGTCGGTGATCTCGAGAGGTGCCTCGATGATTCTCGACTCGATTTCGAGAGTCGGCCCATCATCTCCCTTGCCTTCGATTCTTGTCGAATTCGCATTTTGCCATTTCTTCAGATTGAGCTCTCCCATCTTCTTCCCCTTGTAGAACACGTCCGAAGTGGCTCGAACTTTGGTCACATTGAGGTTGAAGTTCATCTCTGATGGAAGTCCAGCTACAACGAGTATGTTACCCGAGACTCTTGGATTGCTGGCTGGATCGTCTTCATCGGCGAATGGGTCGGGCAGCGAGAAGCCTACATCAGTCAAGGAGAAGCTTCGGAGTAGTCCATCCAAAGAACTCCCCGGAAAAGGAACAGGGACGGTAACGCTTGATAGGATATCGGAAAGCCATTTTGGTGTCTCGCCATCTGGATGACTGCTTCCACGAACGAACACTGTCGCCTCTTCGCCATTCATATACTGCTTGATGAGCATGTCCAATGGCGATGAAGAGGAATGCGGGCAGTCGCGGGTTAAGGACTTGGGTAGTTCATGTACAACTGCGTATACGTTGGCAGTAACGTCGGACATCGGTTCAACATGAATCTCGCCAGTCGATGCTTCAGCTACAATAATCAGTGGGTCCGCTGATGCGCATCCGGGAACCATAAGCTCGAAAGCGAGTTCGGGAATATTCAGGTCGACAGGATACTCATTGAAAGCAGACAATGATACGTCAGCGACCATAGACCCTTCAACAGGGCCGTCTTGCACGTTAAAGCGCGTGATGTTGTATTTCGGCATAGCCGGAATCTTATTCGCTGTGGAAACAATCAGTCTATGTTCATCAAATATGTAGCTATACGTCCGTCTAAAACATTCCCAGACGGACTAAAAGAGCATTTTCTCCCCATAATAAAGCGCGGCAAAGGATTGGTAGAGGGATCTACCTTCAAAAACGAGAGACTCGGAAATGGCATGTGTTCCGAGAGGGAAAATGCCAGATTTGAGTGTCAAATCAGTCTGACCCTTGAGTCGAAGCCTCTCAAGATTACCAGCAAGCCAGTCATTTGCGATCATGCGCATGCCATCCACATTGCCTGGTTGGATGTCGGCCACAAAGTCAAACTTTGTTGTCTTGCCATCTCGTAGATTGACAACCAGCGGTGGGACAACCGCAGAGCCAAGCAGAATGTTCTTATAATCAGGCACGTAGACGTCGACCTGGGTTTCTTTGCTACCGACTTGACGGGCTACCCAGGTTGCAGCTCTGCCAATGTTCCGAACATCTCTGTTCTCGACTCTCGATCCGTCCAGCCTAAAGTTGGCTTGTATGCGGGCGCGGATGCCGTCGGGTGTGATGGAATCGATGGATAGGCTCGTAGGCTCAAGCACTGCTGCTTGCTGAGCGTATTCCTGCACAGTGTCGGGCACGATAAACGCGAGGATTATAATGGCGATAGCCACTGCAGCCAGGAATCCGATGGCGATGAAAGAAGGCCATCTTCTCGACCGTTTCTTCGAAGTGTGTGTAGAGGACGCTCGGCTATGGTGGGAATGGATGGAAGCGACATCGTCGGCGTCGTCACCGTCGTATCTTGGGGTGTCTGAGTGATTTGACAGCAGAGGCTGTGACTCGGCAGATGCGTGAGAACCACGCCTCTCGTCGGTTGACGATAGCAGCGGCGACCTCTCGTCGTCGGCCATTATGAATGCAAGATACGGGAAATGTAGATTATGTTGATGACTTGCTATCCTGTCGTACGCATGCCGGTCCTTCTCGATAAGTAGGTATTCACGATATTAAAAGGGTGGGATACCGGACCACAGCAAACAGTAAGCGCTGAACTCAAGTGCCAAAGAACGATGAATGCTAGTTTCATTCAATGCCTTGCAAGTCAGTCCATCGATTGGCAAGAAATTTAGGATGAGAAACCGAGTCAGGTAGAATGCCGAGTTCTGAATCAGATGTAAATCGTACAACAGGGAACCAGCCAACATCAACCCGTGCAGCCCAGTCGCCAGCCTCACCTCGTACGTCGTCGTCATCGGCTGATCACTGATCGCCCGCCGTATGGAATTGGTGCTGCCTGAATGACACTTATACCGCTTGAGGACTAGCGTTATCCGGGGAACGACGCACGGTTCCTGGACCAAATGCAGCTCTGTCAGAGTTCTGTTGGCCAGCTGCGATCGTCTGCCCAGGATTCTCGTCGCCGATAGTCGCAGTAAATAATCCAATCAGCATGTTTTGATAGTGATGCTTCAGGTTCGCAGTATCGTTACTTGAGTCACTCTAGTAGGTCAGCAGTGAGTCAATGGAAGAGGTAATAATCAGATAACAACTCTGAGATATAAGTTGTAATACCAATTGTAACTGTACCAAATCTGGGGACTCAATTGCTTTTCCCCATCTCACACCGCTGTCTTGAACTGGACACAGTGACGATCCATTACCGCACCTCAACAGTCTTAGTCCCGTGCCGCCAACTCATCAATATCTCACCTTCATTTGATCACAATTCACTCTCAAATTCCCCTTGCCCCCGAACCTCAAATCCAAAATTCTATCAAAATGCGGCCCTCAGTATGCAAAGCCGCAAAATCGGCTCTAAAAGCCCCCTTGGCGAGGACCTACTCAACCGAAGCCTCCAAAGTCCGGCACTTAATGACGATCGGTGACCTCTCACCAGTAGAGTTCACCCAACTCATCAAAAACGCGTCGTCTTTCAAAACAGCAGTGAAGTCCGGCTCCGTACCGACAGCGATGAAAGACAAACTGTCAGGCCAAACAATCGCCATGATGTTCAGCAAGCGCAGCACCCGGACCCGAGTCTCAACCGAAGCCGCCGTTGCCCTGATGGGCGGCCACCCAATGTTCCTAGGGAAAGACGACATCCAGCTCGGCGTCAACGAGTCCTTATACGACACCTCGAAGATTATCTCTTCAATGACATCCTGCATGGTGGCGCGCGTGGGCCCGCATAGCGACGTAGCGGGGCTGGCAGAACACTCTGCGGTGCCTGTCATCAATGCGCTGTCCAATGACTTCCATCCTCTACAAACCATCGCTGATTTTCTAACCATCCACGAGGCGTTTACCGATGGGCCGTCCGGCCCTACCGGAATCGTGCCAGAGAAGTTAAAGGTCGCATGGGTGGGAGATGCGAATAACGTGCTATTCGATCTAGCGATTGCGTGTATGAAGCTGGGTGTCCACATCTCGGTTGCTGCGCCCGAGGGATACAGCATCCCTAAGACGATGCTCTCGTATATCCAGTCGCAGGCTAACACCACCGAGACGCCTGGTACACTCACAGAGACCACCGTCCCTGAAGAAGCGGTCAAGGATGCTAACATTATCGTCACGGATACGTGGATATCGATGGGCCAGGAAGAGGAGACGGCCAAGCGACTGAAGGCTTTCACTGGGTTCCAGGTCACGAATGATCTCGCGAAGCGTGGTGGTGCGGCCGCAGACTGGAAATTTATGCATTGCCTCCCCCGCCACCCTGAAGAGGTCGCTGATGAGGTCATGTATGGACCTCGATCGCTGGTCTTCCAGGAGGGTGAGAACCGGCTTTGGGCTGCTGTTGGTAAGTTCATCCTCGAGTTTGTAATGGGTGGAATGATACTGATGTGTGAACAGCTGCGCTCGAGGGTTTCGTTGTTAATAAGGGGAAGCTTGTCTAGGAGGTTCACTACTCAACATATAGACGTTCAATATAGTGGCTGAGGAACTGTTGAATGTGATTATGAGCAAGGTACCACAGAGCCTAAATGTAATCAACCCTCGTAGTGTCCCATAAGAGCCTAGTTAGATGACTGTGACGGTAACAATCGTTACGCACTCAGCGGAGATGTTGATAAGTACAAAGGCGGTCAATGAATGTTTTACTCAACATGGCATTCGTTAGATTCCGCTGTTCGTTTGTATCACTTCCATCACCGACTATGCAGATATCATCCAGCTCGTCAATCACATTACCATAGAAAGGGTCATGAAGTAAGCTATAACTCTGCCATTCCGGAGGACACGACTGACGGTAGATCGCCTATCCAGGACAGATGAGGGGGGTTTGTTCAGTGTGGCAACCCGTCGTCAAATGCACTACGAGAATCTATAATTCAATTAATGTTTGATTCGTGATCCATAATATGTGCGTCTGTTTAGACGACATTTTTCTGTTGAAGTCTTGCGCGTTTGAGTACAAGTATTGTGACAGTCTCCGTCCTCCGTACCAATGGTCCCTGTTGTGAACCAATTACTTATCCAGGAGGTAGTTGGCTAGCATCAACAACATCATCAGCATCCTTAGCAATCAATTCCTCTTCCTCAGCCCCATACAGAGGTGAGCGAGGAAGTGCCATCAGACCGGTCCGTGCCGATTCCAAAATACCGAACGGCGTCATCAACTTCATAAACGAATCGATTCTGGCGGGCTTCGCGGAACTAAGCGAGAAATGTAGTCAGTATCAATACAAATGATTCTTTTCGATATTCGTTGTCTTGTTGATTCTGAAATCCATTCTGACAATGCTCCAGAGATAGAGGCAGAGGGATTACTTACACCTCGACAATGCAGCTGTTAGTACTAATATCCAGCACCTTGCCTCCAAACTGATGCGTCAAATACGTAATGCTCTTCAGGTGCTCATGCTTGTGTCGCAGAGCTTGGGAAGGCGCCATCTTGCTAGGATGGAAGTCCTCTGTCGTGACACCGGTAAGGCTATCGGCGTCTTCGCTCTCGATGTCGGCGGCCATCTCGCGATGGTGCTGCAGAAGTTCCTCGAAGTACTCAGGACCCAAGATGTTGACTTTGGCGAGAAGCAGTTCGCGCTGGACGAGAGGGGCGTTTGTGTAATCAAGCACGGCCCAGACGGGGACCAGATCCTCCAACTGCCTGCGGGCTTGCTCAACAACGCCGTCCTGGCCTGTCAAGACAATGGTCATGCGGGATAGATCCTCGACTTCGGTGTGGCATACGACTAATGAGTCAATGTTGAAGCTGCGGGCTGCAAGAATGCCAGAGACTCGGGAAAGCACACCGGGCTCGTTCTGAACCAAGCAGTTCAGGACATGGCGCTTGGGCGGGTCCTTCGAGGGAGTCGGGGTTTCGTATAGGATGTTGGAGACAGCGGCCTGCGCTGACCAGGCCGATGGAGTCTGGCTAACGGGGAGAGGAGCCTGTCGGCGGCGCAATGCCTTGTAGGCGATGGCGGAAGTTGAGCTGCTCGAGCTCCATCGAGTAGCGGTGGCGGTCGCGCTCGTGGTGGCAGCCCGGAAGCAATTGGCCGGGACCAAGAAGCGAGCCGCCATTGTGCTGATGACCGTGAAATCAGCAGTGCTGGCAACTCAAGACTTGGCTATCTATGGGTTGTAAGGACAATTGACAAGAATGTTGGCTGCGAGAGAGAAATTATGGTTGAAGTTGATGAGCGGGAAGAAAACCGTCAGAACTAAGCTAATGGAAGTCCCCTCACTGTTTCGGCTGTGACAATATTTCAGTGGCCCGGATCTCCGGTGAGACCATGGAAGAAATGGCTGGTCGCCCACATAGCCGATAAGGTTTACAACTTTTTGACCATATTCATTCAGGTCTTAACCGAGAATCCACGTGACGAATCTTGTATTTAGGAGAGAAAACTCCAAGAAGACTGAATAAGGTATTCAAGAGTCGCTTCTACTATTCGATGTTGAATGAATATCCCCCATCTGTCATGATTTCTGCAATCGACTGCCTGCGATTACCATGAGGTACTGCAGTGGTACAGGGGTGGGAATTAAACTGTCAACTTTCTACCACGTGGATACATAAGAAGTCAATCATCCTGTTCTTTGTTCCAGGGTCTGTTCCGAGCATCGGAGGAAGTCGTTCACATGGCGGTCTAGCCAGTAATGCCAAGATTCAAATCCACTGCCATGGCGCCAATTCACATGCATGCATGGCGTTGCACTTTGCGGTCTCGTACATTCACTGCTCAATACATACAACTCACATGATGAATATATGATGCATGAGATATTGAATGCAGCAATCAGTAACAGACCCCACGAACCGTTGCTTGCCCAGCTTGTTTCTGCCCAAACGCCCTCCAATCGAAGCTGCTCCAGTTCTGCAGCGAGGGCGGGCACTGCCGTGATCAATGCTCTAGCTCCTCATTCAGCTACGAACCTTGCCTAAAGCGGTTATCTACACGCCAAGCCTACATTTTTCCACTGGCCAAGGCCCGAATGACCTGCGACTGTCGATTGTTTCGCAGTCGACTTCTTCGCAACTGCCATTGCTTCGAGATCGACTCCAGCCTCGACTCTCGCTGCATGTGCATTCTTCATCACTGACACCTCCATCTCTGGAGATTGCGCACACTTCCTACTTCCGCGTGCCCTCATTGTCGTGATCGCTCTGAGCCCTCCAATATCCCGACACATTATCACTTCTCCCTCACCTCGTCCAGCAGTCCCCAGCCATGGATGATACCGAACGCCGAACCGCCAAGCGGTCGCGCTTCGACCAGACAGAGCCTGAGCCTCGTCGCTCTAGATTCGACCGTCGATCTCGCTCACCTGCACCCCGAAGATCTGATGCCACGCGCGACCGAAGCCCTCTGATGTCCCCCGATGCGGTCGGACCTGACTCTAAGAAGAGCCCTGTCGATGCTGCTGCCGCCGCAGGTTTGTCGCTGGCGCTCAAGTTTCCAACCCCCAAATTGTATACTGATAGTGACGAACAGCTGCTGCGGCCGCCAAGATCAATGCCCAGCTCCAGGCCAGGAAGGGTATCCAGCACGTCGACGTGCCGCCTATCAGGTCCGCTTCAACTGGTGCTGCAGGCTCCAATGAAGGCAAAGTCAACGGCGAAGTCTACGTTTCCGATGGCGACTACATCAAAGACATTGAAGTCAACGATCTGCGCAACCGTTACCTGCTGACCAAGGGCTCTACGCAAAAGATGGTAAATAATATCCTTGTGTCAATCACAGCTGATTTACTTCAGACACCATACACATCTATGGCCTCTTCTGCTCCCTTGTCGTGTTCGGACGGTGTTGCTTACACTCAAGCATCATAGCTCGCGCACGACACCCCTCTGTGGCATCTGCTGACCTCCACTGCGTGATCTAGATTAAAGAAGAAACCGGTGCTGGTACGACACACCTCCCACTGATTGACTTTTGTTTTGTTGTTATAGAACCCTAGTTGACTTTGCAAGATGTCACGACACGAGGCGAATACTATCCCGATAAGAGTATGGCCACCGCAGCGGTATGTGTGATCTTCATATAGCCCAGCTATGATATCGCGACTGACATGACCTCAGGCCCCTCCTCTATACCTACACGTTACTAGCACCTCCAAGGTCGGTCTGGATCAAGCTGTCCAGAAGATCGAGGAGATGATGAAGCAGGAGCTTCCTAATCTCGTTGACGAGAGACGTTTCCGTCGGCGCGAACAGGAGACCGTTGAGCGCGATGAGTACGGTCGCGTAAGTGTGAAATCCAAGGTGCTCCGATTATACACATGTGATTATCGAGGCTGACTTGAAATCAGCGCAAATGGCCTGAACAGAAGATCCCTATCAATCTTGACCCCGTCCAGGGCTTCAACCTCCGTGCCCAGATTGTTGGTCATGGCGGTGCCTATGTCAAGCATATCCAGCAAGAGACTGGATGCCGTGTGCAGATCAAAGGACGTGGCTCGGGCTATTTTGAGGCATCGACCAATCAGGAAAGCGAAGATGACATGTATCTTCATGTTGCGTGAGTTTATCTCGATGATAATTCTCCGCCATACTTCATCACACTAACAGGACCATAGTGGCCCCGACCCTAAGATGGTCGAAAAGGCGAAAGAGCTTTGCGAGGATCTCGTGGGCAAGGTCAGAGAGGAATACGAAGAGTTCAAGTCTCGACCACCTCGACAACACTATGGAGGCCATCACGGCGGTGGTGGTGGCTATGGAGAACGATCATATGGTGGCGGTGACCGATACAGTGGTGGTGGTGGCGGCGGCGGTGATCGCTATGACCGATCCAATAGCCAATCTGGCTCATACGGTGGATACGGCGGCTACAACAACTCACCTGCTCCTGGCGGTTCCACGGCCTCACCTGCTACTGGCGGCGCTGGCAGTCCCCCGGGTGCAACTAATGACTACGCTGCTCAGTATGCCCAGTACTATGGTGGCCAGGACCCCTATGCTGCATACGGTGGTTATCAAGCGTGAGTATATGGCTAGGTTCGAGGTGTTACCAGCGAGACAAGCTGACAAGAAACAGATATGTGCAATACTATCAGTACTATGCTGCTCAACAGGCAGCCCAACAAGGTGGAGCTCCGGCACCTCCCGCCCCTGGCGCTTCGGCCTCCCCTCCACCTCCGCCGCCTCCAGCCGAAGCTCCACCCCCGCCTCCCCCGGGCGGTGCTGCTCCTCCTCCCCCTCCGCCTTCCGGCCCTCCTGGCGCTTCTTACGGCGCTGTAAGTCTGTCAATTTCAATTCATGGTTGATGTCAGACAGCTGACTACGATGGCAGGTTCCGCCTCCCCCTGGACTTTGAGCTGAATACATGGCTCCGACGCATCAGGACCAGTTCCATGAGAAAGCAGGAGTTTTGCTTAAGACTCGGTGCTCAGATTGCTACGACAGCAAAAACGAACTCACTGTATGACAGGGCGGAAAAGGTCTGACTGTGTTGTCAATTTGGGCTGTAATGAACTCTGTGAGAAATCAGTGACTAAGGACTGTGGTCATGTTTCATCGGCTGAAGATGTCATGGAGAACATCGATCAGAAATGCATACATGTATATATGATGCCGCCCTGAAAGGTCTCGAGGTTGCATGTCGCGATGTTTCAGTGGTGGGTGATGTCAATTGTCGAGACAGCTGTCTCCTATCGTTGATACAGATGCCACTCAACCATAAAATAGATGTTGTAAAAATCAGCGATGGCTCAGGCAAGTTTCTCGCATCATTTGCAAAGTGCTAAATTCTTGGAACGTGGACTTTGTTATTTTAGAAGATGTACTTGTAAGCTTCATAATCAGAGGGATCCATTGTGGTTCAAGGTCGTCAATTACCCACGGCTGGGAGAGGCCCTTGCAGAAGCATTGAAAGGGCAGGGAGTTGAGACAGCCATACAATGAGATGGCACAAGTCGCATTCAAAGTAATAATGAGGGTTCTGTGCTGTTTGGTGGGAGTTATGCATCAGTTTCTGCTTCGCTCGTGAGATACGGAGAACAGAATCGCGTTGCTTGGGTGGCATTTTCTATGCTCCAATTTGTGTTTGAGTCCTGATTTGCTACATTTAACTGTGCGTTTGTTTTCCAATCGTGCTCTGCGGCAGGCAGGAAAATTTGAAGGCATTAATCAGGTACTTTCTTGTGAAGATTCATCATAGCCATGTTTGGCCACAAGACAAATGTGCAGGGAGTGGTGCACTCCTTGGTAGTGGCAGGTGAAATGACGTGTATTTCGAAGATTCTCCCGCTAAAGGGTCCAACCTACAACCAGTTACCAAGTAGGTAGAGATGAAATCAACTGACACGGGCGGCTTCAACATTAAGTCGTTCAAATCAAGACTGTCTGGAAATCACAGAATATTGGCAAACGTAACCTGATCATTACGTGTCGATCAGTTTGATTGTTTTATCCGGAATGTGATCAAAAAGCATCACTGTGTGCTTTGCTATGCGATATCTTTATGCTGAATTTGATGACAGTACTGCCACTTATTTATACTACAGCCATGCAGATGTTAAGTTTAGACCTCGTAGGCTCTTTCCACATGTCAACGATGCAGTCTTGACCTTAACAGTCCGCCAAATATCGCGTGAATATCACGACCATGCAACACACCATTTCTAACTCAGCACATATATATCATCTCTGGAAACAGGATTATTTGAGGTCCTGTCTACTGGCGCCATGAATCACCAACGCCTCCCTTCCATAGATCCGAAGGAACCACATTCCATCTCCCTCAAGGTGCTGCGGTACGTGCATCGCTCCATACACGCCAACACCCACACAGTCTGTCGGATTCAGTTCAATCTAACATCACCAGATTATCTCGCCCTTCCCTCGTAGTCCAACATCCCCTCCCCAATCCGCTCGCTCCCGAAGATGCAGCGCCAATCCGCGCCTCGCTAGCCTACAGCAGCGAAGACGGCACGAACCCCGCGCCCTTCCCACTCACGCCCCTCCTCAACCTCCCACCGTCATTCGGGTCCGCATACGTAGGCGAGACATTCAGCTGCACCCTCTGCGCAAACCACGACATCCCGCCCCCGACCGATGGCGAAACGCCGAAGCAGAAATTTATCAAGGATGTGCGGATCGAAGCCGAGATGAAGACCCCGGGTACAACCACGGTCAAGAAACTCATACTCTCGCCATTCGACGAGGGCGATGAAGAGAAAGAAAAGACAAGCGGCGCAGATATGGAGCCCGGCGAGACGCTGCAGAAGATCGTCAATTTCGAGCTGCGCGAGGAGGGAAATCACGTCCTTAGTGTTACCGTGAGCTACTACGAAGCCACGGAGACGAGCGGAAGGATAAGGACGTTTAGGAAGCTGTATCAATTCATGTGCAAGGGCTCGCTGATCGTGCGGACGAAAATCGGGTCTCTACCGTCTGCACCGCGATCGAAGGGGAGGAGGTGGATAATGGAGGCACAGCTGGAGAACTGCAGCGAAGATGTTATGCAACTCCAGCGTGTTGGTCTGGAGCTGGAACCTGGATTGGTGTATAAGGACTTGAACTGGGAGGTCAGCGGTAGTGCCAAGCCCGTGCTGAAGCCTGGTGAGGTCGAGCAGGTTTGCTTCTTCATTGACGAGTCGGGCACGGTGGAGGCTAACAAGGATGGACGCCTCATTTTTGGGGTTCTGGGCATTGGCTGGAGGAGTGAGATGGGTAATAAAGGATTTTTGTCGACTGGGAAGTTGGGCACGAGGGCTGTTGCGACTGCTGGGCAATAGGAAGTCCTGAGGGTCTTTGGTGGAGTGCCCGCGTCGTTGAGTCGGCTTATGATGAGGGGTATGGACGGTGCGGATGAGCAAGAGGAGTGTCCGACCTCGTCGTCGACTACAGAGGATCAGAGTCAAGGGTGTTCGCCGTGTTCGCCCACGTCCAGTGACGTGGAGGAACTTGCCCGCATGTTGGGTTCGGCGATCATTGCAGATATTGACGACGATGGGGATCCCATCATTGCTACGCCTCCAGACGATCAGGGTCCAGCGAGTCCGCAATGGTCGCACACGTCCGGTGAACTGGAGGACATTCGCCGCTGGTTGGGGTCAGAGATCATTGGAGTGTTGGACGACGATCCCCTGGTTGCTACGGGTATAATCCTTGGGTTTTTGATGAGGAATCAGGAGTAGCGACTAGAGCTTCTAGTCAGTCCTATTGTGTATCGTTGGTGTTTCCTCGTTGTATGGCTGAGAGCATACATGGGATTAATCGGCATTATATGGAATGGGTAGCTTTGCCGTGGAGATTGTCTCTCCGTCTTTGAGGGCAAGGATTGAACGTTGAGGCCTCGTTGGCTGGGTTGAGATGTTCATTGAGAGAAGTTACTAAGTTGTAAAATGAATATAAATCGTTTATGACCACTGTATCTGGTTCATATTAAAGTTACCCTTTTCTGGGCGGGCTCAAGGCGCCGTCAAACATTTCAGTATCACTTTTCGAGCACGGTGCCCAAAGAGTCGAGGCTTAGGGTTGGAGAGATGACGGACTTGCTGTGGTGCCACTTCTCGAACATATACCAGTATACCTACGCAATCTGATGTTTATTGGGTTTGAAATGGCATATCAACATCGTGTTGAATGTTGTGAGATGACAGTATTGCGTCTGATGGCCGAAGTTCAGTATTGATTACTTATCTTACCCGTGCAAGGTTGAGAATCCAGGGGAGAGTAATGCAATTCCACCCGTTGGCATATCATACGCCGGTGTGACTCGGTATCCTTAGCACTTTCACTAAGGTGTCGATAGAGGCTCGACGCAGAGACGCGCGAAACAGATTCTTCGCAGCGCTCGGGTCTGCGGTGTGAAGGTCTCCAGACTTGTCGCTGGTTATGCACTGACGCTGCGAGACTTCTTGGTCGATAGGCCGCGATGGCCTCTGCATAAGCTTCAGGGAAGTTAATTACATGTGGAATTCAGACATACGGATCAGCACGAAAGAGATGCTTAGGCTACCCTCAACCCTCTTAGCTGCGAGAATTTGTTTCCTGAAAACGAGACGTTTAGTAAGGACATTTCCCAAGTCCCGAAAGAGGCATTATTCACGACGTATTCCACGACATATTCCACGACTCCTATCAGCATGACTCCGGTGTCCTTGCAATAGGTCTACTCAAACCAACTCTGCTTTTTTAAGTAGCGGCTGACGAATGGCAGCACGGATGGCAGTATGTGACTGCGTGGCTCCGAGATTTCGATGGGAAAATCGAAAGGCATTTCCAGTATCCCCAAAGATGTGACGAGAGGTCTTGCAAAGCAAGCAACAATCACATGTGTTACAGCCATAGGCAGTAGTCGGGCTTTGAGTTTCACGTCCCACCAATCGCAGCACTCTATACATCTGGTACTCAGGATCCAAGTATATAAATATGTTTAAGCCGCCAGTTTTCAACCCGAGTTGGTATGGCCTAGCGGTTCTTCCTCCTAAAAAAACTAAATACTATTACTTTCGCTAGGTTCTAGGGTTCGATTCCCTAGGCGGGTGAATTTTTGATCTTTGGGGGGTTCTTTCTTGCTGTAATAAGTGGTTTAATAATAGCTATCTTTACCAGCTGACTCTGGTAAATTGCTACATAGGCAAGAATAGGCGCAATAGATCGCACTGATGCTTTATTGAATGTTCTACCTCCTCAGGAGGCTGGGAGCTATTTGAATGCCTCTCGTGCGGTAGTAAGACTCCGAAGCGACCAATTTGGCTATCGATACAACGCGCTCTGCTTCAAAAAAGAGTGCGTAGGCACCATTTAGGAAGATCGTGATGACAGAGAATGCCAATTCGCTAGAGCGCATAGACCTAACGCCTTGATGAAGACAAGCTTCAAACCCTGTGCGATGCTAGAAGCCGTTGACAAGCGAGGTGTAGCCCTAGAGCACGATCCCAAGATCTCTTCTTTCCTTTCTTTAGAGCTCTCCTCCTATAATTGCTCTCCTTCTTGCTTCAGGCCACCGCCGAAAAACCTCCAAATACTAGTGAAACGCTGGAAATTGCTATAACAGCGGACCAATTACTACGACATAAACATCAACGTAGTGGTGGACGACTTCGTGTCTTCAATTCCTTAGACAGGGTCGGCTTTGTATTGATTGGGGATGGTTATTTTGGGCTTGCGAGTGCTAATCATGTTAGGCTGGAGATTTGGTGAATGAGAAGGACTGGCCTGTTTAAGATCGGACAATTGGAAACCATATCGAACCACCCATAGGGCTTTGGATCAGATGCATAACGGACACTGGCGCGACTGCACATACCAGTGAAGGCATCTTCCTCCAATGCTCTACTTGAGGTAAGCCACACCAAACCATGCACGAACTTGGTCAGTCCCGCGAGACAATTATGTGGAAGCCGCAAACCATTCGGCTGGAAAGGTCACGAGAAAGCCAAAGGTGAGCACTAGAAACCCTGAGGGCTAAGCATCAGCGTCTTTTACTGGCATACATGATATCTGTGCAGAATATACACCGATCTCATTGCCATCGCATCACATCAGTCCGAAGAAAGTCTGATGTGTCATAGCACCAAGGAATCTGTGTCATCGTCCGAAATCGGCTATAAGAACGATGCGTTCTGCTCATCCTGCAAACTGAATTCGGATGTCTTCCTAACACTGACTTGATCACAGTCTCTGTGAACTCACTTGCTGAAGACACCTGATTATCATCATTGGAAACTGAAATGACGGTAAGCATCTGTTGATCCATAGTGGTGCCTCACTAGGTATATAACTGAGTTACAATCCAGAAAGCGTGTGTCGTGCGGGCCAATGTCGGAAGACCAACGATAACTGGTCCGTCAAGATGTCCTACGTGTCGCAAGGAAGGCGATAAACCCATCACGAAGCTGGATAACCGGCGCATCGGTTTTGAAGGCGTATACTTCAGATGTCTGTCTTGTGACAAACGTTTCGGGTGGTACGATAACCGTGGCAGGAATCCTCCAAATCCACAAGCCCAAGATCAGCGAACAACTGCTTTCGGGGCGTGGTCGAAGTGCTGTACTAGCCGTCGTTGTAAATAGATAGATGACACTTGACCGCAACATGGGCGTCTTCCACTCTCCCCAGCGGCTTCATGACGTCGATAGAAAGATGAGACATACCTTAGGCACCATTGTGGCCAGATGTATTGTATAACTTTCAAGCCCTTCATATATCGATTTTGCAATACGCTATCTATGGACTGTCCGCGCCGCTGCGCCCACCAAGATAGAATCGGGTGCTTGCAGACCAAACGCCTCCCACCACATGCCTATGCCATATCCACCTTGTGTGATACGACGTTGCAAACGCAGCCAACTGCTCTCTAAATTTACCAGGTTTCATTCTGACTCTGCAATTTCTCTCCATCTTCTACCCACACTAGTCTACAGCTGGGGAGGTTATTTACCGCTTTCTTGGACATCTTGATGAAGGTAAGCAAAAGGGTTTCAAATTAACGTATCAGACGTGTCGCAGAGAAATTTGATGTATACCTATATTGATCCTTATCCACTACCGGGATAACGGCTTCACTTTTTTGCCGTAACACGAATGTCTTGCTAACTACGCAAATCCAGGCCCAACAATCACCCAAAGTCAACATGCATCCTCCACCATGCATCCGATGTGGACGCAACAGCGTCTATCGCTATATCACGCAGCCTTCCAACCCTTTGTAGCTAGTGGTAACACATATGAGAGGTGTTTTGGGACACGGACCTGCGAGGAGGATCAAGAGACCGATTGCTAATTCATTTAATCGCCCCAAGTCCCTGCAATATCTTGAGTGATACTTTCAACCTCCTCTGAAGCCGTACAAAAACAGCTCGCCTATCCATATCATACCTTGCGTCACGAGAACAAAGGCGCTTAATCATTCGCCCCATGGGCTTTTCGGCATCACGTAGTGATTATTCTCCCTTGCCCATATCGAACGAGACCGATGTCTGCCCTATCTATATAACAAGCCATTGCTGTAAAGCCATTGTTGTAAAGCCACTCTCCGGCATCGGTCAGCTGCCATCGTCATGGAATCATGAGCAGACACAGTAGCCACAGACAGTAGCAACAGCAAGTGGTCACCGAATAACTCAAAGAATATGCCAAGAAAAGAGTACCATGCCATTGGCCCAGTATACAATGCCCAGCTTCAAGCCAAGAGGGGTATACGATCGTTATATCAATCAGCAAACAGGTAGAACCGTCGATGAAACGGCGACTAATCAAGGCTACACGAAAACCATTTCCCGAGAACCATACACTAGATTTATCTCAGTGCTCAGACATCTTTGTATGGGTGACTAGTGGTTGGTAGGTGGCTGGTGACTGGCTGGTATGGCTGGTGGGGAATGAATCACCCTTTAAAAAGGTTTAAGGACTTGATGCGGAAAACGTCGAGTTTTATATACGCTTTTATATAAAAAAAACCGACATTTACCGTAATACTCGTTTACTATTAATTTAAATTAAATAGTAAAAATAGTCGGGCTTTGCTCGGGGATAGAAAAATAAAATATTTTTCTATTTTTTTAAATCCGAAAGCAATCGAATAAAAAACAAAAAATCGACTACGACTCGGTTAAAAAAGTACGACTTATATATATCTTTTTATTTCGAACTACATAATGGTTGCATTTTATTAGCTTTAATTTAATTAATTCGAAAAAAATATTACGGCGTAAAAATCGACGAAACAAACGTTTAAACGTTAATAAAATTAGATTATTTCGAATATTCCCGAAAATATAGATATATAGGCGTTATTTAAAATATATAGCTTAATACTTTTTAAAACGCATTTTTACGACCATTTAAAATAATAATTCGAAAAAAATACGACGACGTAGCGGTTGTTAATATTTACGTCCGAACGTTGCCCGATTTTTAATATTACGAAAAGTAATAAAGTTATCGCAATAAAAGCGCTAATATATACGTTATTTAAAGCGTATATGCGTGCATTTCCGCCAATAATTACAATACGGAGAATCCGAGAATATTTAGACGTAACTATTAGCGAGCTCTACGTTATGATATTTTTTTCAAATTAATCCAATAGGAATTAGTAGAATGCGACCATTACGTGGCTCGAAATAGGTGAGCGTACACACGTCCCTGACTAGGCCCGCATCGAGGCCTCAGACCAGTTGTAGAGGTGGTCCCTTCGAGAGATCTGATTGGCCCATTTCGTCACTAGCCACAACGGTCTGAGTACTGAGATAAACACTAGATGCGGACCTTATCTGAGACCCTCGATTGTCACACAATCAAAGTTCCGAAAAACCGGTCTGTAAGGTCGCACCATGTCACACTGCGCATCTCACAACGTCAAGACGCCCGAGATCATGGCTCAGTTCCTTAGAATCGTTTAAAAATCGATATTTATCGTTTTTGATTAGGTATTAAAAACGAGGTCGAAACCATAGCAAATATATATGACTGGAATAACTAGTATAGCTGCCAAAGGCAGCCATAATAACTGGGCAATCTATTAATTACTTATAAATAAAGCTTAAAAGTACTGAAAAAGTGTGTATTCTGCGCATATATATATATATAACTGAACTAACTTAACGCGAAAAAACAAAACGCCTATATAATACAGTACCGCAAGTGCTTAGTTATCCCTCCCGCTTTTATAACTACTATAATTGCCACCTTTATTTTAGCTTTCCCTAAATAAAACGACGGCGTTTTTACTAAGTCTTATCGTTAATAAAATAACCGTAAAATAACGTAAAAAAAATAAAGTTATTGTAAATTATTTAGGCATTCGTTTAATTAGCCTATTTAAATAGTTTTTTTAGCTTTTTAAATATAAATTTTAGTACGAGCTTAAAGTTAATAGTTTGCTTTATTTATCGGGATCTACGCTATATATATTTAATAGCAGCCTTTTTTTTTTTCTTTTTTTCTATAACCTTTTAAACCTATTTATATTAGTTTCGGTAGTCTTTTTAACTTCGCTATTTGGTTAACGCAATAAAAAGTAATAGTTTTTTTGCGACAATCTTGTACGTATTTTAAAGCTATATATATAAAGCCGGGATTTTTTTTTTAACTATAGCGTTAGCGAAATTAATAAAGTTAAAAAAACGGTCGAAGTTAAAAAGGATAATGTTTTCGTATTTAGTTATATTAATATAATTAATAAAGCGTCGAGCTTTAAGATCTTTTTTATAGTAAGACCTGTTTTCGAAAAAAAGCTCGCCAATAGCAGAACTAATTAAAAAAAACTTATCTAATTTAGACTTTTTAAGTTTATTTTAGCCGGCCGACTCGATGTATTAATACCTATAAAAAAACTATTTACTAAAATTAATTAAACTTTTAATGCCTATATTATAAATAGCGGCAATTTAATTTATAAAACGCTTAAAATCCGGTATTTAAAAAGATAGCGAGTTTTTTATCTTAACGAATACGTTATAGTTAAAAAGCAAACAATAAATATAATATACTATAAAATATCCGTATACCTAACTATTCGTTTTTTATTTAAAATAAAAAGCTATAACAATTTTAAAAGCTTTCGGAATTGCCGGAAAATATATTTTAAGCTAGTAATTAAAGTTTTTTAAACACGTAATATACTTAACAGCGTTATATTTAATATATATAATATCGAAAGCGATTAGTTTTTTGCTTTTAATATCGTATAAAAAAAAATACTAATAGTTTTAATTAAAGTTTTTAACTATTAATAAAAAACCTATTTTAGGTTTTATAGTATCTTTTAAAAACTTTAAGTATTAAAACTAAAAGCTACTATTTTTTTTAAACATAAACAAATCTCGTCGTATAAAGTTATTTAATTTTATATTTTATATAATGCTACGTTTATTATCGTGCTTTTAGGCTACGGCTTTATATATATAAAAATAAGCAATAACGAAAATATAAATTTATCGAAAGTTTAACTATTGCTAATAATAAAAAAATACTAATATATATAGCATACTTCGTCGATATTTAGCGATTTAAAAGCTATATAATATAGTTTAATATTTAGCTAAAGCGGCCGCGTAAATAATAAAAAACGTAAGGTTTTTAATCGTAAAAACAAACGTAACTATAAATATAGTTTATAACTTATTTAAATTGTTAATTATATTATAAAAGGCCTTTTTTAATGCAACTATAGTTTTAGCATTACCGGTTTTAATATAGTTAAAAAATAAAAAAGCAAAAACGCTTTTTTTTTTTTAGGCAATCGTTTAATTTCGGTCGGGTAAAAAAGCTATCGATTTAATAAAAGGGTATTCGGGCTTTTTAGCAAATAGTTTTTCGTTATATAGCTATAATAAAGTTTTTGTTTTTTTAGTTATATCGAATGCCTTTTTATAATCGGTCGAGATCTTAATACAGTAAGGACTATATAAAAGTCGTATAAAGTTAAAAAAAAAAAAAAAAATATCGGGGTTAATAAATTGCGGTTAATATAGCATTATATAAATATACTATAATATAAACTAGCCGTAAGCTTAACTATTACTTTAAATAACGGTTTTATAAAGCAGTACTTTTAAAATATTAATATGCTCGTATTTTATATTGTTTTTAAAGTTTTTATTTTAGCGGATCTTAATAATATATATTTAAATTCTTTTAAAAATAAAGGCATAGTTTAATCTATAGCTTCTTTTTAAATAAAGTAAATCGAAAATATATACTTATCCTTTATTAGGCTCGAAGGCTATAATTATTTAATGTTTAAAAAAGCCGGTAAAATTATTTTACGCAAGGTTAAAACGAAAACAAATACTTTAAGCTAATAACCTATTTTTTAAAAACTTTTCTTATTATTTTAGTTTAAATTAGCTAGTTTATTAAAAAAAATACCGAAAGAATTTTTAAACTAAATATAATTAAAATATTAAAATCGGAAAAAAATATTAATACCAGCTTAAATATTAAAAATAAAAAGCTATTACTTTCTAACTAGTTTAATTTAAATATTAATTAAATTTAAATAAATAACGTTTTTTTAACGATTATAGTCGATTTTTTAAAAGCAAAAAAACTTAAAAATAAAAAAATCAATAATAGTAATAAAAAAAAAACTAAAATACTTTTAAAAAAAATTAAATACTTTAATCTTGCTAACCTTAAAGGAGTAGTCGCTAAGTTATAATAGTTCGGGAAAACTAATCTAAAGAGTATTTATAAAATAAAAAAAAATAACAGTATTTTTAAAAATAGCTTATCGAAGTACGACGGTTTAACCTGATTTATTACGTACTTTTTTTTTAGGGGCAGCTAATTCGAGCCCGATTATTTCGAATAAAGCTAGGCAAGGGCGTTTATTTAAAAACATAATTTTAATAATAATAAAAACAAAATAGTGCGATTAAACGAATATTCGAAACAGGATTAAAAACAATATAATATTAAGCTTATAAAGTAACAAAAATAACTTGGGATAAAAATAGGTTTAAAATAGCTATCGTTATTAAAAAGGGGTAAAATTGCGTGTAAATAGGCTATTTCCTTAGATACGGTTACTGTCTGTTATTTTTGTTTAAAATTAAGCTCGTCGTCGTAACTGCTATTATAATAATATTAAAATAAATATCGATATAAAGCGGACAAAGGTAAATAATAATAAAAAATAAAGGTTAGCGAGGTTAGGATAGTAGTAGTTTAAAGGTAAAAAATAAAAAGAAGGTTTATTACGGAAGGTGTTATTTTTCGAAAGCCGGCAATAAGTCTTCCCTTTTTTATAATTTAGCCGGAATCACGGCAGCCCTTATGAGTTATAAACGTGTTATCGCAAAACGAACCTTACCGTCGTTAACCTAATTAGTTAATTTTTAGGATAAGGAAAGGCTGGCAATATATAAATTACAAACGGTATAAATCGGATTTTTAAGTATTAATTACTAAATTAAAGGACCTTTTATTTTATAACTATTACTATAATCCTAATTTAAACTTTTTATTATTTTCGTTATTTAGCTTTTCTTTTTTTTAAGTTATATTTATTATAAACCTCGTTATATTTTTATTTACCTATTTCCTTATTATATTTAAAGCTTTGTAGTTAAGTAGCTGTTTAATTACTTTTTTATTACTTTATTTATACTATTTTAAAATGTTTAAAAACAAAAAAGAAAATAAAAACAAAAAACGTAATAATTGCTTTAAGTCGTAGTTTGTTAGCAAAACCGGTCGAATGCCCTTTTACGGTTATACTATTTATATCGGCTTTAAAAAGTGTTTTTTAGCTAAATCTAAACGAAAGTATATTATACGTAAGTTTAAAATAAGCATATAGTTGTCCTTTTTCCTTTTTAAAGTAAAAAAAAACTTTAAATTTACCGGTTTAATAAAAAGTTAAAACTTTTAGCCTTTTCGTAACGACGTAGTCTTTAAAAAGCTGTTAAAGCATATTTTTAAGCCTATCGGTAACTTTTTTAATATATAAAAAATTGATTTATCGATGCTTTAATATTTAACGGGTATATTAGTTTTTTGTAATAAAATTCGAAATGTTTTTAAAAATAAAAAGCTAGTAGCATTTTAGTTTTATCGATTTTTTTCCGAAAGTTTGCTAAATATTATTTTTTTTATCGAAAAAGATAATAGTTTTAATCCTAGGAATAAGCTCGTTTTTTATTTTTTTCGCTAGTTTTCGATAATAGATATATCGGTAATTAAAAGTCGATTTTATAGCTTTAAAAGTTTAAATAGTCCGCCTTTTATTTTAATTAACGATAAATTAAAGCCTAATAACTAGCACGTTATTTTTACAATAAAACTTTTATATTAGTTATTAAAGTTAAAAAATATTGTAAAAATATAAATTAAATTTAAAAGCAATTAAAATATAAATATTAGTAGTAAATTTAGTATTATTTATATAGCTATAAGTTTTTCTATATTAAAGAATAATTTAATCTATTTAAAATATATTTAATTATAGCTCGTAACAGTTTGTCGATTATTTTTCGATTATTATTTTCGAAAACGCTGCCCGGTTCTAATACTATAAATAAAAAATTAATAACTTTTTTTTTACGATTTTCCTTTAATAAAAGTACTAATATTATAATGTTATAATTAAATCCTAATAACGCTTCCGTTTTTTATACATCGAGTTTTTAAACAACGGTTTATTAAGCTTAATCCTAAAGCATTTCGTTAAAAATCTTCGTCGTGTTTATAAAATTGTTATTTAGCGGTACGGCTAAAGTAACGTAGTGCTTTATAAATGCTATAAAGCTTAATATTTCGAAAAAAATAAAACTTATAAAAAGTTTAAACTATATCTTTTTATAAACTGCCGTTTATATTTTAAACTTATAAAAAGCGTTTACGAAAACTATATATTTTATATCGAAACTAAAAAATATACTTTTTATAGCAATAAAGTTAATAATATAACGCGATATTTTTAAGCGTTTTATAAAACAAAAAACCTAATTAAGCCGATTAACCCGGAAAACAGTATATAAATAAATATCCGGTACGAAAACTATTAAATTAGGCATATTTACAAAATTTTCTATACTACGAAGGCCTTTATTAGTATAAAATACTAAAACGAATAAAAAAAAGTAAAAAGTAAAAAAAATTAAAAAAAGAAATAAGCAAAAAAAAAAATAAATAAATATAGGTCGTCCTTATTTAAAATAGAAAAAACTCGATTTTATTTTAAATATTAATAAAGGGAATAAAACAAAAAAAACGGGGGAAATAATAAATATATATTAGTTTAACAAAAACGCGTTGTTTTTACGATAAATTTAATGTTTTTTTTAAAAAAAAATATAAGCATATAACTAATTTGTTAATATTATAACTAAAATATAAAGAAATTTTTATAAAAATATAAAAAAGACGGAAAAAAAAAGCTAAAAACTAAAAAAACCGAATACTTTATACTATTTATTAAGCTAAATAAGCCTTTTTAATTAAATTAAAGGTCCGGTATAGTCGCTAATCGGGATTTCGTTAACGTTTTTATATATAATATCCTATCGCTTAATTGTTCGAGCCCGAAGTTTAATTATATTAGCCTTTATTTAACTCTTTAAAACCTTTGCTATTGTTTAATAGTTATCTTTTAATTAAAACGGTGTAAAATACCCTTCGTTATTTTAAATAAATGCCTTAAAACGTTTTTTAAAAAAGTCCGTTTTAAACGGAATATTATTTAAATTATATAACCTATACTTACCGCTCGGAAATACTTTTATAATTTTAAATAAACTAAACTAATTATATATAAGTTTAAGCCTAATAGACTTATCCTTTTTACGGAAAAAGTCGTAAATTAAAACGTATATGTTTTTTTTTAAAAGTTTTTTACGTATTTTGTAAGCATTTTTTTAATTAAGCCGTACTATAGCCGTAGCCCGTTTATACGTAATAATTTTACGAACGCGGTCGAAATCTTTTTATCGACGTTCGTATTATTTTGCCTTTATAGTAAAAAAAAAGTCGAAATTAATAACTTTATTTTAATTAAATACGCGCTAAAACGGTATAACATTTTCGATCGATATAATAAATAATTTGCTATATACGAACTTATAAAAACTAAAACCGTATATTTAAATCGAAGTACAGTTAGCCTAAATAATAGCCGGTAAGTATTAAAACCAATTCTTACTAATACCGTTTATAACCTTTATAAGCCCATTTTTAATTAAACGATAACCACTTTTAACAAACTTTTAACCCTATAAAAAATAGGCAATACTATAACGGAAATAAATACTAAAAATTTTAGCCGCTTTAATAACTTCGCTTTAGTTTTTAAAGCTATTATTAAATTTAACCTAAATTAAAACATTATGCTATATATAGACCTTTTTTTAAATAAAATTTCGAATTATACAAAAGTCCTTTTTACTAATAGCTTTAGCTTTAAAATATTTTAATACTTTATATTAGGCCTTAATAATAGCTTAAAAAATATAATTAAAAAGTATAGTTTAAATATTAAAGACTTAAAACTAAAAATAATCGTTAATAGCGTTAAAGCAGGCCGGTTTAGCTAGTTTTTTAGTAATAAACTTTTAATAATTAAAGCACGCTTTAATTAAGTCCTTAATTTATAAATATAGGCCTTTTTACTAATAAATAGTACGAATTCGATTATACGTACTGTTTTTTTTATAATAAACAAACTAAATATAAAAATAATTAAAAATAATTTTCTTTTATTTAAGGTTATTAATTATGCGTCGAGGTTTTTATTAATTACTAGCTTTGTACTAAAGTCTTTTGTTTATAATAAAATACTATAAAGCAATATTCCGAAAGCTTTTATAAAACTATCGAATATTATAACGGTCGAAGTATTTAAAAATAACTAAAAAACGAGCGATATTTTTCGAATTATCGGACTAAACGGCATTTAAATTAAAAATCTTATTATCGGGTATTTAATTAAATACTTCTTTAGTTTTTAGCTTAAAAAAAACAAGCAATAATATCGGATAAAGCTATAAGTCGATATATTCCTCGATATTACTTTTTTAAATATCGTTTTAAGCGTTTAATAAAGTCGTAAGCTTCCGAAATAAACTATTAATAACGGAGTGTTTTTTTTTTAGTATATAATAAAAAACAAAATCGAATATTTTAATATAAGCTATTTAATATATAAATACCGCGTTAAATAAAGCAGAAAAGCCGTTATTAAGTTAACCGATAAAGACTTTTGCGTTAGTTTTAAAATAAAACTTTACGCCGTATAAATAGTTCTAAAGTCGTCGTAAAGCCTTAACGATATTAAAAAGTTTACGTTTAGTAATATCGTAATTTAATTTAAAGCTGCGTTAAATGCTTAATTCGAATCGAGCCAGCTTAATCTTTTCGTCGATTATTTAATAAAAAATACACTTCTATTTAGTACTTAACGCGTTAACTTTTAGCTATATTTCGCTAGCGCTTTTAGCAAAAAAAAAAGTAATAAAAATAAGAGCTAAAATTAAAACTGCTTTTAATTTGTTTATAGCTTTTTACTAGTTAAAACCTTAAAAAAACTTGATTTTTTTACGTAATAAAATAGTTAAAAAAAGGCAGATTAAAATATAGCTTATAATCTAAATGCGATAATAAACGGTTAAACCGAAAAAAGCTTTAATCTCCGTAATGTTTTAATAAAATAGTTATTTAACGATTTTATAAATTTTGGCGCCGATAGGCTTTCGGCTATTCGTGCCGTATATAAACCCGACGATTTTAGCTAAAGCTTAGCACTATTTGTTTTTAACTATATTAATTATAACGCCGGCTAGTTTATAGTTTAAAAAAATAACGTCGATATTTTCGATATATTTAAGTACGAACTTGCGTATTTTAAAAAAAAATTCCTTATTATTATAGCGAATAATAGGCCTTTTAATAGTAATATCGTTAAAAAAAAACTTATATTTATTTAGAATAGTATCGAACAATATACGGCTTATCGTACGAAAGAATTAAGCAATTAAATTAATAAATCCTTACAGCAATGTGGTTATTTATAATATACTAAAAGGCGTAAAAAAGGCTGTTATAAATCTGCTTTCCGGGTTAATAATATATTAGTTATATTTAAAAAAAATATTAATAAATATAATTAAAGCGTATATAGCGAACTTTTCCGAAAAGTTATTATAAATACGCGGTAATAAAATATTGCGGATCGTTTAAATATTAAACCTTATAATCGAATTAATTAAACGAAAGCTTTTATTCTTTTTTTTAATAACGAACTAAATATTGCAATAAGGTTTATAACTTTTTTTAAACAGGCCATTATTAATTTTCGTTTTAAATACTTTAATAACTTTCGGACGAAACGTAATAAAAATTAGAATAAACTTAACTTATTAAGCAATATGCTCGACCGTTTTTATTTTATAAAGTAGTAAAATCTTATCGATAATCCTATTAATATAGTTTTAATCCTATATTAATACGGCTTTTCGGTAGTATAATATTTTAATTAAAAAAGCCTTTTTTTAAAATGTTATGTCTATATTTTTAAGTTATAGTTTAAAATTAGCGATACGCTTTTCGGTTAGCTTCGTTTTTCGTTTTATATTAAAAAACTTAAAAAAAATGTTTTTAAACTCTGGTTTTATTTTATCCTCGTTAAAGGGCTACGCTTTATTACGGGCTTTTATAAACTTTTTAGCTTTTTAGTTTATATTTTTAAAAAATATAGACTTATTTTCTAAATCGATATCGATAAAATTAAGTTTTTACGATTTAAGCTTATATATAGTACGGATGTTTATCGGAATATTAAATATTTGCTTATTATTACGAAAAAGTTTTAAAAATAATCTAAATTTTACGTAATTTTAAAAAAGTTCATAAAAACATTATAAAATTTATACGTCCGTCGTTATTACTAAAAAAGTATTACCGTTTTATAGCTTAAGCTTTATATCCGGGTTTTCGATCGATTTTTTAAAATCGAAAAAAACTCCGAATTGGTTTAATAATAAAGGAATCTTTTAATCGTTACTTTTACGAAAGAATTAATTTTTAAGCTTATTATCGTTAAAATATTTAAAAGCATTTTCTTATTTTTTATTTAAAAACAAGCTATAAATATCGTTAATTAAATCGTCGTATTCGATTAACGTATTTTTAAAGAACTTTTTTTTTAAAAACTCTTAATTAGCTTTAAAAAGTTTATCCATAAATATAAAAAACAAATAAAAAGGCCTTTTTACGCTATTTATTAGGCCTTAGTTATAAATAGCGTTTAGTTTTTTAATTAAAAAATATAAAACGCCTACTTTATAAAATACTCCGTTTACAAAATGATTAAAAATATTTTAATAAAGCAGTTTTTAAATATAAAAGTTTTATAAAAAAACCTATTCGGTTCGTAAACAATAGCTATTTATGTTTTATAAATAAAGTTTATACTTAATAGTAAAAAAATATTAGCATATTTATTTGCGATAATAAAGAAAATAATGTTTTTTTTTTTGTTTTATAACTTAAATAAAAGTATTCGCAATACCTTTATAAAGGGTCCCGGTTTAATTATTATAGCCTTATTAAATTATATTTATAAAACGGATAAAAATATGCTAATTATTAACCTAAGACTTAATAATTATATTAGTTTACGCGCTAATATTAATAATAGCAATAATTTTTTATTTAATAAAGGCTTAGCTAATATAAACTTTTATTTTAGAACAGTCGCTAATATATTTTCGAATATCGATTTATATAATAGCGGAAATAGTTCGAATATTAAGAGAGGTATCGGGTATTCGCTTAATCGGCTTGTTTAAAAAACAAGCGAAAATTAAATTAGTCGATAATAACGTTTTAGGACTAAATAAACTAAAAACTTAATATTTAAATACCCGAATAGTCTTAACACTAAAGCCTTTTATAGTTTCGATAAAGCGCTAATAAATCGCAAAATTAGCTTAAAATATTTCGCCGGTAATAATATAGAACTTAGCGCTTAATATCTTTTTAATAAGTTTTTATATACCGTCCGTAACGGTAGTTTGTTTTTAGTCCTTAATTAAAAACGGTTCTTTACTTTAAGGCAAAACGGTAAAGCTTTAAATAGTCGCTAAATATTATTTTAATTAATTTTATATATCCGAATTAAATAAATTAAACACATCCTTAATCCTTCGGTCTATAACAAACTGTTTCTAAGTTTTTTATAACGTTTTAAAACTAGCTTTCGACCTAAAAATATAAAACGTACAGGCAATAATCTCGTTTTTTACACTTAAAAAAAAAAAATAAGGCGTAAAGGCCTTCGTAATTTTCTTTTAAATACGTCCTGTTTTAATTAAGTTAATAGTTAAAGATAAAAGCTTTTTATTAAATATATAAAAAATACCAATTAAATATAACGACCTATCCGCTAAAATTTAAATTATATAATAAGCGATACTCGAGGTATATTTAGGATTAAACTTTATATTTAGGCCTAACTAACTAATTATACTAAATATAACGTTATAAGCCTATATATTAAACGGTAATAGCGCTAGTGCCGCTAACTATACCTGTTTTAAAACGCCTTTCGGTATTTTAACAAAACTAGTTTTATTATACCTCTTTAAAACGCTATAAGCATTTTTCCGGTCGACGGGCTTAATAGTAATATTATTAACAATTTATAATAAAGTTAATTAAATAATTTCGATATTAAATAGCTTTTTTTATATAATTAAAAAAGCAAAAAAGCGTTTTTCGTAAATAGTACCGATATTTTTGCTATTTTATTAGCCGTATATTTAAAAATAGAAATTCGGAATAATAACGAACTTAAATAACTTAAACTTAAAAACTTTACGGTAAAGCTTATAATTTTTGCGCTAATGCCTTTTTTATTTATACCTAAAGCAATAAAACAGACTTTTTTTAAATTTTAAAAATTGTATTTATTCCCGGCATTTAGATTATAAAGTTTTAGTTATTTTTAAAGCCAGTTTATAATCGTCAGTACTATAGTATAAGCATAAGTACCGGACTAATTAGTATATTGCCATTTTAAAATATATATCGTATCTAAATATAGCTAAAGCGTAAAAGCAAAAAGGTACTAAAGTCCGGCTATTTACGTATTAATTTTGCTAAAAGCTATAAAGGCGATTTTATTAATAATAGAGCTAATGTTATCGTTTGTAATTCTTTAGGAAATTTTAACTATCGGATTAGTTTTAGGCGATCGAAAAGACTTAAGCACTAGAATAATTTTAATAGTTTGTTTAACTGTAATATTATTAATATTAGCAAAGTATTTCGATATTATAAAAATTAAAAAAGCTTTAAATTTAGGGTATTAATTATATTTAAACTAGCGGCTTTTTTCGTTACGTATTTAGTTATAAATGTCGTAAATATTTTTATACTTAATATAGGTTTTGACCTTTTTAATAAATATATCGTAATTAAGCTTTTTTAGATTTTTAAAGCTTATACCGGTAACTTTTTTAATTTTTTTAAGCAAAGTAAAGTTTAATAAATCGAATAACGAAACAGTAAAAGGTTTTGTATTAATAATTTTACCTTGCTCGATAGTTTTACGTATTAAATATTTATATATTTAAAAATATCGAAATAGGTCGGTAAATTATATTAAGCTAATATAGCTATTTTCGTAAAATAAAATAAGCATTTTAGCTAATTATCGCTATTAGCTATTCGACTGTTTATATTTTTTAGTTAGGACTTTTCGTGCTTTTAACCAGTTTATAATATTTTTTAAAAAGCTGCGGAATTCCTATTTATCGATACGGTTTTTTATAAAAGTAAGCAAAGCGGTAACTTTTTATAAATCGGTATACCGGTAAACAAAGAAAAAGATTTTTATTTTATCGAAAAAGTCCGTAATGTCGACTTTTTTAAATAAAAGCTTGCTATAATAGTTATATAGCAAAAAAAAAAATCCGTAAATAGTAGTCGTTTTAAATACTAAAGGTTAATCGGTCGTAATCGATAATAAAGTAATTAAACTATTACCCGTATTAAAACTAATAGCTATTTTAACTTTAAGAATTATATTTAAAGCTATAATTATTAAAAGTAAAAAGGAGGTTACTTTAAATTAAAGGATTCGAAGTTAAAATCCGGAACGTTAAAATAGTTTTTTTTTTATAGCGATTTCGACGTTTTCGACGGCTTTGCAAAATATATAAAAAAGGAAAAAAAGAGTTAAAAAGTTTATTACCGTCGGCGGTTTAAAAAGGTAATCGTTTTTACTAAAAACCGGCTTTAAAGATTTTTTTACTTAAGCTTTTTTAAAACTAACGATAATATTTAAAATAATGTTTTTATCGATAAATAACTAGTTTAGCTAATCGTACCTTTTTAATATATTTAGCAAAAATGTTTTTTAAATGCTATAACTCTTTTTATTTTTTATTAATATCGCGATTAACGTTACGGAAAATCTTTTTATATAAATAAATGTTTTTACAAATTCGACGTCGACTAAAATGCATTGTTTTTTTAATTTTATAAATTAAAGCTTTATTAAGGTTTACGTTAATAAATAGTTTAAAATCGAACCTTTAAAAGCCTTTCCGTATATTTTTTAACGACGATATAATGTATTTTTTAAAAAAAAAGAGCAAATCGTATCTTTTTACGCCCGGGTTTAAATTTTAATAATATAAAAAAAAGCGTTTAAATTTGTCGTTTTTTATACGGAGAACAATAAAATTAAAAATATTAAATTAATTAATACTACTTTTTTTATCCGATATAGAAAATTTAAAGCAAAAAGGTAAAAAGGGTATAAAAACAAATAAAAATAAGATACTATTAAAAAACGAAATAAATAACAATAATAAGAATAAAACTTTTCGTACTATATAAAACGGGCAAATATAGTATAAATAATTTTTAATAAACTTTAAATAATTAGTTTATCGCTTTCGAAAAATATTTTATATTCTTAAACTTAAGACTAGCTTAAAACCTAGTTTTACCTTTATTTTTCTAATTTCTAAAATAATCCTATTATTTTCAATATCGCTATATTAATAAATAGCATACTATTAAGCATTAAGCGTTTAAGCTAATATTACGTAATAATTTATATTTAAAAATCGATTAATCGGGGCTTTACTTTGCCATCTTTTTAACGCTAATATTACTAATATATAATTAATATAAACGCACTTTTATTTAAAAAAGGGGTACTATATTAATACTACGTTAGCTTTAAATAAAGCTATTACTAATTAAAGGCGTTTAACAAGTCAAAGGTTTTTAGCGGTTACTTAATAATTAAAAAATAAACGATCGATAAACCACTAGTTTATTATAATAGTTCGTATTATTAAATAACAAAACATATTCGGCAAAAAAATAAATCTATTTTATCGCATAAAACTTATAAAAACGGGATATAACTACGTTTTGTTTATAAATAGTATTTAGCTATAATTCGGGCCTATAAACCCGGTTTAAAATGTTTTTAATTGTTTTTTTTAAAAAAGTCGTTAAAGGTATAAGCCGAAAATAGGCATAATAAAAGTAATAAAGTTTAAGGTTTCCGTAAGTCCTAATTTAATTCTAAAAAACTTATTTTTAAAAATTTCGACCGTTTTTGTTTAAATTTTGGTTTTAACGTAAGGACTCGTTTAATTATACTTAAATAAATACAGAAATATATTCTAATATTTTCATAATATTCGGTTCGGTTATTTATATTCTACTATATTTTATATAACGTTTTAAGCTTTCGAAAGCTATTTTTTAGCTATTTAAATCTATATTTGTTGGTACGTGCTATAGTACGCCAGATACGCTGGCTAGTTGGTACACAAAGCCATTGCCTACAGTAATAAGACCATTAGCTGCGAAACAGCTGTTAGTTATATAATATACCGCCTTACTAGTTTAGAGTAAATAGCTATTTGCGGAAACCGCTTTTACGCTCTTTTATTAATTAATAATTATTAATTAAAATCTGTATTTACGTAGTATAAACAACGTACTATACGGTAATAAATTGACTTAATACTAATTAGTGCTTATTATTTTATTCGTAAGCATAAATTAGTAAAAAAAAAAGTTTATTTCGAGTCATTTCGCGCGCCCGGTATAGCGAACTTTTTTAAACAAATTGCTATACGTAAAACCTATTTACACGTTCTAAGTCTTTCGCCTTATCGGACGACTTAAATAACGTACGACGCTAGCCATTTTACCGCAAATTGATTACAGCTTACTACTATAGTTGCAATATTTCGTCGGCGTTAAATTCGGCGTTTTATTACGTAACTTAATAGCGCTTTTTACCTATTACTACGGACTGCCTATCGCTAATAAAATATTAAGGTTATATACCCTATTATTAACCTTTTAATTATATTATCCTATTCTTATTATCGTTATATTTATTATATTCTTTAAGCTATTTATATTAGCCGCACTTTCGTTATTAAATGCTATATAGCTTATTTAGAAGTTTTAAAAAAATTTCCAAATCCCGGGTAACGTTTTTTAAAATTCGGCCCGCTTTATTTTAAAACATATATTTAAAAATTTTTAAAATCCTACTTTTAAATAACCTTTTCGATAAAACATTCGGCAATCCGCAGTATTTATTTTATAATATTTTTTTTAAAATTTTCCCCGCGATTTTTAAAAGTAATACCCGTTAATTAAAAATTTTAAAAACAGCCCTTTAAAATAATACCCGCCCGTTAATATTTTAAAAATCAGCCGTTAAAAATAATACGATTTAACTCCTAACAATATATAAAACTTTAAAGTCTAGTGTTTAATTTTACGCGTTAGCGTATTATATATAGCGTTTTTAATACGTATTTTTCGCTAAATTTAACGATTATACAATACGTAATATCGTTAAAATAACGCTAAATAATAACTTCGGTAAAAATTTATTAAAAAAAGCAAATAATTTACCGTAATCAAATAATAAACGAAAACAAATACTTTCGATTAATTTTCGCGTTATTTATCTTTTTTAAAATTTGTTTATTTTAACCGTTTACGTAAATTTTATCGATTTTAGCCTATTTAGCTATATTACCGTCGATATTAATAGTAATTAAATTTATTTATATATAATTATAATTACTTTAATATATTAATATAATTTCGATTATTTTTATAACGATAAATTTATTAATAAATTCCGTTTTAATTTTTATAACTAAAATTTTAAAATATTTAATATATTCGGTAATTTCGTTATATTTTTTAAAAACTTTTTACGACGTAACGGCGTTTTTTTTAACTTTAGTAAATAAAACCCTATTACCGCGCTTTTTAACGTAGTTATTAAAGATTAAAAAAACTTTTAAACGAAAACAAATATCGAAAAAAAAGCTATAATTAAGCCTACGATTTTTAAGTTTGCTTTTAGTATTATTATTTATTAATACCGCCTTATAAAAAAGCACAATAACGAACTTAACGCTAAAAAAGCCGCTAAAAAATAAACTAAACGCTAGTAATATATTATAGCTACTATTAACGTATTTTTAAAAAACTAACATATTTTACCCGCTAAAGGCGTCGATTTTTTATATTTCGGGGAATTAAAGGCATATTTTCTAATAAAAACGATATTAAAGCTAAATATTAACAAATCCGTATTAAATCCTATAGCAAACAAGTAGCACGGCAATACAAAAACGACTCCTATTATAGGTACGAACTTTTTTATAATAGGCCTCGGTATTTATAATGTTTTTACCCCGAAGGCTAGCAATATAAACGTTACGAATAACGGCGTAACGCAATTTACGTAAAATGCGCAGTATAGATACCGCATTTTACAAAACGTTACCCGAAATATACAAAATACGATATATATAGGTCAAAACGTACGCAACGTTATTTACCCGGCTTTTACTACGGGCAAAACTGTTATAGCCGGTAATAGTACGTATTTTAACGGATTTTAAATACGTTTATTAAATATTTTTAAAAAGTTATAATTATTATCGTTAATTTACTTTTTTACGTATACGTTTTAATAAAATTAAAAGGCTATTAATAATCGCTATTAATAAATAATTACTATATATTAAGTATTACCGCTTTTAAAAATAATTTTAACTAGGATTAACGGTAACCTTTTTAATAAGTTTATTAAATAATAATAAAAATCCTTATTATATATAAGCAATACGTACGATATATTAAAAAACAAAGTTAAAATAATATTAAATATCGCCTAAATATTAAAAATATTTATTAATTAGCTTTACGGTGTTTTTCCTAATATTTTTACAAATAAGGCCTAAATATATTTTATTTATAATATTAGGCCTTATTACAGTTTTAAAACGATATATATAATAATAAATACGTATTTTAATATTAAAGTTAATAAAAATTATTATTTAAATAATTAAACCTCGATTTTATTCGATAAAATTTAGCGTAATAACTTTAAAAAAAAGCTTATAAAAGTACTTTAATTGCTTTTCGATAAGTTATAAATATATTAACGCGTATTTAGCGCGTAATATATAAACGAGGCCGTATTTAAAAATATAGTTATAAAAACATATTAAAATCGACCTAAATTTGCTTTCGCCTTTTAAGCACTTTTTATAACTATTAAAAAGCTTTTTTCACGTTTAAAATCGTTATTATAAAGCGTTATTAATTTATAAGGCTTTTAATATAATTTAACCGCATATTACGGCAAAAAGTTCGACGATAATTACGCCAACGTTTATTACGCAAACTATAAATATACCTTAAATATTAAAAGCCGTAAACGGGGTAATTATAATAATTACGGTAATTATAGCTATTATAGCGGTAATTTTAGCAATTATCATAATCGATATTCTAACCTATCGCGAAACAACTTTACGTTACGAAGCTATAATCGTTAAAATAACTTTTTTAACCGCTATAACAACCGTATACGCCTTTATTTTATATGCCGAAAGCTTAACTACCGTGCGTATAAATATATTTTAAAAGAGCAAAAGCGTAATTTTAACAAATAGCAAATATTTACGGAAATAAACGGGTTAATAACTTAATATTATATTTATTTCGATAAAGTTAAGCTTAACGACGATAATACGTTTATTAATAATTATTATAAACGCACTCTAGCGATTAAAATATTATTAAAAAATAAAAACCACGCTACTAACGTATACGTAGTTATATATATGATTTCGCAGATATATAAACATTATTTAACTCGTAAAAACCCCTATAATAATAAGTTTATTTATATACTTTAATCACACTTTATGCTTACACGTTATAGAGCTAAGCAATATTAAGGCATTATGCTTAATATAAGCGTTACGAAAGTTTTTACGGTTAATAAAACCTAAGCGCGTGCCTTATTTAATATCGACTTTAAAATAACGTTAAACCGTTTAATAAAAAGGGATATTAAAATAAAGTTCGGAAATAACGATATTATCGTATTTATTAACATTTTAAAAGTCCTTACCGTTTTCGAAAATATTAATTTTTATATTATGTTTTTAAAAACTTTATTCTTTTTGTTTTTAAACGATATAAACCGTTTCGGTATTTATTTCGATAATATACGCAATTTGTTATAATATAAAGACGGCAATTTTATAATAAAAGTCGTTAGGAAATAAGGCTATTTATAGTTTTACCTAAATAAGGCTAAAAAAATACTTATTAATATAACCGAGGACAAATTTCGAAGTTTTTATTATTACTTTAATTATTTTTACGCCGTAAAATTATATTGTTTACTAATCGCAATAAGCTATAACGACGTCGATTTTAAGGCTTTTAAGCAAATAAACAAAATATATACCGCTTGCTAACTTTATAATATAGCATTTAAACGCTTTAAATTTATTTTAAAAAACGATATAAACTTTAATTATAAAGTTTTCGTCGATATTATATATTTAAACAGCAAAGCTGTTTTTTATTTTATCGATACCGCGACCTTTTTTTAAAACGTTACGTTTTTACTCTCTATAACTGCTAAAAATACGTAAAAAACTTTCCGAAAAGTTTAAATTAATATTTATATCGGCCCTTTAAACGTTTTTACATATAACGCAAAAACTAACTTTATTTTATAAAAATTCTATAACAAAGCTTATATTATAGGCATTATAGTTAAAAAAATATTAATTAAAGCTTATTAAAATATAAGCAAATTAAAGCAAATTTATAGTCTTTTTTAATATACGTAAAAAATTATTAATACTAAATTATAAACCGTTTACAGCTTTAAAGCTATATTATAAATAACTATAAAAACCGTTAATAATACTATTAGCCTTAACGGCCTAGTCCTAACCCTCCTAGTTTTCGAAGCCTATTTACGTATAAACTACAATTTACCGCCTACTTTAATTACGTTATAGCATATAAAGGCCCTTAATTTAACTATAAAGGCCTTAAAAACTATTAAAGCAACGAAGCAAATCTATAACGCCTTTAATATACGTAACGGCTTAAACGTTATAAACATTTTAACGCTTTTTATAAACTATAAAATACGCGTTTATAAAAAAAGTAAAAAATAAACAAAGCTTTATAAATTATTAAGCATCGATAGTTACGATTTAATTATCGATATTAACGGCTTTATAAAGTTTAAATCTACGTACGTTAAGCCTTTTTATCGTAAAAATTAAGAAAAAAAAATACCCGATATCCTTAATAATAAACGTATTACATACGATTATAACCTTTATAACGACGACCTCCCGTATTTACTTAAACCTATTAAGCAAATAAACCCGCTTTAATCGCATAACCCGTACTATATAGCCTTAAAACGCGGCCGCAAACGCTTTAAAAGCAATAAAAACAAACTTAAAATCCTAAGTTTTATTAATTATCGGAAATTTATAAACTTAAACGTTTTTATAATATAAAAACGTTTTAATAACGATATTAAAGTTATAATTACCGCTAAAAAAAAAACTACGATCGAACTATTACGTTATTATCGTAACGAAAGAACTATTATAATATTTAGCAACTTTTTTAAAACTAGCGACGTTTTTAAATTAAAAAAACTATTAAAAAACAACGTACTATAAATTATTTTATACGACTTTAAAGTTTATAATAGATTTCGTATTTTTAAATCCCGAATTATATACGAAATTAAAATAAATAAAAATAATAAACCTTATAAAAAAAGCCGTTTTATTATTTAAAAATATAATAATACTAAAAAGTAAAAAATATTAATACAGTCTTTAATTATATAACGCGTATTTTAACGTTTATTAAATACGTTCGCCTTTATTTTAATAAAAGCGCTAAAAGCGTAAATAGCGCTCCGAAATATTACTTAAGCATATACGTAATTTAAGGACGCCCTAATAAGGCGTATTTACGCACGCTTTTTTAAAAAATTAAAGTTTCGGTACCTTAAAGGCTTTATTATAAAAGTCGTAAAGCCCTTTTACGGTATCGCCGAAGCAGGACTATTTTAATAAATAACGTACTATAACTACTATATTAAAACCTTAAAAATAACGACTTTTAAGCATAATTTATACTTATTTATTACCGATCCCGAGCGTATTAACGGTAATAATTTCGCTATTATTAGCCTTTAAACTAACGATATTTATTAATTAATAACATTTTTTTTTGCTTAAAAAAAGCAAAACGCCTTATACTTTAATTCGAAACCTAATACTATTTTTACTACTTTTTAAGCATTTAATTTTAACAAATACTACATTATACTCTATAATAATAAAACCATTTACGTATAACAAAAAGGTTAAAGCAAAAAATTATCTATTATTACCGCTATTAATAATAACCGCTATAAAAAATACGTTAAACAACGTACCCGTAGCGCGTATTTAACGAATATTTACTAATTTAAAATAAGCTTTAACCTTTTTCGTACCGTATAAACTACAGCGCTTAAAGAAAGTAATTATAAAGCCCTAAACGAGCGATTATAATAGTAAATAAATAACTTAATTCGCAAATTCGCCTACGTTAACCTTAACCTAAATAACTTAAAAATATTTATTTATATCGATACCTCGTTTACTAATAATAAAGATTTTAACTTTTAAATAAACTATATTATTATCTTCGTAAACGAGTATTTAATTACATACTATATATAGCACTTTACTATTAAATTAATAAGCAATATTATTTACTAGTTTTCGACTAAATACAAAAAAATTACGAAATTAGTTCTCGCGTTTAAAATATACGGAATAATATATAAATTCAATATAAAATATTATATAATTACTATTATTAATTAAATTATAAAAGCGGTTAACCACGTACGTAAAAATAAAACGTATATAACAAATATTCTTATCGTAATATATACCGATTTATATTCCTTATACAAAGCTATTACTAAACTAAAAACTACCGCTAAAAAGCGCTTTATAATTAATATTATAACTTTTTAAAAATCGTACAAAAAAGGCGAAATTAACGAAATACGATAAATTAATGGGGATAATAACCCCGCTAACGCTATAATAAAGACTACGCTTAATAAAGCATTTAAAAAGCTTATTAATAATAACAAAATTATTATTAAAATCGAAGGCTTAATCGAGCGAAAAAAATCGATAAAATAATAATAACGGCTAAAACCGAATATAATATTTTCGCTATTAATTTAGTTTTAAAAATAACCGCAAAAATAACGTTTTTAAGGTTTATATATTTAAAATATTATAATACTCCGTATAATATAAATATAGGATTAAAAAGAACTAATAAAAACACGTTAATATTATTTTATATATATATATAGGATATAAAACAATATAATAATATAAAACTATATATTATTATATTAAATAATCGGCGGTAGCTTTATATACCAAAATAAAAAAGCTACTAATATTAGTACATGCTATAGCACGCTAAATACGCTAACTAGTTAACATACGAAACCACTGCCTACGGTAATAGGACTATTAACTACGAAACAACTATTGATTATATAATATACCGCCCTACCAGTCTAAAATAAATAGCTACTTGCGGAGACCGCTTTTGCGCTTTCCTATCAATCAATAATTATTAACCAGAATCTATATCTATATAGCACAAGCAACGTACCGTACGGTAATAAGTTAACCTAACAATATTTTAATTTTAATTTATAAATAATTTATATAACTATTCTAGTTTTAAAGTTTTATTTAAACTAGTTTATCGGTTTTAGTTTAGTTTTTATATCGTATAACGGTTTTTTAATAAAGCAAGCTTTTATTACTTCGTAAATATTAAATCTTGTTATAAACTAATAAAGTAAATATTTTATCGATTTATAAATCGTAAACGCAAATAAACGATCGGTCGTAAACATATATTATTAGTAATATATTCGGAAACGCTCTTTTTCGATTAATTAGTCGTACGTAATAGTAAAAAGGGTAATATAGTATTAGTTCGTCGAAGCGCTATTATTTAGACTTTTTTTTTTAAAAGATATTTCGATATTTCGATAAATATTAAGTTTTATATCCTTAACGAAATCACTAATAAAAACGAGGTCGAAACTATAACAAATATATATAACTAAAATAACTAGTATAGCTACTAAAGGCAGCCATAATAACTAGGCAATCTATTAATTACTTATAAATAAAGCTTAAAAGTACTAAAAAAGTGTGTATTCTGCGCATATATGTATGTATAACTGAACTAACTTAACGCGAAAAAACAAAACGCCTATGTAATACAGCACCGCAGGTGCTTAGTCATCCCTCCCGCTCCCACAACCACCACAACTGCCACCCCTATTTCAGTATCTCAGTGTCGCATGACATTTGTGGAATGCTATTTGTATCAAACTCCTGCGAAGCAATGCAAACTACCCCTTATTTGCTCATACCCCCCCTCCCCTCATTATGAAGCTGCAGTACGCGGTCCCTAACATCTACGAACTCCGTCGCCCATACGGCTCAAACGGGAAGCTGGCCGCAACGATAGCCATGACAGCGAACAGCGCCGCCGTGATATAAATCGGCACGGACGTCGAGGTATCCGCTTCGGTAGCGACGACAGCGGAGACGATACCCATGACGCGGTTTAGAGCGACCGCGATACCGTTGCCGGTCGTACGGTGCGGACTGGGCAAGACCTCGGGCGTGTATGCGTACAAGCAGCCGTAGTAGATGTTGATGCAGAACGCGATGACACAACTGAAGCCGACATTCTGATCGTTTGTCGTGACCGCGGTGTAGGCGAAGAAGAAGACCATCGACAGAAGCGCCCCGATGACCATGGTGTATTTGCGGCCGAGAAGCTTGATATTGCACAGGAAGCCGGCGAGGATGGGTCCGGGAATGCCGGAGATGTTGGCGAGTGTGTAATTACGCCAGACGATGAAAGGATTCGTTGAGCCTTGGACGCCGCGGGTCTTCAGGTATGTGCTATTGTCAATATCAGCGACAGAAACTTCGGGGAAAAGTCAAGAAGACATACGATAGAAAGACGTAAAAGAGTGGATAACTGTTGTCCATATGGTCAGCTTCAGTTCCTAGCGTTGAGGTAGAGGGACATACGCAAGACCAATCAGCGTCCACGAGAGCCAGTTCAGGGCTGTAGATATCCCTATCTTCTTGGTTGCGAATAATCCCGACACATGGAGCTTGAATTCGCTGAAAGAGAAACGTGATTCGCTCTGGGCGCTTTGGATCTTGCCACATGCCTGAAGCTGGTCAAGAGTCAACGAGCACTGGCGGTTGTACTTCTTTGCCATATCCTGAAGGGTATTGACGACCGCGGCGTCGTCTCCGGCGCCGAGACAGTACTTTGGTGTTTCCTTGAGGCGAACGATAGTAATGCGCAAAAGGGACAAGACAAAGACGAGAGCCCCGGAGGTGAAATAGACGTATCTCCAGCCCATGTTCTCAGCTTTTGAGCAATGCTCAGCATCATCACAGTTCCATTGCGCAGGAACAAGAAATCCCCAGCAGATAAATCCAGTGATGGCCTGGCCGAAGCCCCACCAACACGCCATGAGTGTCAACATCCATTGTCGGTCACCGGGAAGAAACTCGAGAAAGACGGCAGTATCCAGGATGAGATTCCCACCGCCGCCAAACCCAACAAGAGCGACGAAGAGTCCCAGAACAGGCCAATTGGGAGAAGAGCCCGCGACGATGGCTGCAGCAGAGCAGATAAACAGCGAGAGATTGAAGGCCCATCGGCGACCGATGATATCTGCGCCAAAACCCCAGAACAGAGCGCCAACGAGCAGTCCAGCGTAGGAAGCGATGCTGAGACCGTTCGCGTACCCGTATGAGCCGAACTCCTTGAAGGCTGGTGCTGCGACGTTGCTCTGGATCAGGGTGATCATGGAGTCGACAGCGTAACTGACGCGGTAGTTAGTTCTGGCACTCCTTATAAAATGTGGGAACGATCCTTGATCTCCAATGAACCAATCGCGTGTCCTTGTTCTTACCCAAAGCCGTTCAAAACAAAGAGTTTCCAATGGTAGTTCGTCCATCCAATCTCATCGATAGCCTAAGACGTATTGCTTCTTGTCAGCTTCATGCACCCTTGAAAAAGATTTCGAGGAATTTGGAACTCACGTTGTTGACGAGGTGCATCTTGGCGTTCAACACAGGGTCGAGATCTTGCATGCCAAGGATATCCTCGCCGCCGTGAACGGAGACATGTTCGTGAAACGCAGTCTCCTTGGTGAGAACGCTACCTTTGGCCTGCTCGTCAAGCGACGAGTCCTTTCTGTCGGATTGTGTAGCCATGTTGACCAGTTAATGATGGAGGCGTAAGAGGTTCAGGAGCGAGCGGCCGGTTGGGGGAGGTCTGGAACTCTAGGTGAGGGGAGAGGATCGGGTTTGATACTTGTGTTCCATAGGTCTGTTCTTCTGTGATGTTCTTCATAGGTGGTGAATCAAGGTCGCAATCTGGCTCCTGGCGTTGCCGGGGGGGCGAACCGGTGATTCGCGAAGTCTTTGGTTTTAAATGCTTGTGACTATAGCGAATGCTGAACGATCGAGAAGGAAGGAAGGGACGGGACGGGGCGAGGCGACAGCGGGAAGCAGCCACAGCCCAGTAAAGCGAGTGAAATCTACTCAACACTGGTACCTTACGAGAAAGCGAGACAAGTTTGGCTCTATTGCGCGAACGATGCAGAACGATAGTGCCCTTTATAGCCCTATTGATTGACTGCTTGCTAGCTCGCGGGGTTGGCGGTGTGTCGTGGTCAAGGTCAATGGGGCACGTTATTTGCCAATGGTCGCACACCGAGGATGCAGTACCTTCCTACCTATAGGTATATATTAGACAATGGACACAATGGGATTGATTGAATGTTCTGAGTCGCTGGCGGCAACGTCATTGCATATATGCTAGTCACTAAACACCCGAGACCAAGCAGTCGGGTGCAGTGAAAGCGTAGGACTAGTCGGCATTGTGATTGCGTTGCCCTGTCCATCCCTCCTAGCCCCCACGGTCCCCCGCACCGCCGTTGATACCTCTCGTGGACCTAGCCGTAGCCTACGTAGGCTATCATGATGCGATGGTTGACCTGAAGCCATTGGTGCCTCAGAGGAAAGCGTCGCTCTTCTTCCCGTGAAGGAGGTAGTGAATTGTGGGGTAAAGATCCCTGCTCTGTATTCCCGCCCGCCGATCAACCCTGTCGTATCTGTGGAATGGTAACGCGAGATATACTCACAAGTGGTCAAGTGACCGTTGCCTCGCCTTATCATCATTTAACTCATGGAGTACTAATTTTGCATTGATAAGAAGATCGTCTACAGTTCCAAAGCTGCTTTCGTTGTCGGCCCAGATGTAGATACAATGTCTAGCATTCGAAAACTGGCAGAGGGATGAATCACGGTTCACCAAGGGCTGACCAATAGCATGGTCAATTCGAAGCACGTTTCGACAGTCCCAAATCCCTACTTCCTACACTAAGCAGCTGGGCTCCACGGCCGATGGCCTAACGACGCCGGAAATGCGCAAATTATTATTCACAATGACTGATTCCATGACTCGGGCGATAAATGGGATATCAAACTTGGCGCAGGACATGCCCGATCAGCTCGCGTAGACGTGGTGAAAATGGACATCATAGATGAGATGATGGCGCCAGACGGCCTCATCGGCGCCATTGCGACCGAACAGATCATGCAGAACTAGCACAGTATAGCCAACTCACGGGATGATCTCGAGGGCGATGCTGCGAAGGCTGAAGCGGACGTCAAGGCGGCCGAAGCCAAAGCCACCAAGGCTGCAAATGACAGGCGCGCAGCTTGGGGCGTGGAGACGGAGGAAGAGATCACGAAGCTCGAGGACTTACTTCATGAGGCGCTTGAAGAGCTTGATAGAAATGAGAAGAAGCGCGATGCTGTCGAGGAGCTGAGGGATCTGAGGGATAATTGTGTCGACGGGGTAGATGATGCGCAACAGGAGAGTGACAAGAGGGACAAGGATTTTGAAATACATCTTGGAAAGCCTTGATGAGGATTATGCCTCTCTTTACATGTGTGGTGTTCATTGGTGCTTTTCTTTTTTGGCTAATGAGATCTTACGCGATTGCCTCCCTAAAAGATGGCAGAAACTGTTATGGTGAAAGTGAAACGTACCTTGCAGACAAATTGTCGGAAGTGACTATTGTGAGGATTAGTATATGTATATTTCTGGATCATGGACAACTCTCATAGTCTCTAGCAATGTCAATCAGATTCGCCCTTTTCAAATGACGGACGTCTTGCCAGCCCATGGATCATTAGTTCTGCGCAAGAGGTGTGATTGTGGGATGGTCGCATGCTGAAGAAGACTGAGCACATCGCTCAATCCTAGAGAGTGGCTGTTCCGTTCTTTATCGAGAAAATGAGCGACTGACAGTGATACGGCGTTAAGACAGAGCCATGAACAGAAAACGGAGTTAGAGACTCGCTGATAACAAGCACGGGGTTAAAGACAGTTGGGATATAGTCCGTATTTCCGCAAGGATACAACCGAGAGTTACGAGAAATCACGTTAGATCCAGGAACGACCTGGACGGTCACACAACGTAACCCCTTGTCTTGGTCACTCCAGGCTTGATTCGATCCTCAATACTCCACATAACTAAACGGGGTCAGGCTATCCCCTAGGTTGCGGACTTGATGACAACACCGCTAAACCCTAAAGTTACATCCATGTAAGAATCAGAACTGCTATGGCCTAATGGAATTAAGGATCTAGGATACTTACAGGGCTTTAGCAAGTAATAATCAGTAGAATCACGTGTATTTCAAATCTTTGTGGGACTGTTGTTAAGTTCGAAACTTAAGAGATAGAAACAAGTAAGATATTGACGTTACAAGTGTACGTGCCCTGGTCTCTCAAATCCAGGTCATGATCCCATCGCCCGTTTGCACTATTCACCACTCAAGAAACAAATAGAATGGATTCTCGCTCACTTAGAGAATGCCCTTTTGGCAGGTTTATTACCAGTAAAGGTAGGGTTCTTGATCTCATTAATAAGCGTAGACAGCAATCGAAAACAGGCACTCACATGATGATCTTTGTATATTAGCATCTTAGCATTTATTTCGTCTCCAGAATCGTACAGGATCCTTCGGTGACAACGTCCTTGCCGGGTGATTGAGAAAATCCTAGCCTTGACCTTGCTCTCTATGAACCCCAGCTCCATGCAAGTCTCGCGCCTATCTATGTTCCAGTTGAAGGTAAAACTGACCGGAATAATCTTAGTAATAGCACAAGTATTCTTATATCCTCGCTCAGCCTACCAGCCGGGCAATTGTATAAGAGGGCACCAGTTATCTCTGGCCTGAACCGATTCATTCTAGCAACGTTCTTTATCATTCTTCTCCTCATATCTCACGAGGAGTCCATTCTGCCCTCTTTCTTTTAGCTTTCTCTACTAGTTCCGGAACCATGAGATCCCTTTCGTATCTGGCGCTCATGAGCGCACTTGCGCCGATCAATGAAGCCAAGTGAGTCTCAGCACTTCGTCTAACGGCTCTTTAATCTGTAAATTCAAATGACTGACCTCCTTACAGAGATCTGCTTCAATATGGCCCAGACCTGCTTATTCCCATAGTAGAGAGCCAAGTACCGTTTGACCAAACCGGCCCGACACTTCCCATTCAAGAACCCCCTGCTAAGGAATATGAGTATATCGTCATTGGCTCAGGCTCTGGAGGATCGCCTGTTGCTGCAAACTTGGCTCGAGCCGGTCATACTGTGCTTCTCATTGATGCAGGGGGTGATTATGGCCACCTGCCACAGGTTGAGGCTCCTGCCTTCGGAAGCGTGGCCGCAGAACGAAATGAGGTCACTTGGGGCTATTTCACTCACCACTATAGCAATGAAACCATGGCTCTCAAGGACCGAAAGATTACTTGGCTCACACCTGACAACCAATACTACAGTAAGTAACTCCTTTGACATGCAGTTTAAGATTGTGATTATCTTACCTCAACACAGGCGGTCTGAATGTCCCCGAGGGCTCTACTCTGCTTGGGAACTATTATCCTCGATACGGCGGTCTAGGTGGCTGTACGGAGCATAATATCCTCATCAGCTTGCTTCCAAGTCGGAATGATATGCAGTATATTGCTAATCTTACTGGCGATTCCTCCTGGGAGCTTGACAACATGCGCAAATACCTCGTGAAGCTCGAGAATGCTCTGTACCCTGACGCGTAAGTCCTCTCCCTTGAAACCCTACCTTTGAGGTGAAGTCTTCGCCGAGTCCCGTCAATGACTCGTACTACTTGCTGTTTTCCTTAAACTCTCATCTGGTACTCTGGGAAACGACTGCTTTGTTAATACGCCATCTAGTGACGAGTCTATCCATGGACACGATGGATATATAAACATGGAGATCAACCCCGAAGCCATTGCCGCGCAAGACATCAAGCTCATGGCTTTATTAATAGGTTCGGCCAGGGCATTCGGAGTTTCGGCTGACGCAGTCGATGCTACCGAGAAAGCTCTCAATGAGAGTATCGCTCAGGCAATAAATATGGGGATCGACCCTCATTCACAGTTATTGCCACTGGATCTGACTATCGTAAGTCGCAACATAACATTTTGAGCCATTCGATTGAGTTTATTCTCTCAATCGTGCCCTAGGCGTTTTACCTCCCGCTGTAAACTGACCTCTATGATTGTAGGCTATCACAGAGGCCTGGGCGAATGTGGTTTACAAAGATGCCAACACTGACGCGTCTGATCGGGATACCGCAAGACTGTTTACCCGTGTACCAGAATCAATGGACAATGTAGATTACCGGCGCTCGTCGCCACGCGACTACGTGTATAACACTACCACTGCTAAGAATTCCGATGGTCGAGGAAGTATCATCTTGACGTAGCCCTCAACACGTTAGTCACCAAGGTCACTTTTGTCACCCACAATTCCAGTCGGCCCAGAGCAGACGGCGTCGAATATCTCTTTGGAGAGTCCCTTTATCGAGCTGACCCTCGCTCTAATACGACCGACGCCGGCAAACCTGGAAGTGTCAAAGCTACGAAGGAAGTCATTGTTTCCGGTGGAACTTTCAACTCGCCTCAGATTCTGAAGCTGTCTGGTGTTGGACCAAGGGAAGAGTAAGTCTCAACTGGTATTACTAGTTTATGACAACGATCAATGCCGCTGTGTGTATATCTGCAGACTATTGCGGGCGATCCCACGATTGACGCGACCGATTTACTCGGTCGGCATGAGCAGAATCCCGCTAGGTCAAATTCATCAAAAGAAGACCATACATCCATCACCCGGAACTAGCAGAATTGACTACTTTATAGGCTCGAGAAGTTCGGTATTCCCGTCGTACATGATCTACCAGGTGTTGGTACAAATCTTCAAGATCGGCTCGAAATCAGCGTCAACTACGCATATCCCAGCAACTTCACCAGTCTCCTAGGGTGTGCGTTTCTTTCAGTCCCGGGGGATATGGATCCATGCTGGACCCAATATGCAGACGTAAACAACAGAGGGGCCGAAAAGGGCACATATGCCTCGACAAGTACTTACTACGGTGCCTTTTTCCCGTCTTCTTACTCCGAGGACGGCGAGCAAGACATCTGGCTCGGTGGATTCCCCCAGTTTTTCATCGGGTACTTTCCAGGATTTAGTTCTCATGCCCCTACTGCTGATACCAACTACTTGACTTTTCCCATCCTCAAGGCGCACACTAGAAATCGAGCAGGGACGGTAAGAAATAGGCCATATATCTATATACGAAATCCATTTAGAGCTAATCATGACAATGACAGGTTGAACTACGATCCGCCAACCCTCGCGACACTCCTATAATCAACTTTCATAGCCTTTACGAAGGTCTATCAGAAGAAGAAGCGGATAAGGATCTAGGCGCGCTTGTAGAAGGCATGCGCATGGCTGAGAACTTCCATGATAGCATACCTGATATTGACGGTGTCGCGGAGCGACTATGGCCACCTTCGAACTACACCACTGACGAGGAGCTTCGCGAGTGGGCCGCGCAAGAGGCTTGGGGACATCACGCTTCGTAAGTCCCGCCCCATGGTCTATAGTACAAAGGTACATCAGAAGACAAAACGGACGCTGATTGTTTAAGCTGCTCCAACCCTATCGGAGCAGATGACGACCCGATGGCTGTTCTCGATGGCAACTTCCGAGTGAGAGGCATTGACGGCCTTCGTGTTGTTGATGCTTCTGTGTTCCCCAAGATTCCCGGTACTTTTATCAATCTTTCGGTTTATTTGGTTGCTGAAAAGGCCTCTGCTGCTATCCTCAGCGGCAGCTAGACGAGATGCCGGGATTAGTGTAATGATGCCGCCGGTAGAACAGAGGGGCGAAGGCTAATATAGATTGGGTGCATTCCGCCGTAAATGAATATGGGATGTTGAACAGATTGTTCGCGGCCATTTATTCGATTCTATACACGCTCTTATCTTGAGCTACTTACATAACATTCTATCAAGCTTAGAAAAAGCAAAGCGTCTTTAAGCTCAATATTATATATATACATTGCATGCTTGTTTAGAATTGTTGTCCGTTAGGAGTCTGGAACCACCCTAGGCGTCTTTGCTGTGCTATTGTAAAGACTATGAGATCCTTGAGCATAATATCGTACGTCTCCGGTGGCCTTCAATATCTTTGTGAGAATATGCTGAAAACAGTATATTCATTAATAAAGAGAGACGAAAACGGCTTATTTACTAAGATATGTACGAAAACAGTATATATAATAAACAAAAAGGTCTAGTTATATATATATATAGGATAGATGGGTAGTAAATAGCCTTTAGAGTTATTACTTATTATTAATATATTACTTTACCCCTATTATATTTATTTTATTTTAGTAATAATTACCCCTATTTTTATGCTTTATTATAACCTTTAAAAGGTTATAAGCCCGGATATAAAGGTAAATTTTGTTATATATATTGTTTAGATATATATACTATTTAGTAAACTATTAAAATTATTAATTAGTAAAGGGGTAAAAAGACAGCTTTAAAATTAATATTTATATAGCAATATTTATACCGACTAAAAATATACTATATTGTTACCTTGCTTTAGCAATTATTAAACCTATTTTATTAAAGTGTAAAAAGAAGCTTTTAGCTAATTAAAGGACGTAAAAAACCTTATTTTAACGTTATTTAAACTTAAAGCCAATCTTAAGTTGGTAATTATTACTAACTTATTTAGTAAAGTATAGTAACTTGTTTATTTACGCAAACTAACGGTTATTACGCCTTTTTTATTTAAAAAAGGATTTAGTTATTTAACTAATTAAAAGACGTAAAAAACCTTATTTTAACGTTAATTAATTTATTAAAATTATTAATATAGACTACCGGCTATACTACTTACGATATACTTATTTAACTCGATTAATATAAATCGTATAATACTATATCCGATATTATTTTAAAAAGGATTTTTTGCTTTTTATAATAAAATAACTATTTATAAAAAAACTAGCTTTTTAAAGCTATTTAAAAGCAAAAACTATTAAGTGTGGTTTATAAAAGTAGAATCTCTTTTTACGGATAAAGATTATATTAAAGCTATATAAAATAATAGGGTTAACGTAACTATAAACTAAAAAGTATTTAGTTTTATACGGCTTATATGCGAAGACGGTCTTTTTTTATTACTAAAAAGGGTATAATCGGCTAAAAAAGTTTAAAAAAAGCTTAAAAACTTATATAATAAGCGGGGCTTTATTATTAAATATTTAACTTTAAAAAAGCTATTTAATACTACTTTCAATAATTTCGAAGATATAAAGACTTATTTAAATAAAATTACCGAATTAGTTAATAATTTACGAAGTAAAAAGATTTATTTACTAAAACAAATCGTTATATCGTAAATTTTGAACAGTTTAAGAAACGAATATAAGGGTTTTATTTCTAGCATTATCTAGGACCTACGAAAAGATCTTAATGCCTATTCGATTAAATCTTTATTTTCGAGTTTTATAAATGTATCTAAAAATAAAAAAAATTTAGTTATGCATTTATAAAATAAGAAAAAGTAAAAAGAAGTCGTGAAATGCGATAATTGCTATATTAAAAGGCATGTATAGAAAAATTGCTGGTTTTTTTATGCTAATAAGGCTTTAAAAAATTAGAAAAATAAAAAGGAAGTTTAAAAAGCTTTTAAAAAAACTACTATAATAAAGTATTAAAGACAACTTTTAAAAAAAAAAACCTTTATCGAAATAAAAAACGAAAATAAATAGAAAAAAACTGAAAAAATTAATGTTATTTCGGAAAATCTTAGCGATCTTAACCTCGACTTCGAGGATATAAAAGTAAATAACCTTTATAATTACATATTAACTTTTAAAAAATACATAACTAATAGTAATTTAAATAATATAAAGGACTTGTTTTTTAAATTTTTATATAGATTTACTATAAATAGTGCTGTAATAGTAAACGTGTATTATAATAAAGAGTTATTTTTTACTTTAAAACAAATTAATATAAGTGTTAATTAAAGTGAAGCAAAGTTTATTACTATAAAAAAAATAGGGGATATTTTAATATAAAACCTTTATACTAAGAAATATCTCTTTATAATAAACGCTTTTTATATATTTTTTATAAGCTTAAATATAATAAGCGTAAAGAAATATAAGGAATTTAAATTTGTATTTAAAAAGGACCTAGCCGTTATGTATAAAAATAACAAAAATAAGGATATTTTATCTAAAGCGACTTTTTCGAAAGGGTTATATTAAGTTAAAACAATAGTTTTAAAGAACAAGGAATATATAAACATAATAAATACTTTCGAAAAAGGACTAATAAATAACCTATATAAGTGGTATATAAGACTAGGCTATATATTATATAAGGCCGTTATTAAATACGTAAAAAATAAAGATATTTATATAAATCAAAAAGAGATTCGGGACTTTATGCTTAATCCTTGTGATATATGCTTATAGGTAAAAAGCCTAACTTCGATAAATAAAGTTTTTATAAATAAAAAAAATATAGATATATTAAAGAGAATATATAGTAATTTAAGTAGAAAACTCCTTCTAATATACGATAGGTTTAAGTACTATATTACCTTTTTTAATAAAAAAACTCGGTATTTGAATATTAAGCTGCTAAAAATAAAAAACGAAATATATTAAGCTTTTATTAAATTTAAAAAACAGGCTAAGAATATAAATAACAAGAGGATTAAAGAGTTTTTTATAAATAACGGTATTAAATATATAAATAAGAGATTTAAAATTATTTTAAATAATTACGGAATAATATATCAAAACAGCCTACCGTATATAAAAAAACTTAATAGGTTAATAGAAAAAGTGAATTTTATACTATTTAACTTTATAAAGTGTTTTTTTTTTAACCGTAAACCTACTTATATAGTTATAAGGGAAAGCGTTAATTATAACAGTATAAATATATAATACTAAGCTATATAAAGGAATAGATAATAAAACTCCTTATAAGCTATATTATAAAACAAAACTACTAAATGAATTTAAGACGTAAGGAAGTATAGTTTTTTATAAAAACCTTATTTATAAAAAAAAGCTTAAAATTAAGAACTATAAAAGGGTATTTATAGGCTTTAGATTTAATTATAACTACTATAAAGTTTTCGATATATATATAAAAAAGACTATTTAGGTAAAAAATATATAAATACTTAAAAATAAGTTTATAAAAAAGCTACTTAAAACGGTATATTAAGATAAAAATAATATAAAAAACGTTTTTAATAGTAAATTTAATACTGGATTTAACGAAAAACCTTTATATAAAAGATATAAAGTCGAAGTATATAATAACGACGGAGACGATATATAAAACTTTATCGAATTCCTAGGAAACGAAGAAATATATATAATTAAAAATACCATTTTGGCAAATATATTTTATATATCGAATAAAATTAAATATAACTATATATTTATAATATTAATTTTTAAACCAAATAGCTATAAAGAAATAATAAGAAGTGCTTATAAGCATGAATAAAAACGTGCTTTAATAAATAAAATAAACGAGTTAGTTAACTAAAAAGTATATTTAATAATTAAATTACTAAAGGGTAAAAAGGCTATTAAAGGCAAGTAGGTATATAAATAAAAAACTATTACAAATAAGACCTTTATAAAAGATAACTAGATAACGGATAAAAACAAAACTATATACTTTAAAGCAAAATATATAGTACAAAGGTTTAATTAATAATAAGGTATTAACTATTTAAAAACTTTTTTTACTATTTGTAAACTAAAGAGTTGGCATTTTATATTAATAATAGCCGTAAATAAAGGATAGGCCATTATATAATAGGACGTAAAAAACGCTTTTCTATATATATATATTAATTATAAAATATATATTCAACTATTAAAAGGCTTTTATAAAGGCAACAAGTATAAAAATAAAGTAGCAAGACTTTATAAAGCCCTATATAGCTTAAAACAAGCCCCAAAACTATAGTATAAATATATAACTAATATATTAAAACAATACGGGTTTATTATATTACTTTTTAATACAAGAGTATTTATATACTTTGAATTTTAAATTATTATGGCCTACTATATAGATAATATAATAACTACAGCCTTTAATAAAAAAGTAATATATATACTTATAAATAAACTTTATAAAAATATAAAACTAGAAAAGTAAAAAGAAGTAACCTTTTTTTTAAGTAACGATATAGAGATAAACCAGATAAAAAAGACGATATTTATAAATTAAAAGAGATATATTACAAAATTTATAAGCAAGTTTAATAAAAGCCCTTTTTTAAGACTAAAAGACCTATTAAGAACATTTGGAATAAGGCTAAAAAAAAACGGAAAACAGGCTTTAAAAAGTAATATATTAATATATTAAAAAAAGATAGGCTTTTTGCTATATGCCTCGTTAAAAACAAGACCAGATATAGCGTTCTTAATGTATTATTTAGCTCGTTTTATAGCTAATCTAAGTTAAAAATACTTTAACGAGCTATAATATATATAGGAATATTTAATAAAGTACTTTAATTTTCGACTTATTTATAACTATAAAAGGGATAATTTTTTTATAAAGGGATATTTAAATACTAACTAGAGTAACGACTTAAACGATAAAAAGTTAACTTTAAAATATATATTTAATATTTTAAGAGATATATATATAAATAACCCTATAAGTTGGAGTTTTTAATTTTAAAAGTCTATTGCTTTAAGCAGTTATAAAACTAAATATATAGCTTTAAAAAAGGTAACGAAAAAAGGTATATATATAGTTAATATATTTAATACGTTAAACAATACGTTAAATTTAGGATATAAAGATACTATACTCTTTATATTTACAAATAGCGACTTAGCTAAAAAATTAGCTAAAAATCCTAAATTTTATAAAAAAATAAAGCATATCGATATAGCTTATTATTATATAAAAAACGCTATAAAAAACAAACAAATAAGTATATAATATATACCGGCTAAATACTAATTAGCGGATATATTAACTAAAAACGTTTTAAAAGTCTTATTTAAGGATTTTATTACGTTAAACGGTCTTTAATAAAGGTTTTTACTAGTGAAATAGTGCTTTTTTTCTTATATAAAGGTGATAAAAAGTTAATTTTCTCCTTTTATATAGCTAATTTATACATTATATAAGTATAAATTAAGGGGGGATGTGAGAATATGCTGAAAACAGTATATTTATTAATAAAGAGAGACGAAAACGGCTTATTTACTAAGATATGTACGAAAGCAGTATATATAATAAACAAAGAGGTCTAGTTATATATATATATGGGATAAATGGGTAGTAAATAGCCTTTAGAGTTATTACTCATTATTAATATATTATTTTACCCCTATTACACTTATTTTACTTCAGTGATAATTACCCCTATTTTCATGCTTTATCATAACCTCCAAGAATCTTCGAGTGCGGACCGAATACAACTCGTCATTTTCTGGCGACTTGACTTGACCCAATTCACACTATCCGGGTTTATAAACCCCGATTTATTCATTTATCTAGTGCTAAGCTATACTTTGCAACGTTTGAAGCGTGGGACAGTACTCCTACAAACATGAATAGATCGGTTTATATGACTGGCCCCAGCGGTCTGTAATGACATCATGGAATGTATCAATGAACGACTCACAAAGCCATATGGATGGAGATTGGTCACGCCAAGGGTCCAGCCATGCGATTCATGGAGTTAAAAGGAATTTCCATCTTTCGCAGTTCCACGGCTCGGGAATTGCAGGCTTAGGAATACCGGTCGTTACTGACAACGTCTTCCAGGGGTTCTAGATGCGACTCAAATCCTGCTGTTCCCTATATCAGTAAACGCCAAGTGACCTCTGAATGGCCTTTTGTCCTGAGAGCAGTAATGAACCTTATACTATGTCGAAGAAATGGACCATACCCTGCGAGAAATAAGACCTATGCCGTAATTAGTGTTTCGTCATGCAGAGAATCTGCGAGATTCCCGGGAAACTTGACTAATCAATACAATATTAGTGATCTCGCTTATTTCTGACACGAGATCTTTCAAGATCTTCTCTGTTCACTAATGCAGGGCCAAGAACGCAATCCACCTAGTCCAGCACTCGAAACTGCTTCAGCGGACCACCTCAATTGGCTGCCATCCTGTCGGCATGCCCGCAAGGAGGGGGGAAGAATGTCGCATTTGATCAGCTCTGGCGTTCGTTCAGTGCTCCGCGAGTTGTCGTGCGGCTACATCTGACGTGATTCTGCGCTGAATCACATCCCGAATCACCCTTTTTCAATAGAAAAATTGTGAAAAGTCGACTTCCGACTGACTTCAACGAGGTCGACGCGTAGGTAATAATCGCTTTGGTGCATAATAGCGCTTAATTGCACTTTGGAGGTGGACTTGGATCCGAACCTCGGCACGGTAAGAACACTAAAAACACCTTCTCACGACACACTCATATTGGGACTCACTAGGCCTCTCATCCTATTCATTCAAATGAGTATCGCTCTCAACCTCTTCACTCATTTCACATAGATCTCAAGGTCACTGATCTTTCATCCTCATCCTCTCCGACACAATGGCCACCCCCGACGCTAAAACGCGCATCATGTCCCACATGAACAAGGAGCATGGCGCCGAACTCAAGCAGTATCTACGAGCCTTCAATGGGCTGTCTTCCTCTGCGGCAGCCGACGCAGAGCTCGTCGACCTATCTCTCGACACACTCAGCATCAAGTCTGCCTCTGGGATACACAAAGTCCGTGTCTCCCCGCCCATGAAGTCGTTAGCCGACGCACGTGTCCGGCTCGTCGATATGGCGCAGATCGCACAGCAGAAGCTCGGACTCAGCGACATACGGATTAACGAGTTCAAGACGCCACGGGGCGTTGGGATTGTGTCGTTTATTGGCGTTAGCTTTTATTTCGCGAGTGCCCTTGCCTTGAGTCTCGGGTTGCTGCGCCCTGGGACCGCGGCGTGGACCATCTTGGACAACCGGTTCCCCTACGGTGCAGAGGGCTTTGCATGGCTCGTCAATGCGATTGCGATCCCGGTACTGATTATTCACGTCACTGAGGCATGGTGGATGGCGCACGGCAGACTGGCGACGTACGGAGTTGAGGCTGGGAGTTCTCTTTGGTTCCTCTGGGTTGTCCAAGTATTCCTTGAGGGTTATCCTGCTATGGCACGGTTCGATGGCCTCGTCGCGGCCGAAAAGAAGAAGAAGGAAAGTGTGAAACATTGAGCATTGGGGTCATGAGTAGCAATAGCGTGTTGCATTGGCAGACATAGTGCGGTATCCTACTTTTACCAGGTTAAAGTAGATCCTTTAACCTCTGTACTTCTTTACTTTAGCCAGCGCCTCCTCCTTATAGCGCACAACAGACGCATTATAGATGAAATCCCATCTCAACTGTAGTATAGATCGCATCTTCTCCGGATCGAGTCCAGCGACTGAGCTCTGACCCGTCATTATGAACGCCTCCCTGCTCGAATCGATGATCCGCGAGGCCCTGGGTCTGCGGACAACATCGTAGGCCTTAAACATAACCTCTATCTGCTTCGGCTTGGTGACTTCGCGAGAAACGTCTCGAGGAATTCATCGTCCTCGAACTGATAGTCCGTTTACAATCTCCCATCGTGTGTACCTCAACGTCTCATATGTAAGGCAAGTCTTCCTTGATCAGCCCAGCGCATCTGGTTTCACGACCACAGCTATGGCTGGCTCACATTGAAGAGACTTTCAAACCTCGTCGTCACCCCTCAGATCACTCAATACGAACTCTTGCACCTCTGGTGAGCCCTGCCTGACTATATCACTGTGTGATCTCATTGACGTCTTGGAAGGACGAGTCCCAATGTCGCGTGTCACAGCGACGCTTACTGTATGCATGTTCAAACCAGATGCGCCTCTAAACAAAAAGTATCTGGGATGATCTCGTCCATAAGGAGTTTCCAGCACCCTCTATGATGCTTGGGGTATCCCAATGACTAATGAGTGGGGAAAGAGAAGGTATACATGCCGTAATGGTACCTATTGTTAATTGTCTGAAATGCAGATTCGCACTCCTTTTCACTTCACCCGTGGTAGTATTGTGATCGGCTCAACACCTTACATGGTTACTGAAGCCTTTTGGTCTTTCAATGTCCAATACCATTATGCAAGCGTATTATACTGAACACGTGAAGACTAAGCGAGACATGCTCTTTGCCGAATAGCTACTGTCATATACTGCCGAATAATCAAACGCTAGCATTGCTAAATCGCTAAAGGGCAATATTTTTGCATCGCTAAAGGCAGGTTTACCACATTCTTAAATAGCAAACGCAATACCGCACGAAATCATTCTCAGTAGAGATGTGTTGTCAAGACATCTGTTGGTTGTCTTTTTGCTTCGTACGATATCTCTTTTTTTAGAGAAACATACAATATTGAATATATGCATTTTACTGCTTTATCGTATAGCTATACACAGCCCATCCAACAACTCTTATTCTGAGACTCGGGGCAGGAATTTTGCAGATTCTCTACGGTGCTCCAGTAAGCCCAGAAATTCCCCTTGCACACGAGCAGGTTGGCGAAGAAGAAGGCGGTCATCCAAGCTACGATGAGAGCGATGAGGCTGACGATGATCTTGTGGTTCTTGGTCTGCATGGTAGCCGCGAACACTCTCGGATAGAAAAACAGGATACTAGTTTTAGCGCATCCCAGACCGAGAGCGAGCATCAGGTTGAATGCATATCCTTTTTGGTATAATGTAAGGGTCTTGTCTGGAAAGTCAAAGAGCTGCGTCTGCGAGGGATCGCACCTGGGACGCAAGAGTAGTCTACGGTGTCTTTGTGGTCGCAAAACTCCTATTGAAGTTGGCCGTGATGACGGTGCGGTAGGCGAGGGGCATGTCGGGAGACGCGGAGAGACATGAGCATTTTGTCCCGTGGTGTGGCACAGGGCATAATCAATGACTACTATACTGCTGAACACATCACGATCTTGTCATCACTCAATAGATACCATTTGTAAATTTTGCATATTGTCGCGGGCTGTACACAAGTGTAGGCTTCAGGAGTTGAGTGGCATCGCCGTTCCTTTTCAAGCACACTCGCAGCGATTAACATACGTGGACAGCCAATATATCTACACGCCCGAGGCCTGTCTCTATAGTTCTCGGATATAGAGAGCTTTCACGAGCTCCGCTTAGCGTCGTGCGACAAATTGATATATGGACTAGCACATGCCTTATTCGGTCATTCGATACCAGCAAGTAGAGTCAGTCGGGCTACTTACGATATATGGACTAGCACATGCCTTATTCGGTCATTCGATACCAGCAAGTAGAGTCAGTCGGGCTACTTACATCTGACAAGCGTGCCTCAACTCGGCGACCGTTGAAGAAGAATGCTGGGCAGGGAGGATGATGGCTAGGACCACACAGAGTGAGACGCTGGAGAAATCTTTCATTAGTCGCTTTGATGGGTAGCAGTCAATATCATGAATAGCTCTGGAGGGATCATCGTACTGTCTCTCTCATAGTCGATGCACCTCCATACCAGAGACCCAGGCCATTCTATGCCTAATCTGCAAGGTGGAAAGAGACCTGTCGTCCGGGCACGAAAAGCCTCTATCTACTCACTTCCGTGATACTGTTGTCATATGCCCTATCCGCGTTCAAGGTAACTTCGCCGTCTTCTCGAGTTGGATCTTTATGGTTTCGACCATCCAACGGTCTCGAGATTAAGCTGAGCTGACTCACGGATCACGAGAAAAGAAAGCCGTTAGCCTGAAGCAAGCATGCACAGCCTCAAACTCGCCCATTTCCCAAGCTACTCCTCTGATGTCAGCCAAAAGTATGCGGTACATGATATTCCATGGTCAAATGTACCCTGTGCTTGGGGTACTGTGTTGAGGAAAGGAGAGTTACCTACCTGAAGGTTTGAACGTTCCGTACCTCTTTGGCATATTTGTTGGGGCCGTATATCGAGAGTCCGTACACACCTGTTCGTGTGCTAGACGTCAGTATTGCCGTATATGGGATAGCTGCGGCTGTCCTTTCGAGACACCCGATACTGGACCAGCTCGCGGGTTCAGATGTACCTCCCGACTTGAGCGACGGCATGAAATCACATCAGGTCTGGTCCCAAACACTCATGTGCTTCTTGATCGTGAAATCATCGAGACTGGCGCGCCAGATTCAGCGCGCCAGATTCACCCGCGACAAGGCAGTCTCTATTGGAACTGAGAGGTGCTAGGTCCGTCAATTCAAATGGCTTCAATAGCAAACGGTTTAGCACATCTGCGGGGATTTTATCTTCTCGTCAATGCAAAGGATGATATGATATTAGCCTCTGTCCGAAGCCGTTGTTTTGGTCTTTTCAGGGCTGTCACGTAGTTGTAACATTTTCTTCGTAAATTATAGGTACACCTAGCATGGAATCCTGCTCAGGATGTCGAGTGATTCGAGACATCAACGACCAGACGATGAAGCCGACGACGAGCAACCTGAGGTCGAGATTAGAACATTCAGGTGTAGAAGGATAAGACACTTACACCATCTCACATCTATCAATAAGCCCTGGCGAGCTTCGAAGGGGTTCGTTACGGTGCCTCACTTCACCTCAACCAATTGCCCGGGCAGCGCCGCGGCATTCCAGCGTCTAGTACAGCACCCGCGTAGTCGACATCGTGGCAGCGCGGTGACCCATCGCCTATAGCATATCGCCTATAGCATGCCACTACGATAGTGCCTCGCATGCTGCTGATAAAATGAATACTATTGTGCAGCCGACCGCGGCGCGTCCTGCATGCCATTGCCTGGCTAGAGGTCCTTCTGAAAAGAGGACACATGTGACGCCTCTCAAGACAATCGGTGGCGCACGGGCCACTGGTCACAAACCTAGTGCTGGTCGATGCGCACGATCCGCACCTTATTTCGACCTTGCGCTAAGAGAAAGTCGGTGTTACGACGATTGGCGGGCGGCTTCTGCAGTTTACCCGTCCGATTCTATCCCTTCAAATGCTGGCTCAGCATCATTTCCCTTTCCAGGCATATTGAAAACATTTTCATCAATCAGATAATTTTCCCATCTTGCCCACTTGCCCACTTGCCCAGAAAGGGGAATGATGCTGAACCAGCACTCGAAGGGATACAGTCCCGCTGCAGCCAAAAAGACTAAGCGGGCACGGTCCACTAACTCATAAATAATTATCAATTCCTGCGACAACAATCAGCGTGACGATTCATACAATAGGGAGTATTGCGATCGGATTTTGTGACATCGCGGTACGCATCGTGGAGGTGAGGCCATCAGTATAACTCATCTTGCGTCACTGGCCGATCTGGTAATATCAATCACCAAGTCTGTAATGCAGCTGAAAACTCAAAAACGCCATGTTGAAAATAAGTGTCAGTGCTAGGCGTGTGGACCCTCTAGCTCCGGCACTGATATTTTACACCAGTGCCATACTCGTCAGGCAGTTTAGTGATGAAGTTACAGTATGGAAATCATTGGGGTGTACCCTATACATTGGGTGGTACTTACCACACAGGGGAGGCGAGTGAAATCATACATGGCACAGTGCCGCATGAATCTCAGACCCGGCGAACCTTGCTGCAGGTCACAGAAGATCACAAGTCCCGTCTGCTTGCTTGCTGGAGGCTCCCATCGGGCACAGGCAGCGATCCGGACACGATGTCCCTAAAGCATACCTTGCTCAAGCTAGGTAGCTGGTGCTGGGCAACCGTGAGATGGTGGACACACCAAGGAGTTTCTGCAGAGGAGTGATATAGCGATGCCACACACCCTTGTGGACTATCCTCTGAGACCCAACAGCTGTAAGTCTGGCGTATTCCGTCCCCGTAGATGTGCTGTACGAATAGAACCCAAGAGGCTGTTGCAACGGAATGGTACTATAAAGTACGTCACTGTCAAGACTCGTCAGCTGGCAGTAGAGGGAGAGTTGTAGGCTGTATGCCCTGAGCTCACATTGAATATCCAGTGCATGCTGCTTGGCCTTCTCGTCCCCCCTGACAACTCCCTAGTCTTAAGACGTGGAAGAATCGAGAGTCACCCTGACAGCGAGATTTAGACCACACCTTCCACAAGACCCAGTTACACAGCAAGGTAGGCTGAAACCCGCCGCTCCTTTTTGACTTCCGAAGCCTCGCCCTCGCGTGATGCATTGACGGCCAGGCGCTCCCAACCCGTGTTAAAGCTGGATAAACTTCTGCACCCTGAGGACTCGGCTTTTCTGTCAGTACACCATCGTGAGCTTTTCACATGATCTAGTAGAGTGAGTTGAAACTTACCTGCAGTTTCAAGGACATAAAATCTCGGTGCCCCCCCCCCTCCCCCGACTCTCCTGTCTCTCAACCCACAATCCGATTCTCTCCATCTTCGAAGCAAGAAGACAGCAATACACTCCCGCCAGTTCTATTGAGCCCTCGCAACAGCACACCATCATCTGCCATCCTTTCGTAGCCATCCTTGAGTGAGCATCATCAGACTCTCAGCTGTCATCGACAAGTTGACCACAAGCTCTTGCTGCTTTCTCGGACACTCCTCAGCTCACGCAAGGAGACCTTCACCGGGTGGTGCATTCGCCAGTCTTCAATAACCAACCCGACTTCCACAAAACTTCCCACGATCAAGTCGAAATGTCGTTCGCTTCAGGTTATTCCTCCATTGGCCAACCCGCCATGGGCGGTGAACGCCGAGCACCATGGGAACATCAAGTACCGCAGACACGCAGCGTCGAATACAACTTCAACGCAATGATGCTGCCGCTGCCTGCCCCGTCTCCTCAGCCAGCGCATTTTGGCTTCCAGCCTTTTGCTCAGTTTGGTGCGGCACCCGCTTTTCAAACTAGATCTTCTCAGCAGCCTCCCGCTCAACTGCGACACCGCCCTTCTCAGAACGCATGTGTCAACCCGGCGGACCTAACTCTTCCCCCGTACCCTTCTGATCAGCATTATCCTGTTGTTGCCCCTGCCGCAGATCATGTGGTCAACTCTGTCGGGCGGTACGCCAACGAACGGGCGTATGGTACACTCTCTGATCACCAAGCATCCACACAAGCTCCAGTGTGGCCTCTTGGTCATGCTGGCACTCTAAACAACGCCCGCATTCAGCAACACGTCAGTCATTACAGCCCCGACGGTGAAGAGAACGGCCTCTATTATTCCCCAGTCGAGACTCATCTGGCCACTCAGGGGCAAATAGACCAACAGCCCCGGATGGCCAGCGAGCCATTCATCACCAAGGACGATTGGGAGGCACTCCGTGCACCAATCCCAGATATTCCACTGCACAATGTGCCAGGACAGCAGCCTCAGCCACTTCTTGAAGAGGCAGCGTCCCCAGTAGTTGACGCTCAGACCCAGATAGGTCAACAGCCTCGGATGGGCAGTGAGCAATTCATATCTGACGAGGAATGGTGGCCTCGCACGCAATCTCAACCACTTCCCGAACAGGCAGCGCCCCAAGCAGTCAACACTCGGTCACAGAGCGCACCAGCTCTTGGGCCTCGCTCACCAAATCGGGTTCGTAAATCAAACAAGCCCAAGGCCACCCGCCCCTCGCAAAGGGACCAATCGTCGCGCCAACGGCCGAGAGAGGTCGGAACGCGTTCTTGCTTTGGCTGCAGAAAAGACAAAGCGAAGTGCAGATTCTCTGAAGGCGCCGAGAAGTGCGATCGATGCACACAGAGAGGTTGCGACTGCGGTGGTCGAGCAACTGTGGACAAGAGAACCAACGACACCACTGAGACAGAGCTGAGCAACTTTCTCGTTGAATCGAGAAAGCGGATCAACATTTCCGCGAGTGTGCTCTATCAACTTCTTCACGGCGAGGGCGGGATGCTCGCGTTGTGCAGTGCCGATCCCAACAACGAGTACGTCGAGGTAGTAGACAGGGTCGGCTTCCCCGAGCCGCCTCAGCTTGCTGGCTACCACGGCCATCATGCAAAGCTGAGTGACAAAAGAAGAGCATTCCACGAGGCGATTAGGACTGCTCGTGAGATTTGGACTTTTCTGGCGATCAGTCGGATGGATGTTATTCAGAGACAATCACTCGATGACTTGGAATGGATTCGTGAACTAAGCGAAGACTGGAAAGAGCAGGGCGTTTCCGTTCTCGATTGCCTCGTCCCGGTTGATGACCCAATTTCGGGCTCAGAAAGGAGGGAAGTTTGGAATCAGTTCCACACCCGCTTCCACGACGTTCTCCCCACCGGGTGGAGTAAGAGAGAGCAAGACAACACGCCCACTCCATGAGCTTAGCCGGCGCTGAGACCGATAGTCTTGAGCGGAAGCGAAGAACTTGAATGCAAACACCTGAGACTGCTCCACGTGTTACATTCGTTATGTACAACAGCAGCAGCAACAACAACACCAACAACAACACCCATCGACGAGCCACCGACAATGAGAACACAGTGGTATGAGAAATACAACTGAGGAGAATGTGATCCTCCAACTTACTATCGCGGACGATGAAAGGAGACACGACCACTTTGCGTTCTGATTTTCTTTGTTTTGCATTTTGAGATATCCAAGACCGTCCCCTATCACTGGGCAGGTCGCAGCATGGAGTTTCGGTATACCCCAAATTGATTTATTGCCGTCGGTCATCTCTCCCTTGACGGGAAAGTCATAAAGAGAGTCTGAGAATTTTCGTCCTCGAGACGGCACTCAGATTTTCGTCAACTGGATAAGAATGGTTAAATGTCCATTGTGCATGGAGTTTCGGTGTATCCCACAATGATTTAATATCGTCGGTAATCTCTCTCTTTCTCTTAATACTGTCCTGTCACAGAGAGAGTCTGAGAATTTTCGTCTGCGGTATGGCTTGCAGATTTTCGTCACTGGATGAGAATGGTTAAATGGCCATTATGCAAGGAATGAGAGACTGGAGGAGAATGGTTAAATGGCCATTATGCAAGGAATGAGAGACTGGAAATATCCAGAGGAGGAGAATGCAGTGCTTATACTAAGTAATAAAAAAACATTAAAAACCCATCTCAATGCCTTCTCCGTGACGTACATGAAGCTATCTCCAGCATGTTTACCCACGGAGCGTCCCAAAACCGGAGGTAGCAGTCATTTTAGCATTGAGGACAGATTGCAATTTGTGCGTCCCAGAAGGCTTAGTGCGTGATAAGGTTTTGATCACGTTGTTTCATTAATCAGCTCAAAGTTTAAAGAATCTAGTCACATCATCAGGGAAATTGTCGAGAGGAAAACATAACGGCAAGCAGCCAAAGATTTGATGGTAGGCAATAGGGTGAAATAATGAGTAGTGATATCAACGAGGTATCTACCTATGGTACGCCGTCGCTAACATATTGTGAAGTGAAATATGGTGGTATGCATACCGTAGTAACACGTCTAGGCGCAGTACTGTGCTTTCTGTCCTCCTCTTAGGGGAAGAAACGAATTTACTCCGGTCGTCTACGCAGAAGGACTGTCGGAAAACGTCAATTTCATCACCATGGGAGTAATCAATTGCCATTTCCCCCCTATCTAAAGACGTCGCAGTGTAGATTCCCTCTATCGCCAGGCGTCGATCGCAGTGTAGATTCCCTCTATCGCCAGGCGTCGATCGCAGTGTAGATCATAGAATAAGCTCCTCTATCATATCTCATAAATGCTTAATTCTCCATACCCAGATCCTTGATAACTTGATCGACTAAATCCTGCTCGGCCTGCTGTCTGCGGATGGCCTCAGCCTCGACATTGTCCTTGGCAACAACTCTACGAGCAGTTTGCTCGTCCTCGCCGTCGACTTGCATACTATCCGCTCTCTTTCGCTTAACGACCGACTTGTTCTTCAGGATCCTCCACGCATATTCCGTAGCTCTCGCCTCGATTTCGCGCTGATTCATGCCCTGGTCAACTTCGACGATCATCTCCTCATCCACAAAGACCTGGCAATACCAGTCTTTGACGCCGTTCTTGTATCTGACGTCGCCTTGGTATCTCAGTTTATGCTTCCCTTTACCTGCGAGTTCGCCCAGTTTGTTCTTGGGGTGTCTTAGCTCGACCTTGTCCTCGATCAGGCGTCTGAGCAGCGGCAGCAGACCCAGTCGCTCCGCCATTCCTTTAGCCGCGTCGATTGATCCCGAGTCGACCCAGACTGCCCCGACAAGCGACTCGAACATGTCGCAGAAGAATTTGGGAAGGTCGAGGTGCATCAGCTCAGCCCAAGGATACTCCTTATCGTCCTTCAGTAAATCCTCGATCTGTTCTCGTTCAGCATGATATCGGTCTTCTGCCGCAAGTTTAGCAGTAGTGACTGCCATGGAGTTTGACCGCATAAACTTCCAGACAGGACGATCAATCTGGCTGATGTGTGTTGAATTATCGTTGGGGTCAATTGCTGTAACTACTTCTTTGTCACACCATTGCATGACCAGAAAGCCGAGGATGAATTCATTGGCGACAGCTTGTTTGAGGAGATGCATTTCTGAGTTAGAGAATTCTTGTTCAGAACCCCAGATCAGATCGACGATAATGATATCCAGTATTGCGTCTCCGAGGAACTCTAGTCGCTCCATACATTCCTGATTCACGCCGCCGAGATTCGATGAGGCATGAGTGATTGCCTCAATCATCAGAGTCTTGTTCTGGAATGTATACCCTATCAGCTCCTCCAGGTGTTCCAGGTCGGTAGGGACCATTGTCGACATAGTCTTACGATTGAACAAAGCTTCGCGGCCTTCTTCGAAGCTCTTCCAAGGGACGTTCGGCATCAAAGTTCGCAGACATGTCAATGCTTCTGGCATACCACCGTCTTGGTGTGCGGCGCCTATCAGAGCTTCTACCACATCTGCAAGCGTCTTCGTCGACACAGTGCGCTTTTTTGAAACGATTTCGGGAGTGGAATCGTAGTTCTTGATATACATTGGTCGCCAACTAGTAGCATTGTACTTCTCAGTGCGGATGAACTTGTCAAGCCCGCACTTGATGGCGACTCTGTATAATGTCGAATTGGTGACTATTCTGCCCTTCTCATGGGACAGATAACCCTCGGGGTAGATGGGATCTAGCGGCAATTATTAGCAGTGTCATCTTCCGTGAAGAGTGGCAAACTTACACTGCACCATGACTGCTATTGTCGCCAGGGTCTTCAGAATTGTGTCTCCGAGGAATTCAAGCCTTTCGTAATTGACCGTTGTACTAGTAGCTGCCGAACTAATTGCAGATACCACGAGAGAACGATCAGCAAAGGCGACTTCCGGCAGAACGGTGTCACAAAGCTCCTCTGCTGCAAGGTAAAGGTCGACCATGTGCAGGTAGGAAGGGATAGTCATGCCGAAATAGATCTTAGCTCTTTCGACCGTTTCTATCATGCAATGCGACACAGGGACGACCTTGTAGTATTTTTTCTTCGTTGCCGTTAAGGACAAATCCTCATCAGGCTGGGGCGAGAGGAAGGTAAACCGTCTCGGCCACTTCTTCACTGCCACCCAAGGTAAGACAGCCAATGATGGCTCCTTGAATTCGGGCTGCAGTTTTCGCTGGACTAACTGCAGGTCGGGCATTGAGTCGAACCACTCGTGGAAGATATGAGGTATAATTCCATCGAATCGCACAACAGAACGTGAATGGAGCTTCTCTTTCTCAATTGGGTCGACGTTATCTTGGATGCGCTTCAGAAATGCATTGGCAAAGTCGATATCATATGCAGACTGTATGTGCATGACCTGTTGAGAGTCCTCCATGTCTTTGAAGCGATAACCGAATGCTAGGGCAAGCAAAGCAGGACTTTGGTCCTTCATCAGTGTCGTCACTGGAACGGCAGTTGCTTGTGAGCTTGTAGCGACCGTCAACGTGGTGTATTTATCCCAGTAGAAGGGAAATTCGGGGATACACGGAAATGTGACGGGCAGCGACACGTCGAACTCGCAAATCACTGCGTTGTCGTCCTTCAACTGTACACGTCTTTGTATCACCTCCGCTGACTCGCGCCACAGGCGGGCAATCGTCGGCCAAGGATCCCGAACGCTGTCGACGGTTTCTAGCCTAGCTCTCTGCTCGCCCTTCTCGCTCTTCTCCTTGTATGGTTCGTCGGAGATCGGTAGCAGGTTGAGGTTAAGTAAGCCGAGCTCGTTGATAGCCTTTATTGCTTGAAGCGCTGCATCCTTGAAGGCATTCTTTTCAGAATGCCACAGTCTGACTCCGTTCACTCGACGGATGCTCTGTGGGAGCGATGAGGGCAAGATCACAGTTGCTTTGATGTTGGGAAGACCAGGTCCCGACAACTTTTCAGTCTTCGTCATGTAGAACGGGCGGTGGTCAACGTACTTGTTGAATGCTACCGTGTTGCAGAAGTGCTCAAGATGCGATTTCGCCTGATCGAAGTCAAGACGGGCACCGGTACCAGCAACAATCAGAGGTGCCAAGATGTTGCCCTCCTCCATGTTTTCCATCTCAGTCATTTCAGTCACTGCCCTCATCTCGTCTTCGTAGCGCATCTTCATCTCCTTTTCAAGATCTATCAAGATCGTCTGCTTGTCAAGTGTCCCTGTCACCATCACGATCAGCTCCGATTCAGGCATTCTTGCTCTGCCTCTTCTTTGAATGAAGGATTTCAGGTTGGTCGGTTGGTCGAAACAGAACACAAAGTTGCAGGCCGGCACATCGATGCCTTCCTCAAGGATGCTGGTGGCCAGCAGTAGATTCAGCTTTCCTGCTCGGAAATTCTCCAGATCCAAAGTGTCTTTCGTTGTGTCGAAGTCGCCAAGGTCGTATTTCCGCTTCGAGCTGTTGCTAGTACCGATCATCCTGCCAACTCGAAAGCGAGCTTTGATGGATGGGTGCGCTGAGAGCATATGGTTTAGGATGGCAACTGTACATCGTTCCTGGATGAAGACAATGCAGATCGCATTTTCGGGGGTTTCTAATAGTCGCTGAACGAGGATCTCGAATTTTGAAGAAACCAAACAATCTGGAACATGTGTGAATGGCATGGGCTTCTTCACTTTCACCAGTTGTAAGGCATCAGCTAAGTATTGGGACTCTTCGGGAGACCATCTTCCTGCCATGGGGATATCGTAGTCCTTCGATCCTCGGGCTTTTTGCAGAGAGCAGTATATGTAGTAGTCTGCTGCCCACCTGCCCAGCTGGAGTAGTATGATCGTGCTCGTTCTTACCAGTGATTTCATTTGATTCTGGATAAGGGTGTCTCCGGTCGCAAATGCCCGTGCCAGCTTTATCAGGCTCTTCTCTGATGCTTCCTTCCCAAAATGCAATATGGAAGGATCCATTGTGATGTCTAGGCTGTGGAGTACACCACCAAGACTTTCCATAGCATCGGTCGCAGAGGGGATGAGGAGTTCGGGTAGTGAAATGTAGCTTACTTTGGGGAGGTTGACTGCAGCAAGTAGTTCGGTTCTGTGAACAGAAGGCGTTCTGCAAGTGGCATCAAGCGTTCTTTCGATTTCCTCAATAGAGTCAATCTGAGATTTCATGAGAGGACTTGCAGTGAGGCCAAGGATAGAAGGGTAAGGCAACCCCGCAGACTTAGAGATGCGGTACCTCTCCATGAGCTTACTCCCAGGGTGCTTTCTGTTACAGTGATGGGCTGAAAGAATTTGAATGTTAGGTTAGGTGAATGGGTCATCTGATGTTGATGTAGGGTCCGTGCTTACCTTCATCAAATACAAGGAGGGAGAGCCCACTGATCTTTACGAAGCCATGGGACACAGCATCAAGCAAGACCTGGTGAGTTGAAACTACGACCCGTACATTCCACAAGTAATCATCCCAAATCTGCTGATTGGTCCATGTATCAACATCGTCATTGCCACTGAGGAGTTTGATCTGGACTGCTCCTATCTGTGAAGTGAGGACTTTGTGTTGTTGCTCACACAAAGTCACCGTTGGTGCGAGAAACCAGATGAGCTTGATGTGAATTAGATTGAAAGACCAGAGTAATACTGGAATGCGACTGCCTTACCTTGTGAGAAGGCTTCTCAAGTTCTGCTTTGATCCGAAGTACGGCTCTATGCTTCAGTCAGTAGGCACGAGTAACTCCTTGTTGGCTGAGATTCGATCCTGCCCTGGATAACACTCACACTTGGGTCTTCCCACTACCTGTATCCATCTATAGTACTATGTCAACTCGGGGCTCATTTCATGCACAAGGAATGATGACATACAACAACAATAATGTTCTCTTTGAGGCTTGCCTCGAACATCTCTAGTTGGTATGCTCTGGCATGTATCGTCGCTTCCTGCTCAGCAGGAGGAGCAATAGATGCATTGGAAGCGACGTCGATGCCGATTGGATCAAGATCATCTATATCAAGTGCTTCTTCGTCATACATAGGCTCAAGCTCAGGAGAACTGTCCTCATCGGATGAAGATGTGACATATTCGAACACAGACGAAGGAGCATCGTCCATAACAGTATCCATCGCTCAAACAGGTAAATTGCAATAATTATTATAGTACTGTTCGCTTGAAAAAAATGTTCGCTTGAAAAAGGGAGTCGCGACGAGTACCACAGCAGATAAAGCAGCTAACAGCTTTGCAGGTGTAGCTTGAGTGTCACCAAGCACTTGGTCGACCTATGCGAATGATCCTATGGGCCATGGGGGCGCGGTGGTCGGTAAGTGCCCATGAAAGGCTGGGGGAGCGGCAGGTCCGGCAAAGTGGACATCGGGGCAATTGAGCTGTCAGATTGAGCTGCATGAAAGGAAACCAGAATGCAAAGGCTTGTGAAAGTCCGTTGGTTATAATCAAGAGATGTCGGCTTCGTGCATGAGGCCCAACGTGAATGAGAGCTGACCTTATGGTGGGATGGACGTGATTGGTAGGCAGCTATATACACAGTACGCTATCATCATGCACTGTACTCTCATCATCTCTCTCACAACGATCATTCAATGATAAACCGAAATGCATACCACCATACCTACGACAAGACAACAGCATGTATATTCAATTCTTAGCCTCCAAGACAGAGAAATGGAAATACTAGCCACAGGCTTCAATGCCTGGAATCAACTGGTGTTTCGGGCATCCGACGAAAATCCAGAGGAGCCAGATGACCTGTCCTCATTCCAAAGGGTGCTCACAGACGAACTGGTCGAAATCCAATATATATCACTATCTTGCACAGTCGGTGAGCATACCTTCACATACCTTCACCAATCATAATACACCCAAGCTAACAAACGCAGTAAAAACCTCAGCGGGTGTAATTCACGCCGGTTACAAGGATGCAATCCTCAAACTCCCAGGTCTCATCGACAAGCTCTTCTCGTCGACTGCCGCCATTGCTGGAAATGAATCTATCGCGAGTCAGATTAACCCAAACACAACTCTCAACCCCTTGTACTAACACTACATAGTCTACGATGGCGATCAAACAATAACCCAATACGCCTCCACATCAGCATTCACGACATCAGAAGCACAACACACATTCACCGATCTCAAAGAAATCATCCAGCTAGTATCCTACGAAACAGGTTACGCTGCCTTATCAAAAGATGGACAGGTATTCACCTGGGGCGACGAGCGCTATGCCTCATGTCTCGGACGAGAACTCTCAACTTCACCATCAAACTACCCTGGCGTCATAGAAGACTTACTCGACCTCCCCTCAGGAAAAATCACAAAAATCGCAGCCTCTAGATACGTACTATGCGCCCTGACATCCGGAAACGATCTATATGCCTGGGGCGGACACCCGGGTCGTGTGCCAATCCTCGACTCACTATCGGCCAGTCCGAGTCCCGTTGTCATAGAAGAACACGACATAGCAGATGTGGCAGTAGGCGAAAGCCATATAACCGCCCTTACAACCACAGGGGAGGTCTACGTTATCGGCTCAAACAACAACGGTCAACTAGGTCTGCCGGGCGTAGACAAAACCACCACATGGACCCGAGTCCCGCTGTCTCTCAAACCAGGGGAGACAATCACAGGTGTAAGGGCTGGACCGCGTAGTTCTTTCATCATAACATCACATGATCGTTCCATTTGATATTAGGCATCCTGTCTCCAGTGTTGACCTCTAACCATGCCTGCCATTGCTCTATGATACACACGGGGCTTTTGCCAAACTCGGAAGCGGAACGTCTAAAGCAGATCACAAATTCGTCAGGTAATCCTCAATCTCCTGCGGCGTAAGCTTCCGGAAGCGAGGGCCCGTTGCGCCCTCAACACCCTCGATGCCGAGGAGGTGGTCCGCTGGTGGTCCGACGATGCCTGTTTGCAATTAGTAGGCTGCAGCTTTTGCACGACAAGGGGAGAGACACCTACCGATCTCAATTGTCTCTCCGTTCATCTCGCCTTCAATCGTCTCCTTCAGTGTAAGCAGCGCAATATGGACAGCATCCTCCAACTCCAGACCGTCAGTGTATCTCTTCTCCAAGAATGTCTTGGCGGTCGTAGCACTTTTGCCGATAGCTGTAGCCTTCCAGGGGAAATAGGCTCCTGAGGGGTCGACCTGGTACAACATGGGACCACCCTTGTGAATGCCGCCCGTCTTGGCATAGGGCTTCTTGCCGTCCTCTGTAGTCTCGCCTTCCACCAAAACCTGCTCATCGGGGTTGATGCCCTCGTCCCAGCCTGCGATCAAGAGCGAAACACCGTAGGGTCGGACACCTCCCGACTGAGTGGCCTCCTGCATGACTCTAGCAACATCCTGGACTAATATCCGGGTCGGGGGGTACTCGTTGTAGACGCGTTTGTAGTTTGTGTGTGAGACCTTGCGGGCTTTGTCGACGAGGACACGGTAGTCTGGACCCATGCCAGCGTATACCATGCCGAGGTCCGGGGTGATGAGGCTGATTTTGGAGAGGGAGGTCGGGTCGGTAAGGGGGGAGGAGGACTTCTTCTCGGTGGCTAGGACGATTCCATTGGTGGCTACAGACAGTCAGTATATGTGTTCGACGGTGTTTTGATCCCTTATGCTCCTCGCTTGCCTTTGATACCCAGGGCGGTGACACCCTGGTTGACTGCGTTCAAAGCATACTCTGTCGTTGATGTGTTAGTTAATATGTATGGCGGGGGTTGGTTGTAGATGGAGGGGTTCGTAAATCTCGAAGGACGTTTATCGCGGAGAGAGGCGTACCAATCTGTACCAGCTTTCCACTGGTTATGTGTCAGCTTTATGCAAGAGTTTGAAGCTTCCTCAAACTCGTAGGTACAAGCAGATGGGCGAACAGATGGGGTGGGAGCTCACCTGGGGGAGAATGTCGTGAGGGAGAAGGAGTAACGGTCGGCCATGCTTATGATACTATTTGGTAATTGGAGATTTGTTCAGATGGGCTGATCGCTTGGGCGAAGAGGACTGAAGTATTGTATGTGGCTACGCGAAGCCTTCGTGGTGGTGAGGTCTGGCGATGGAGGTGTTGCTGTGTCTGCGGCTGCGTTGGGAGCTCCAGGCATCGCCAGTGCGCGTCAGTGGGAGCTGCGATGAGGTACCTCAACGTAAGTATCTTCCAGGTAGCTCTTTCCATCTCCCCCACCAATACAGACCCCACTAGAGGTTAAAGAGAACCTGGCATAATACCCTACAAGCTCTCTTGATACCAACAATCCTCGCCATCCTCAACGATCTCAGCACAATAATCTACATGTATATAAGCAAAGTTACGAATCAGGTACATCGTGGTAAAAGCCAGGAGTTGGATGAGTGCATAGTCTCACGATGTCCACAGGGTGGTTCAGCGTCGGTTCAAGTCTATAGTGGCGAACGGCTCTGTACCATTGTCATTATTTCTTTTTTGCTCCTCCAGCAGAGATGACTAATCCCTACTGGTCCCAGCTTCTTGGGGAATTTTGCACCTAGCCTTCAGCCACCAAGCTGTCTCCTACACAATTTCTATTTCATGATACCTATTTCCATGATCTCACGGCATGGTCTCTCAAGGCGCTCTCGCACATGATTGACCCATCATCGAGATTCCAGCTGCCTCATCACATTGTTAAGTTCCTTGCGACCAAAGCTAGCCCAGGTGAACAGTCGACGAACATTCCTCCAAGAGTGAGGATGAGATCATCGGGGCAAACTTGCCATTTGGTGTAGGGCCCTGCATATATCATAGACGATCGCATGAGAGCTCAGCTCGAAGCCTTGAAACATTGATCTCGATTGATCTCGACTCGTCGACTCATCGCACTTGTTTTTCTTAGTCCGTCGCCCTTTGAGTGACCATCTCCGCCTGCTTATTCCGGTCACACGTGTCCTTTGACCTGTACAATTGGTTTGTAGTACCACTAAATCTAAACCCGAACTTGGCATTAGGCACCTCAACCCATTCACATATTCATATTCCTGAGGTCGAACAGATCCAGACGCTTGAAGCTCAGTCGCGCAAATCAATTACCTGGATACAGATCTCGGCGATATTTACTAGTCAAACTCTTTCTTTGTGCTTACCCTGACTTTCCTGTCATCGGCAGACCCTGCAGGAAATTCAGCTATGCAGGACTCCGGATGGAGCTGGGGCGATGGAATTCCTGACCCATCTGCCGAAACAAATGCGAGCGATGAAACAGCTTCTACGCCTCACACAGAGAGCCCAGCGGCAGAAGAGCCGCAGCCCCCTCCTCAGACCAACTCTTACGGCGAACCAAAGGACAGCCGAAGATGCCGGATATGCCTTGAATGGGTGCGGCCCACATATGAAGATGCCAGCATGCTAGATGGGATACGACACCGTCGTCCTAAAAGACACTACATCAACGAGGAAGGCGATCGACTAATCAGTCCTTGTCTGTGCAAAGGCTCAATCAAGTACATGCACGAAGGCTGCTTGAAGATATGGATGAACGAAAACCCGGCCAAGGGCTACAAATGCGATATCTGCGGCTACACGTACAAAATCGAGCGCCTATCCTATGCCCAACGACTCCGCAGTCCCTTCATCTCTCTTGTCATGACATTGGCGATTCTCTTCACCACTATCTTCTTACTAGGCTTTGTCGCTGACCCCATCCTTGGCCTTTGGCTCGACCCCGTCGGCACCATCACAGACTCCCTTAGTTCAGGGTCGAGATTTCGAAACTACGAAGACTATTATGACGAGGATGATGGTTGGCTAGAGCACCTTCTGAAAGGAGTATTCTCTCTCGGATTAGTAGGCTTCGTCAAGGCGTTCCTGGCCATGAGCCCTTGGCAATGGTGGAATTTGCGCACGAGCGGTATCGTTAGTGGCGGGGCTCGTCGAGCGGGAACAGGTCGAGAGAGGATGGAGAACATCAACTTGACGCTGGTCCTCATCGGAGTCTTGACGTTTCTATGGGTGAGTCTGACCCCTACTCCTGCAGGACAATGACTGATTACGAGTACAGGCTGTGTGGAAAGCAACGAGGAAGTATACGGAGCGGACTCTTGATAGAGCCAGCCAGAAGATCTTGAATGTTCAGGACAACGACGACAGTGATGATGAGGATCAGTAACGATGATGAGTATGTACGATTTCAATGCAAAATCATTTGGCTGTTCTTCCTCCCCAATGATGAGTGATGATGTCCGTAGAGACCCCATCTGCACACTCTTAAGTTGCCCTGAAGCTGCTCTCCATGCCTCGTCAACTAGTCTGTGTGCAAAGATCGATATCCCTGATGTAGCTGCGAGTACAGACGTCTTGTCTGTGCTCAACTCGGCGAGTCGGGAGATCAACCATACTGCCGTCCTCTTCGTCAACCTCTTCGGAGATTAATGAAATGGACTGCTAGCTGCCTTCGCCATCCGAAAGGAATCGCGACTTCAGTGTGTGAGGGCCGGTGCTGGCAGTGGTTGGTACATATCTAAGTAAATCCCCTGTCAACCTTCCTGTACTTATCACCTTAGTTTCAAGTTCTGCTGTCGTTATGTGGCTGGAACAAAATTGTTTCTGAATTTGCGCGAGGAAGGCAATACAGTCGACCAGAGCACAGGATGCGTGAGAATCAAAATCAACATAATCGTTACGCCATCGAAGGTCTCGTGTGCGTCGACATAAATCAGATTAGACGATTTGTTCTTCTGCCTTCAGATGAGATATTTTATAAGAAATTTCTAGTTAAGTTCGAAGTCAGTACATATATAGAATACATTAACACGAGTTCCCAGACCCGGGCTGTGTATAAAGAACGACAGATCATCGTCTGGCCACGTCTTGTGCCAACCTTTCAGATGTATACCTAATTTATGACATATCCTCTAACTTCGATGAGGATCAGGTGTAATGTCCTGTGAATAAAATGGCCTTGTGCGTGTAAGCTGAAAACTGCCAGATGCTACTGAGATTGAGATATTGGAGGAATAGACATATAGAGTATGAGTTGTTTGTGAGTATAAATCATGACTTGGAGATCACGCTTCATCCAGGCCGTGGTTCTTTTCTGCAAACAGGACAGACGCTAGCAGTTGGGTGATTATACCTGCAGCGTTCCAGCACTCTATTCGAAACTGGTCAATCATGTTAGTCTTTGGCTTGATTTCCATTGTTGACGTTGCTGGTAGTGAGATGAGTTATAGGTATCAGAAGGGTGGTAAAGCAGACGCTGCACAGACCTCAGCGGGCGGGGACACAGAGACCTCAGCGCGATCGACGGCGTCTAGCAGACGCAGCCTGCCTGCTCGTCGCACCCGTCTCGCGCTCGATCTGATGTGGCCTGTCTCATGTACATGTATATATACAAGCATCAAAGCGTCTCACAAGTGGTATTGTGTTCAACGTAATGATTCACGGCACACCTCTGTTGAAAGTGGGGGCGCGATAAGGTGGCGGGCCAGGGTCCGCGCCGCCAGTGGAAATCTCTATGATCTAGTTGCCGAGGTTGCTAACTAGACTCAGAGTTTAGAATGTCTAAGTTTTAGTTCCCTAGGTAGGCAGCAACTAGAAGATAGAGAAAATTTCCTCTCTACAGAATCTGGTTAGAACATGAATCAAGACACTAAAACTCTAAGTCCGAATACTGCGCAGATACCGTGCAGGGAGAAGCCATGTTTGCTTGATATGTAGGCGCGGTTATGACACGCACTAGCTGCAATTTCGGTTTGACTGATGCATACTATGTTAGATCTTTTTTTTCTGCTTCGCTTTCTCCTCGAAGTGTATAGCAGTAGTGGAATAGTTTCTTAGACAGTAGGTAGGAGTCGGTGCACTAACTCGGTCTTTATGCCTCCACCCTTTCCTCGCTGGCCGGAAGGGAGTATTCCAATCCCATCCACACCTGGGATACCAAGGCCTTGATGTCAATATTTTGTCCCCGCAGCATGCACACATAACCGCAGGCACAGTTATAAACTAGATCTGAGCGCGATGTTCAGTGGCCTTTGTTTAATGGGATGCAACTCGGTAGGTAAGCACCTAGTTTATAGTCGCGAGAGTCGAATGTTGGCAATGTGGAGATGTTCGTTTAGTGGCAGAGGTCGATTGTATATCAATTAGTCCGTTTACATTTCCGTAAATACGACATTGGAGAGGGCCAGATTTGGCGGACTGCGACGATCGTAGTTCCGGCAGAGCTTTGTAGTGTTAAACTTGATCGTGGTTTGACTTCATGCTCACAATTAGATAGAGATATCGTGTACCTAAGTAGTTAAATTGACGAGGACCTGGAATGAGCTCAATCGGGGTTCTATAAATGTGACAGTGACTATACCTAAGGGGTTGACGGTTGTGACATCGGTGGCATTGAAACATAGCCGTACTAAGTAGGTAGTGATAGACTTTGGAGGCGGCAGACAAACAACTCTGTTTAATATTCTACTTATTTGCCTGGGCGACGTTGAAAGTGTGGAGATGGTGCTGCTGGTGAGCAATGAAGCGAACATCAACTGCCGACTTGTCAGACTGAGCACCTGTCTCGCCTGTCCTCGTTTCGAGCCAGAAATAGCCCGGCGGTTCCACAGCACTAAAATATCCGGTCATGCAGCTCGGCAGGGTGGCTTGATCTAGTCCCCAGCGGGCCCAGCCCCCGTTGCGGCGTTGCGATTCGTTATCAATTGCAACTGCAGGTGACTGCCCAGCAAAAGTCCGAAATCATCATTAAACTCCCAAGCTTCCATGCCCTCACTTCAGACGAGCCGCGGACGGGGTGGACGTAATTGTTAATGTGCGATGCCCGCTCGACGAATATCACCGGACTGGTTTTGCTATCGCCTCGTCAGTCTTTGCCGGAAGAGCAGCTGTCTCTCATCGTCGTCCTTTCCCTAATCGCCCTCGACAAAATCTCCTATCACACCCACGATATCCCTATCCACGCCACGCCCTTACCAGCTTGCTTCGTTTCGACTCTCTCCGACTGCGCACCCCCAAATCACCTCCGAAACCCCTTATTTCCACTGCGGTTCGACGTTTTCGAGATACCCACCAGAAACAAGTTAGATACTTGTACTACGCGACGCAGGCGCCTTCTTTGTGGCCAGTTCGGAGCTGAGCGATCGCTGTCTTCGATAGATAGCCGCAACGAAATCCGCATCGAGATCTTCTTACGTTCTTATGCCCGAGAATTAGCATAATATACTCATTCTTCTTACAATAATAAAATCGACAGACGCAATGCATTACGCCTACCCACCGCGGAAGGACTCCCATCCGCCGCCCTTTCGACCCAGACGATCGCGCATGCCCATGATAAGGCGAAGCCAAGTCAAGACGATAGCCCTGTTCCTCATATTCGTCCTCGGCATCATATTTCTGTTTTCTGGCAGCTCGAAACAAAAAGCGAGGTCACGCACAATAACGGGCAAGCCTCCGGTTGTAATAGTGACGGTGTTTGACGAGAAATATGCGAACACGGCATATTCAATGCAAATAAAAGACAATAGGCAACAATACGCCGACAAGCATGGTTAGACACCTGCTTTCACATCCAGATCATCACGGTCTAACAAACATCTAGGATACAAACTACTCATAGCCGAAGCCGAAGACTACGAACTCCTTGGCGCACCCTCATCGTGGGCAAAAGTAGTAGCCATGCGACACGCCATCACTAAATATCCCGACGCCAAGTACATATGGTATCTCGACCAGCACGCCCTCATCATGAACCCGAACCTCAAAATCGAAGAGCACGTTATGAGCACGTCGAGGCTCGAGGGGTTGGTGAAGAAGAACCACCCCGTCGTGCCGCCCATGAGCATCATCAAGACATTCGACCACCAGACCCCAAGCGATGTCGATGCTGTCGTCACGCAGGATAAGGAGGGTATCGCGACAAACAGTCTAATTGTTAGGAACGGCGAGTGGGCTAAGTTCTTCCTCGATACGTGGTTTGACCCGATGTATCGGAGTTACAACTTTGCCAAGGCTGAGAGACATGCGCTGGTAAGTCATGGTCATAATCTGCGCATTATCTGCTTGTGCTGATGATTCTCACAGGAGCACATTGTCCAATGGCATCCCACTATTCTCTCCAATCTCGCAATCATACCGCAGCGAACCATCAACGCTTACACGACGACGAAAGAGGGCGCACAGTACAAGGACGGTGATCTCGCCGTGACTTTCCCGGAGTGTACGGTCTCTGGAGATAAAAGCTGTGCCAAAACGGCAGAGAAATACGCACAGCAGTGGCGGAAGGCTTTCCGTGCGAAATACTGAAAAGTAGGAGGAGATTGACGACTTCTGATTCAATGTTTGATATCAAGAGATGCTAGAGAGCGAGAGTTCAGGCATTTGGCGTTTTTGTGGACCTTGGATGTCCCGGGGCTCAGGGAGGGCCAGATAGACAGGAAAACTCTGGCATTTGACAACTGTATGGAATATCGCGCGATGCCATACGCTGCCCCTTCTTACAACAGGCTTGTTGAGATAAGGCCTTTATGCGCAGCTAACTAATCGGCTTTCGCATGTATTACACCCCGTCAGAGGGGACCATGTAATTGTATGATGTGAAAGTCTTTCTCGTGAAGGAGAAGGTAGACTGATGGTCATCCATGCGTACCGCATTTTGTTTTACTACCAGACATCTTTGACGGCGATTGGGCTGGTGTTCAAGTGGTTCGCCTATTGAGTTTCTCCATGATCTCTCCTGGCTGGGCAGCATAACACGTCTCGCTAAGAAGCAGATAAATGGAATGGAAACGAATACCTCATAACCAAGGGGAATTGAATTCGGTATAGGAGTTGATGGAGGGACCAATAAGGTACCCGTATTACTTGAATAAATCAGACAAGTCGAAGAGTGTAATCGAAGAGTGTACATCCGTAACACTACTAATTAGTATAGATGCCATGTTTATATCAAGCTGACCAGTCACAGCGCGGACAATTGTCAGCCATGCACGCACTCGGATCAGATAAGACATTCTGGACTCGCATTCGCAAGTCTCCATCAAAAACGCCGAGCACCCCTGCAACGGCCATGTGATGGGGCCATGTCGTACAGACCTGGAGCTCGGTTGGAAGCTCTCCAGTCCAACTTGCGGGGAGTCCTTGCTCCAAGCTACCTTGTACGTACTGCATCCTCCTTCGCCTCCGAGTCTCCGACTCAACTCTCGATATCTTCCCGTTACGAGAAAGGTGGTGGAATATAAAGCAGCAGCTTGGGACCCTGAAGTTGGTCTGATGTCTTTCCATTCTCTATCTATGACCTACTGAGACATCTCTGGAGGAATCTCAGACCGGAATTTATAAGGTATTCATCCAGTCGTTCTGATACGCCTCGGTTCGCCATCATGCCGGGCACGTCACGCATGCCTGTGAGCTTGCGCGAGAGCTTGAATAGCGTGAAGCGCTCGCGGCATGTGAATACATTGCAGTCGCTTCAATTTCTTAACCTTGACTTGTGAGTACATATTCATTCAGTATGTCAACCGCCTCTAGCAATCGGATCCAGCAGCCAGCTCCTCGGGCCAGCCAACTAGGCAATCAGAAACACACCAACATTACTCAACTCGAGTATAACCGCTGACGTGACTTGCCCTCCGCAGACTCCGCAACATTGTATTCTTCCTCTTCTGCCTGCGAATCGTCCGGCGCACGTTCTGGAAGCTCAAAGGCCGCGGCTTATTCGGGACCGTCGTCGAGCTCTACACAGATCTACGGCGCATACTCTATGGCTACTTCCTCCGCGCCCCGGGCGTCCGGACCCAGGTCCGCAAACAGGTCCAAGACTCTCTCGCGAAGATCCAAGAGAAGATGATCAAGCCCGATCGCATCCGCTACCTGGCTCTACCGAAAGAGGGCTGGACGGACGAGGCGCTGCGCACGGAGCTGGACACTTTGGCCACGATGGACCACACCCGATGGGAAGATGGATATGTGAGCGGTGCCGTGTACCATGGCGAGGATGAACTGCTGCAGTTGCAGACTGAGGCTTACGGGAAGTTCACCGTCGCGAATCCGATCCATCCTGATGTCTTCCCGGGGGTGCGGAAGATGGAGGCTGAGGTTGTCGCCATGGTATTAAGCATGTTCCACGCTCCGCCTAACGCGGCCGGTGTCTCGACGAGTGGTGGGACAGAGAGTATCCTGATGGCATGTCATAGTGCGCGGCAGAAGGCACTTGTTGAGCGTGGTGTCACTGAGCCCGAGATGTACGTCTTCGCAACTCTCCACCCCGCTGCACCAGTTTCAAAGTCATACTAACAACACGCCCAGGATCATCCCCGAAACAGGCCACGCAGCATTCCGCAAAGCAGGCGAATACTTCAACATCAAAGTGCATCTCGTGCCCTGCCCCGCACCATCCCACCAAGTAGACACCCACCGCGTCTCCCGGCTAATAAACAGCAACACGGTGCTGCTCGTCGGGTCCGCACCCAACTTCCCACACGGTATAATCGACGACATCGCAGCGCTTTCCAAACTCGCCCTCAAGCGCAAACTACCGCTGCACGTAGACTGCTGTCTCGGATCCTTCCTCGTCCCATTCCTAGACAAAGCAGGCTTCGAAACCGAGCCCTTCGACTTCAGACTAAAGGGCGTGACGAGCATCTCCTGCGACACGCATAAGTACGGGTTCGCGCCCAAGGGCAACTCCACGGTCCTCTACCGATCGCAGGAGCTTCGCACGTATCAGTATTTCGTCACCCCAGATTGGTCAGGCGGCGTGTACGCCTCCCCGGGCATCGCGGGCTCGAGGCCCGGCGCGTTGATAGCCGGGTGCTGGACGAGCATGATGCGCGTCGGCGAAGCGGGGTATCTAGATGCCTGTGTCAAGATCGTGGGATGCACCAAGAAGATCGCTGAACACATCACTACGTCCCCCACGCTCGCCGCGGAGCTAGACATCATCGGAAGACCGCTCGTCTCCGTCGTGGCGTTCACGGCGCGGGATCTGAATATCTACGATATCGCGGATGCGATGAACGCCAAGGGCTGGCATCTGAATGCCCTGCAGAATCCCCCTGGGATGCACGTCGCGGTCACGATGCCGATTACTAAGGTTTGGGAGAAGTTGATGGCGGACTTGGAGGCTGTGGTCGAGGCCGAGAGGGAGAAGGAGAGGGTCAGGGCGGTGGAGGGCAAGCCTAGGGGTAAGGCTATGGGGGATTCGGCGGCGCTGTATGGTGTTGCTGGGTCCTTGCCGAATAAGAGTGTGGTTGTTGATCTTGCTACGGGGTTCTTGGACTTGTTGTATAAGGCTTAGGGGTATAGGTGATGTGGAAGGGGTGAAAATTTGGGGATATGGGTGGAGAGGGGAGAGAAAGGGGTGGGAGTGTATGAAAGGGAACGGCAAATTCGCATTGAGAAGTGAGGCTGAGCATGAGAATGAGTGTGAGGCTGTCATGCCTGTGTATATGTTGCATTTTTAGCAAGCGTGGAATATACTGGTCTTGCGTATTATTATTATAACTCTGGTATCCGACGTCGTGATGTTTTATTGTGCGAGTTGACATTGTGTTAAGGCTGTTAGTTGCATCAGAAACCATCCTGTAACCTTTCAACAACCTTCACAAGTTTCAACATTTGCTCAATGATGTACATCATTAATTGCCGTGTATGCTTTCACTAAAACATGGCTTAACGATCGTGTCGATGGTTGTGCTATTGCTGAAGTCGGTTCCAAACATAACTGGTTGGTGGAAAGTGAGTTGGGCGATTAAACCCCTCAGTCAAGTCCGTATGTTATGTGACAGTCCGACTACCAGTGGCTGTGAGCATACCATTTTCTTTTTGTATCCTTTGTGGCTTGTCTATGTATATGCTTCCTGCATGTAGTCTTCACATTACCTCAGCCTACTTCACTCGACTTTACTTCGCCATTCATACTTGTAGACACTCCATATGAATCCGTCCAGTTTGAGTCCGTATACACGTATCTTAACACTCCAAATAAATACTAGAATAATCATGGGATTAGCCAACACTCCATTTGCCTTGCCTTATGCATACTATCTGAGCGCAATAGAGCTGTGCTATATGATGGCCGATAACGTCTCGCCGTCAATAACAAGAAGCCCGGGTCGTCTAATGGTCAAGATGGCGCAAACGGTGGCGTTCTCGAACCCAAATTCGAGAATGACGCCGTTGCGTCGACCCAGGTTCGATTCCTGGCCCGGGTGATATCTTCTTCTTTTTCATCTGTCCCTTTTTCAAATCCTTTGTCTTCTGTCCTTTGTCTTCTGTCCTTTTTTTTAACCTTTTTTTTGCTTTTTTCCCTTTACTTCTTTTTTCACTCCCCACTTTTCCCTTCCCCCCCCCCCTTTTCCGCCTTTATTTTCAATCTTCCGCTTAATAGAGAAACAGTGTTTTAGGTGATATGCGACTTCGAGATCTAGTAGGGTTCGATGCTAGAGATTCATGTATGTTTTCGTGTGTCGGTCTGTGTCGGATCCCTCTTACCATTCCTTACCTCTAGGTAGTATATTCACCTTTCTCGCTAAACACTTGACATGGTCAATAGGTAGCGACAAGCACAGACAACAAGCCAGATGGATAAGAGTAATACTGGTGAGAAACCATAGTCTATTGCTTATAAAGGGTGCGAGAGCTTCGCCCCTGAGAACGCCTATACACGCCTGTGCTGCCCGCCCCCTGAGTCTTTGCCAAATGGAAATGTGCATGGTTCTGGTTTCTAATCGCTTTGGTGTGGTTCATCCTATATTCGTTCCTCGTTCGTCATTATTCAGAACTGGGTCGCTTCGCTCTCCGATCGTTGTGCCATTTGGTTCACGAGGCAGAGTCGGTCATGGTTCCAAGGAATCCTCTGACAGACCGTGGGAGTTTCTCGGCTGACTGACGTTCGAGTGGGAGAATATCGATGCGGAAGTGGTCTATTTCTTGGCTCCTTCGGCTGCCTTCTTCGCGTTGGCTGTTGATGTTATCGTTAGGTTTCGCTGTTCTGCAAGGTGTAAGGTGGTTTCTTAGTCATGCTTACCAGCTTCCTGCTTCTGACGCATGAGGGCAGCAAGAGCCTCTTTGTCCTTGGCCATCTCGGAACCGGACTTGCTGTTCTTGCTCTTCTGTACATGTCACAACCCATGGTTAGTTTCTATTGCAAATCACCCATGTCAAGGAGATAGGTTCCGGTGAGCAAATGGGTTGCCCCTCGGAGTATAGGTAGCATGGTGCGCAGTCGTCCATGAATGGTATGAAGTGGGAAATGTTGCCTTTCACCAGACTGCGCCGACCGACGCGAGTCACTGAGTGGCCGTGGAGGATTTTTGTAGTTTTCTCGTGTTCCTGGGTGTGCGAGGGATGCGTATGGGAAATAAGGGCATCGTCTTACCACTGAGGCCGCGGCCTTGAGGTTCTTCTCACGCGCCTTGTCGCGCTGATTACCACGAGCCATTTTCGGAAAGAACGGGAGAGATCGACAGATGAGGGGTAGGAGGGGAGAAGCGAGCGCTTGATCAAACGTGTTTGTCGCGGTTGAGATCGAAAGGAGTGGCCAAGGAGAAAAGAGGGAGAATGTGGAAGAGGCGGTCGGAGGTCGGAATTTACTGAGAACTAATAAAGACTGGTGCAGCGGAATGAATCAATCTGGACCCCTCGACCATTCATTGTCCTGCGGCGTGCGCCAAATACATCCGTGCAGTACCTAGCGACTCCAACTTAGTGGGGTCTATTAGCGGGCGCAAGGGTCTCTCTCTCAGCGGCTGTTAAGGCCTGTGGACTCGCTCAAGCGCGACAGTTCCCTGTCCAATCGAATTAGACGCCCGTTTCGACGCCAGATGCGAAGTTCTCCCTGTCATTTGGCGATTGTTGAAACGTTCCTCCTTCGAGAACTGCAAATCGACCTTCAATGGACCTCGAGCATCGATCCGTCACTGTACAGACTACTATCATGAGAGCTAGATACCTATTTCCCCCTCATGGCTGCTGAAGCCAAAGCCATTTCGTAGCTACAACGATATACTTTTGCCCCTTCTTCAACGGCTTCTGGACGCATTTGATAGATACCAGCAACAAGGCCCACGGTTGTATCCAAACAATGCGCCAGGATCACCGGGAGATGCACTTATCTACCTTTTGTTGCGGTACGATTTACTCATTAGTATCAACTCTGTCGCGAGTTACAAAGTCACAGATGCGCAAGGTAAGTGGGCAGGAGGGTCAAGACTGATTTAGACATTCTCGGCGCTTGGCTTGTAGATGCCCTTGTGGATGGCATCCGAGTACTTTGGGCGTTTCAGGTAGCAAGCGCTGCATCTTCTACCTCAGTCCGACCATAGGCAGCATATCTGCTCGCATGCAATAGCATCACCATGTGCAATTTTGTATATTGTCATTGGCAAACCTTTTCCTGGCCTGCAGAATTCGAGATGCTTATCTCCCAAGATGGCTCATGTCTTGGGGCAATCTGAACAGCATGGTTCAAACAACAATTTACACTCATAGAATTCTCCGGTACGAAAGCTCGTTAGGTTCTCCCTTCCCTCGGAGAGTAGCTCGCAAAAGCAGGCCTTCGTCAGAATGTTCCAGATCTGTCAAGTCTGAGACCTCTTTAAAGTCGATGGAAAGGGATCCGACGGTGGGGCATCAACGGACGTTGGCTGAAATGTGGACTGAAACAGTGTTGGGAGCCTCTCAGCCAATCATCCGACGGTCAGGAACCATCTTGCCACAATGCATTGTACCGCACGGTCTGGCAGAGGGCCTTGTGCGAGCCCACCATTGGGTTCCACGACAATGCCCTTGATCATGGTGTGAAGAGCGAGCGAGGCGAGTATTGTAGATGTCAGGTACCTGAGTCATCTGGAGGCATGGGTGCCTTGCAGTCTTGTGGTACCGTAGCAGCGCCGTCACGATGTTGCGGTACGTGGACGGTCCCGACTGGCGATTCGCCACGAGATGGATAGACAACTCACTCCACAGCGAACCACCCCACGCCCATCGTGAACTTGACCAGTTCGACGGGCCCATGTGGTCTTCACTCGTCAATGGCACGCCTCGGCCGACAGGCTCTGACGGGGTATTTTTGGGTGTTGATGGAGGAATGAGACCTTTCGCGCCCGACCAGATCGATTGGCCATTGACGAGTTTGCCCTCTGGGGAACACCGTCCACTTCCTATGCGAAACATTCAATAGCATGGCCATCGGTTCATGTTGAATCCCCGGCACTCCTTGCTGCTCTGCTGTTACATATTAAATTCATCCGGCCGCCTGTGACTGCTCTTCTGAAAGGGATGTTCCATCTCTCATTTGTTTCCATTTCTTCCCCCTTCAGGTAACGTAGAGTTCTAGAGCTGCCGGCCCGCCTGGACACCCTTTGATCCCACCCTCGCCCACCGACGACCAACTCACGACACACATGTACACACTACACTCTCTTTGTCCCCGACGGGCAACAATAACAATTTCATCACCACAAGGCTCGCCACCTTTGACAATCTTGACCTCCATTATCCTGTCCATCCGTGACACCTTTGACGTTACATTTTTATTGTTCCTCACTCTTTGAACGACTTCATTATCTACGTATTCATAAATATCAGACCCTCGTCAAACGTCGGCACCGCCTCCACGCTCTCTCGATCGACCCTTTACTCCCACGTTACCATTCAATTTTGCACCTTCCTTTCGTGCCTTGCGACTTTGCATCTGCTAGCCAGATCTTCGACACAAGTATCAAATACAGTGAATTTACTTCATAACTTCATATTCTACTTACATTGCTACTGAGCTATCTTAAACGTTGGTCTACCACATCACAACTCAGACCATGCCAAAACTAGAACCTCCCCCAACTAACGCACCTGATGACAACCAGCACGAGGTTGATCCCAACCTGGTCATCAAGAAACCTATCGCCATGCTGGGATTCAAGAGCAACTCGGACTTCCAGGGCCATGCCTACATCGTCCTCCAGGTCATGCGCTTCTGCAATGTCGCCGTTCTGCTCGCCGTCGAGGCCGCCACCGTGCTGATGCTCATCTACGCCAAGCTCCCTAATGGCTTTCAGTTCTTCGCCGACGCCGTGCACGCCCTTGTCTTCGTCTTTGCCGGGCTGCTCATCTTCACCGAGATCGGGTTCTGGGAGACTGGTATGAACTTCGTCGAATCAGCCTATCCCATGCTAGGAAATGATCGAGGATTCACGGGACTCGGCGCCATCATGGCACTTATCGGCTGCCATCTCCTCGGTGGACTCGCGAGCACCACCTACACCAACGACTCGGTGCCCTCACAGGTCCCACAAGTCGTTCTCGGCGTCGGTATCGTCACTCTCGCCTTCGGCATCTTCAACATCATCGCCTCGCTCCTTTTCCGCAATAGGGCCGGTGACATGAGAGCTCGCAAGGTCAGGGCAGAGGGGGCTATCAGCAAGCCCAGAAGCGCCAGCGGCACCAGCGGCACCAGCGAATACTCCCGAAGCAACTCCGTCAAGAAGATCAGCGGTCCCATACCCCATGGTGACCTCGAGGCCCAGCACCATGGATACTACGGCGGCGGGGACTCAGATGACAAGTCTTCCGCATACGGCACAGACCTAAGTCGCAGCCCCGTTGCACCCCAAATACAGCGTCCTCCTTCCGCTCTCCATCCCATAAACCGCAACACCCACTACAGTGCCGCAACTCTACCTTACGAGAACGCCATGTAAAAGGCGGCCACATCACGGCTGAGGCATGTCTCATCGACTGCGTGTTCAGGCGGCTAGGCGTTCGTTGTATATAGGGAGGAACAACATTGCATTTCCGGAAAGGGCGTTACAGGGCTTGGAGTTTGGGGGTTTCCTTTAATACCCCTTGGATTTCGTAGGCGGTGCTATGACGGCACTTGGCAGCCTTTGGTTTTTTACATGATTGCTTTTGCAAATCTCAGAGATCATTTAGTCTCAGACATATATTCGCTTCTGCTAGGAAAATATAATCTTCAGTGGCACCTTTCGTTATCTCATTGCGATGTGAGAAGTTGAGCGCTGTGATTGGCTGTTCCTTATCAGTCGCGTGTATGCTCTTACCTCTTTTTCCCATGTTGTTGTTGTTGGGTCTTACCCACACCTTGCTTCTACTGGAGATTGTGTGATTACGCATCATTGCTGTTGAGGACATCTGCACACGATGTAGGATCTCTATACCCAGGTCAATTTTCCGATGTGAGGGTAGCGTAATGCGTCTTGTGAGATGACTCTGCTTTAAATATGCTAGAGTAGGTTTGAATCGTATACTTGGGAAGACTGGTAACTTAGCAACTCAGTTGAGCCAGTGATGAAGACTACCTAAGGTATGCTGGTTGCGTTGACGACAAAGTTCACCGGATTGAGCCACGGATTAGGTACCAGGTGTAGGCGGAAGTGCCAGGTGATTCTGAATTGTGGCTTGCCCTCCCGAGGGGTCGGGGTCCCGTCCTGTTCCGTCGCCTTGCACCGCCACGAGTTGGAAGACAGGACCTCGAGCTGGAGTCGACAGGGGTCAAAAAAAGTTCGACCCGATCTACTCCGTATCGCTGGCACTGCGTGAGAGCTGTCGCATCCGATTTTCTACACACGCGACCCAGACATTTTTCACCATCATCATCGGTACTTTAATCTCATTTCCATATAACACCCTTCCTCTAAAAAGAGCAATATACGCATCCATCATGATCCGACAAGCCCTCATCAACTCTTCCAGAGCTCTTCCCGCAAGCTCCAGGACTATCGCCGCTCGTCCTGCCATCAGATCACACCTCTCCCCAGCACCATCAAGTCCTCTCCGCTCCAGATACGCTCCAAGTCCAAGATTAAGATGGTACAGTGATGAGGCCGCAAAGAAGGAAGGAGAGACTGCCACAGAGACTCCCAAGGAGAGTGAAGATGCCGCTGTCTCAGAGCTGGAGACGATAAAGCAGAAGCTCGCAACTAAAGAGAGGGAAGTTATCGACTGGAAGGTTCGTTTCCCTAGTATCGCCTTGCACCAGGCATCCCCTTTACCCAAATCAAGCTCTAACATACACCACCACAGGACAAATACATGCGCGCCTTGGCTGAGTTCCGTAACGATTTCGAACAGCTCCAGAAACGCACGGAGCGCGAGAAGAAAGCCGCTCGAGACTTCGCCATCCAGCCCTTCGCCAAAGACCTCGTTGACAGTGTGGACAACCTCGACCGCGCCCTAATCATGGGTTCCGAGAGCTTACAGCCCGCCGAAGGCGCAGAGGTTAACAGCGACCTAAAGAACTTTTACGAAGGCGTCAAGATGACCGAGACCAACATGATGAGCACGCTCAAGAAGCACGGCCTCGAGCGCTTCGACCCCGAGGGCGAGAAATTCAACCCCAATGAGCACGAGGCCACGTTCATGACGGCTGTGCCAGATAAGGAAGACAACACCGTCTTCTTCGTCCAGCAGAAGGGCTTCAAGCTCAACGGACGGATAGTTCGCGCTGCTAAGGTTGGCGTTGTTAACAATCCCGCGAAATCGTAAAATTTATCTCCTGTCGAGTTGATCGATCGGTAATCAACTGCATCTCAACTCCTACCACTGAGAGCAAATAGGCTCTGTGTACAAATACCGGAACAGCATATTGTATAACACAACCAGTAACAACGACATACTTGATGACCTAGCTATAGCAGATATTCCCGGATGCCTGGCGTTAGGCACTGGAGGGATGCAAACAGAGACGACGTGTACATAAAGAGATGCTCCTCTCATCAAGAAGAGGCATCTTGTCAGCGTGGGACTTGTATGATATAGGAGATGGATGCTGTATAGGCGGATAGGCCAATAATCAAATAATCTGCACTAAAAATCGCTTTCTCATATCAATCACAACCCTACTACGGAGTTTGGAAGCGATGTTCGCTCATCAAGTGCCAAGAAACTCTTCTTTTTCTTCAAGTCTAGGACCTGCAACGGACGCAAAATATTTCGATGCGCCGGGTCTGGATATCATATATGATGCTCGCTCCTATGCTACGAAGGACATACACAATTTCAATTAAAAGCATACTTTTGTCACAAATTTCAACTCTTCGACGTATCCAGCACACTCATTGCGCGAGATAATCGCGTGAATTGCTTTGAGGCATCCGCATTACAGTCCGGGCAGAGGCGCACAAGGTATTTGTTACTTCCATCTACCACACACATCATATTCCTAATACTACCTGCCGACAATATCCTCGAAGAAAACCCAGCGCTGACTAGCTACTCCTAGCCGTCAATGTACGATGTGACTCTGTCTCATCGGCCTTCGACTTCGACCGAGACCGAGAAACGCGAGACATAACAGGAGTAAAAACACCCCAGTTGCCCTTGCGGTCGTGATAGGCCATCATGCCAAAGTAAACAATGGCGACAATCCAATACACATTATACGAGATGACGCTCCCGTAAGTCGCCGAATTCTGCCAGCCAAAAAGGGCGTTGAAGATTCCCCAGCCCCCACCACCGTTCAGCTCCGGGTTGCAGCAGTTGACATGCCACACCGACTTCGTGATGTCGTACGACCCGGGACCAGACCCGGTCTCGGCCGCATCGCCGCCGGTGATGCGGTTCCATTCGTTTGCTTCGAAGTACCACACTGCCCTGGAGAACAGCCCTGCGGCCACGAGGTAGAGGAAGCAAGTCGAGATGATGAGGAAGATTTGCATGGAGAACCTGTTACCGCCCCTGAATATCAAGTTAGTAGTTGGGCTTAAGGGGTTCGGTGTGATTCTTACTTGTAGATAAGATACCCAACCAGACTCCCCGCCGCAAGCCCAGCCACAACAGCAAGCGGGAACGACGTAGCGGGCAACCCCAAACTCACACCGCCGATGAAGACGACGGCCTCGAGGCCCTCGCGTAGCACGGTGATGAAGGGCAGGAGGAACATGAAGTACTTCTCCGACCAAGCTTTGACTTTCTTGCCGAGTCCTGAATGGCTCTTGATAGTCTCGCGGTCGAGCGCGGCGGTCAGTTTGACGCTCCATTTCGCTTGCATCTTGTTCACGCGTAGGAGCGCCGCGCCCGTTATGGAGATGATGAGCGAGGAGATTATCCCGAATACGCCCTCCCAGATGTACTCTGCTTTGCTGAAGTAGTCTCTGTCGAGGGTGTAGAATGTGGCGATTAGACCGGCGCCTAGGGCTAGGCAGATTAGGAGGCCCAGGGCTACGCCTAGCCAGACCTGTGCGGTTGTTAGTGTTATGGTGCAGATGGGGAGGGAGTTGGGATGTATGTGTTGGGGGGTTCATGTTTTGGGGGCTCACCTGCTTGACGAGCTTCTTTCGTGTGCCATTGTCGCTGTTGTCGGAGAGCGATTGGGTTAGGAATGAGAGGAGGACTGAGACGATTATTGCTGTCTCGAGGGACTCTCTGAATGTGATGAAGAAGACTGGGGATCAGTTAGATACACCATCGAGCCAGTCTAATGGTGGTAGTAAGGTATGGCGGTATATAGCGTACCGGGAACAGCAAAAACGTTGACGGTCATCTTGACGGTGGATGGTGAAAGACAACGATGTGTTGACAATCGCAGAGCACTGACTTGAGTACCTAGGCCCTCGCAAAACGCAGACGCAAAGGATTATATACTTTGATGCTCAGCGAAGCTCTGGGAACATCTGCTATTATGTGACACAAGGTCCCACAGTCGAAATCACGTTTGCTCGGAAAGACATGGGACGTTTCTGCATACATAGTATGGTCCTATATCGGTATTCGAAGTACATGATCATCTACAGGCTCGACAGGCTGGCTAAGCTATGCAGCTACTAGCGCAAACAAATGGCGTGTTGGAACTCCCCCGACACTACTGTAGTCCTAAGCTGTTCAGGGCTCGCTGATCGTTCCATGATGGTTTCACTACGGATGATCCTCTCCGCCTCTCCCTTCGGCTGTTGTCTTGACTATCGTCCACGGTGCAGTTATACGTGTTTGGTATCAAATGATACGCATCTTTGACCATTGTTTCGCCGATATGTCCATTGCAAATTCAGAGCGGAAAAGGTCAAGAAAGGACCATCTGATCCCCATCACGGCGCTGAAGTAGTGTCGGCGCCGCAAGATGAACTAGGCTGTACGATGCCGTTCTAGAACAGAGACCAGTGAGCAAGAAGACCCTCGTTTGCAGGTTTTTATGGCGCCCCCAGCCAAACAAGCCTTCGACAAGCCCTGTCAGAGAAGCAGTGTTGCCCAGTAGCGGCAAATGATGTGCAGACTTTGCCGAGTGATTAGATTGATTAGATCCATCTGATACGATAGCACCATCTGATAGGCCCGGGGAATTCCGGGGGGCTGGCTCTCACAAGCCCCCCCACCGATGCGAGCACAAACTTAGGCGGATTCAGAGACAAGTGCCATCGCACAAGGGTCGCGATCTGGAGGGCCTCAGCTCACGATGCTGCGACACCATCCGATTCCCCTGGCCGATGCTCGGGGGCAAGACTTTTCCACTATAGGCGCGGATATGGAAGTTGTGTACACCTAATTATCTAGGTTATCTAGAATTCATGAGTTCCAACTTTAATAGTCCATTTCCTTGAGCGCTCGTTTTGTGCGTTTCACAAGTCCAACATGATGCTCTCTCGTATGCCCATTCTGGGCTTGTTGCTACTGGCGAGTGTCCATCATGCTGTCGCCGACACCATCAACCTTGATTGGAACATCACATGGGTATATGCAAACCCCGATGGCATAGCCGTCAGACCAGTCATAGGCATCAACAACGAGTGGCCTCTGCCTCTTCTCAACCTTACAAAGGGTGACAGAGTCCTGGCCAAGATCACCAATAATCTCGGCAATGAGACGACTTCGATGCATTGGCATGGGCTTTTCCAGAATGGCACTACTTCCATGGATGGACCACCGATGATGAATCAGTGCGAAATTCCGCCTGGGATGTCCGTCACATACAACTTTTCTGTAAGGTTGCTTTGTTGAGGGCTCCGCGTGCCCAAGATTGCTAATGAAGGGTACAGCTGGATCAAGCAGGCACTTACTGGTACCACTCGCATACAAGGGGTCAGTATCCGGATGGCATTCGGCAGGCTTTGATAATCCAAGATCCGGAAAGCCCATACGCGGGCCAATACGACGAGGAGTTGGTCATCACATTATCAGATTGGTATCATGAACAATTCAGAGACCTCCTGGTCTCTTTCATCGACTACAAGAACCCAACAGGCGCAGAGCCCGTGCCACAAGCAGCTCTCATGAACGAGACGACCAACTTTCAACAGACCGCGAAGCCAGGAAAGACTTACATGATTCATCTGGCGAATATTGGCGCCTTTGCTGCTCATTACTTCTGGATTGAGGGCCACACTATGAGAATCGTGGAAGTTGATGGTGTGTGGACCGAACAAGCAGAGACCAGCATGATCTATGTTGCTGCTGCTCAGCGGTACACTATTCTGGTGACGATGAAGAATGAGACCAGCCAGAACTACCCCATCGTGACCAGTATGGACACTGTAAGCCTTCTGATTCTCATCCTCTCGTGCCCCCTATTGATGAGTCGCAGGATCTCTTCGACACAATCCCAGACACGCTGGACTGGAACACTACAGGGTGGCTTGTTTACGATAAAGATGCCGAGCTCCCAGCCGCGGCATTTGTAGACTCATTCGACTTTTACGACGACTTCAATCTTGTTCCCGTGGACGGAGTTAAACTTTACCCAGATGCCGACTACACTGTCACCCTTGACCTAACTATGAATAATCTCGCCAATGGGGCAAGCTAGTATGTCTAACCCACTACAGATGCAAATGGCTTATCTAACAGCTTTGCGTTGCAGCGCCTTCTTCAACGACATCACGTACACGGCGCCAAAAGTGCCGACTCTATATACCGTCTTATCAGCAGGTGACAATGCCACCAACTCAGCCGTTTACGGAGCCTACACCAATCCCTTCGTCCTGAACCACGGCGAGACGATCGATATCGTCCTCAACAACGACGACTCAGGAAAGCACCCCTTCCATCTCCACGGGCACACCTTTCAAGTTCTGTACAGAAGCGAAGACGAAGCAGGCCACTGGAACGGATCATCAGACGTCAGCTTCCCGTCCGTCCCCATGAGGAGGGATACCGTCGTCGTCCGAGGAGGCGGGAACATCGTACTACGGTTTCAGTCATATAACCCAGGGGTGTGGTTCTTCCACTGCCATATTCAGTGGCACATGGACACGGGTCTCGCCGTGACTTTCGTCGAGGCACCGCTCGAGCTGCAGGCCTCGACGACGATCCCTGCTGACTTCCTCGCGATATGTGAAGCGGGCGGTGTGCAGACTAGTGGGAATGCTGCGGGTAACACAGAGGATTATCTTGATCTTACGGGCCAGAATACGCAGCGGGACTGGCTTCCTGCTGGGTTTACGCCGAGAGGGATAGTGGCGCTGGTTTTCAGCAGTCTTGCGGGTGTTCTTGGCGTTTCTGTTATTGCGTGGTAAGTTGCTTTCGCAAATGAAGTCGTTATGATTTAGAGCCGTGCTAATCAAGGTGATAGGTATGGGGCAACGCCGGCTGGGGAGGGTATTTGATTCAAATGGGCTGGTTTGGTAGAAAATGGTCTGGGCATAAGGGATCTGGGAGGTTCTACAATGCTGTACAGATAATCTCGGAAGACATGATATCCATAATACTGTGACTGGGATTTGAGGAACCAGTCTCGAATGAAATCAGAATTCTTTAATCAACACCGACGTTTGACACATGCTAAAGGTCGCTGAGGTCGGATATATGAACCTGTCGTTGTGTTCTAGGGTAACGTTTTAAAAATCAACACCCACAACGTCCATCGACAAATTTGGATCGCTTCAAATAGTTCACGGGTGTAACAATAGAGAAAATATGAATGCCATAACTGATAATGAAGTTTGATTTCCATATATATCAATCATCAACCTCTTGGTAAGACTGTAGTATATTTATAAGTAAATCGAGAGTCGCACTACAAACGAATTCTTAACATCAACATAGAATATCATTTCGAAGCAAAGAAAGGTTCTTGAGACTTAACCTTAAGTAGCCCCGTGTAAGATTGTCGGAGTAGGTTCTTCGATTAGAAAAGGTCTGATTAAATTAGATGTGAACTAGATTGTGAGCGTCAAACAGTTGTACGAGGTAGTGCGCATGTCACTCGGTCTGCGCTGGGCAAATCCACTGATACCAAATCCTATCACTAGCGACGACGCACGCGACTTATGTCATGTAAAAACGCATGGCTCATCCTGCTAGTTTTATTATGCACAGCAACATCAGTGGAATAAGAAATCGAAAGCTGCGTCGCTGTGTTGATATGATAGCTCATACGCAACGAGTGAGCAAAAGGACACAGCATACTAAGTTAGACAAAAGCAAAGCTCTCAGATAAGAGTCCCGTTTCTGTGCATTGATATATACTTTGTGGTTCTGACTGCCTATTGATGGAAGTACACTAGAAAAAGAATGCAGAGTCTATTCATCCTTGATTGAACTCAGACAAACGGTACAATCATCTGATGGGATTTATCAATAATCATGCAATAAGCTATGTCGATGTTTCGCAAAGCAGCTCCAAACACACAGCCTCTGACTCAGGTTTACAGCAAAAGCAGTTCGGGTATATTCATCGCACCCCCTATTCCGCATATCTTATGTGAGCTCGGCAATTCATGTAGCAGTTGACAAGTTACTCCGCGAATCAAGCAAACAGGCCGCAGATGGACTCGCTGATACGCCGAGGCGCTCTGGGCCGTCTCACCTCTACCCGTCAGTCGAGATCCGGGGATTGCGGGCGAGTGGGATGTGAAGGACGTGTTTCGTTTGGGCAGATCTCACATCATCCCATCTCACCAAACGAGACATTACGAGTAGCCCACGTCTAAGCAATTGAGTGCCAGTGCGAGATTTCGAACTACGGATTCGCGCACTTTGTCCTTTGGGCAGTTGAAAGAACTGGACAAGATTATCTCACTCTCAAATGCCATGTAGTGTGATATTGCACATCACCAGCAGGCGGTACTTCTCCGCAGGCTTGGCAGTGCTGCGACAATGAGGTTCGTGGGCATGACTGAACCCGGCTTCCTGATGTTGTCCCGCAGCCTCACAAGCTCTATCATGCCCCAGGTCTTGCCGTACTTTTGCAAGTTTCGGGGATCAAACGTCATGACCCGGACTATACCACCACAATGCTTCGCGAATGCCCCTGACAAGTTCTCGAAATATTTTGCCCCGTCGGGCTCATTCTCATAGGCGTACGGTTGAGTTTTCACGAGGCCATCGTTTAGCCACTCATTCGCCATACCCGGTCAGTTCTCAATGATGCAACTCTGGGGACCTGAAGTGAAGCTCCTCATGAAGTCGAAAGCGATGCAGATCCGCTAATACACATGGTATCCGGGACCCCTACTTCCCAGTAATTCTACATCTTTGGGTCTTTTCCAGCCGCCTCAGTATCGGTTCCCCCAAAGAAGGAGTCCTACAACCCATCATCGTAAGTCATGATTCAACGGTGGGTGGTATATTACTTACCCAAATGGTGGTCAAACCATTGCTACAGCTGTAATCTCTAGCTGGTAGGGACAGGCCAATGCCCGTTCCGCGGCCGTAGTACCAGAGCCCAAGAGCTGTAAGTACCTCAACTCCGCCTGTCAAATTTCGTGTAAAACAGACAAGTGTCCTTCAAATCCCTATCCGACTTTATCAGAACACTTTCCACTATCACCGTTAAGTCAGTAAACAGTCTCTCCACGAAGCTCTCGACTTGCGCTGAGAAGTTATCTCCATGTGGCATGCGCAGTGGAAGCTCGTGAGCGGTCCACAAGGTCGTGCCACAGAGAAGTCGTAGTTACAAGCCGGCGCATCAGTTCAGGATCGTCCCATGAAATGTTATTCTGAGAGTTTGGATAGAAGACATGCTCGTAGGGGAGCGAAGACGACGTATCGCTGTACCGTTGGACGACATTTCGCTCCCTCACGGCTGGCTCTGACATCAAAACGCGGTGGGTTCAATATGTTACACCGTGGACTCATCACTGGCGAAACAGATCTGGAATCAATGTCTGACAATAGCGATTGGATGCCATGTTCTTCAATCACAGCGAGTAGTCCACAAATGACTCGACGAGACGGGATGCAGGGTACTTTGCGATTGACGAATGGATAGCTGAGGTGATATATCATATTGAGCAATAAGGAGATGAGGATGTGAAGGACTCCAGGGACAGATACCCATTGTGTTGTATCGGCAGGGGGTAATATCACCGTCCAAAACTCCGAAAGCTAGCGAGATTGGAGCGTTTTGATCGCAACGTATTGCGACATGTCAGATAACCAGCCACCCACATATAAGCGCAGCGAATGGAAGGATTGTCAAATCCCTCGGGTCTCAGTAAGACAATGAGCTTCTGATTGGGAACGCGCCGGCGTGGGCAGTGATAAGCCTGTGCCCTATTGAGACCTTGATACTGAAGTATCTCACCAGATCAAGAATGTGATCGCCGTGGCCGCATCGGCGCCCATTTGTGCCCGCTACTGTCACATGAAGATGGCTACCTCTACGCATCTACAAAAAAGCCCGATCTCGGTGCCGACTCCAAGAGCAAGGATATAAACTGTACGGATTAACAAGACTCACATATTTTTACCCCGTTTTCACGTGGTTTAGGTCAGCCGGAACGTGGTGATGTGTCGCTCATCACAAGGTATTCCGTAACCGACCCGTGGATGTGACTGCTGCGTGAGAAGTCGAGCTTGCGGAATCAGGTGTCAATGGTCTTGATGCCACCACCATCCATTAGTTCTTGTCGCATCGCAACCATCATGAAAGGGAGTTGGGGGTCTCAGCTCAATCCCTCGGATGTTGCTTTTGAATCCTCCTCCTTGCCCTTGCATTCGGAGAATCTGTGTCTGTATTGCCCAATAGCTGTAAATAGAATGCGTGCGGGCTTATTTATTACTCAGGGACGCAAACCTCAACGGCGTGGCTGCAGCGCAATAAATGACCAGAAGCGTAAGCTGCGTCGCAAGCGATGATATGGACGCCGTGGCAGCTGGACCGCCATTATCGCAATTCAATTACCGGACCCGACGTTTCTCGTCAGCTCTTGGCGAGTTCTTGAAAACAGAGGTTGTGTCCTTGTGTAGGGCTGCTTTAGGAAGGACGCGAAGTGATGAGGGGGAAACCCTAGCTTCGTCACAGCTTCTAGAATTCTATCAATCAGGGAGACAGTCCCGAAGTCCGAAATATTGGCACATTTATTTCATGTGTCGCTTGCGACGCTTAGCGAAAATGTTGGTGATATGAATTCTGTTGAGTAATGTACACGTCGAAGTCGAGTGGACGGAAAAATCCACATGGGCATTGTTGAGGATGTTCGCAAGATTCTGATGACTCACCAGCTGATGCACATTGTTTCCCGCAACCGAATTTACAATTCTCGATAGCTCTACACACCGGACCATGGACCCTGGTTGTTGACATGACACCGAATGCATCACGTAACAATCCAGTGTCTGTTTAAGGTGACAGCTCATTCTGCGCACGCTGCAGTGGCTTACTCATTCGGTCCCGGTGAAGTTGGAGGTCTGGTCTAAGGTGTTGTGTTGCAATTTACCCTCCTGGAACATTTACTTCAATAGTTTTAGATGGCAAAGGATGCAGACAACCTCAATCCTGAGACGTGGCAGACACCGAGACTGTATTGTCGCCGCCCTTAACAGCGCCGACGTGGACGACAGACTTACACCTCCTCACCTTTCAACTGTGGATCAAATACGTGGTAGATCGGGCACTGATTGAGCACACCTCGGCCAGTTTGACCACAACTTGACCACCTTGACCGACCAAAATATGCCCAACCATGCTGGCCTCGCCGGCACCTACCTTGGGTGGGCAAGTTATGTGTGCCGAGATGTGTGTATGCCCTGCTCGTGCAGTAGTGGTGGCTGCAAGTGATGGCGGTGAGCTCGAGATATGTTTCGCGTTTCAAGCATGTTTTGTGTGGTCGACACATTTTATCGGCCAGAATAGCGTTGTTACCTGGAAATGTTCCGGTGACAGTTGAGGGCTGCATACCTGTATATACACACACCGCCCTCTCCGAGCTGCTGGATAAAGCGTTTCAAAGCGGATCTTTGCTACCTTAATGTTGCGAATAGGGACAAGAATCATAATTCAGGGCGTGGGGGCGATGTGGTACTGGTAACACCTGGTTTCCGTGTCCTTCCCTAACCTTTCTGGGGATATTGGCTGGCCTGAATTCGTGACCGCAATTCGCATGTAACAGGCGAGCGGTGCAGTAGTGTGCAGAGGGCGTTTGGTTTAAACATGCATTGCATATGGCGCGCAAGGAGGGCCCGTAGGGCAGTTCACCTTACTATTTCCCTCAAGCCATACTTGTCAGGCCTTAAAGCGGCTTCTGACGTGTTTCCGGTGTGGCTACGACCTATACGTCAGGGACATTGATTCGTAAAACGACATTGAATGGCAACCGTTTTTTATATACCTCATTTTTAGCAGTGGATGCACCAATTTAACATATACCACCGCTTAATTAAATAACTAGCCTTAGTGCATGCTGCCAAGCCTGATTTTTAGCCCTTAGTGTTTTAGTAGATACTGCTTTTTAGTAGCATAGGAAATCTGGTTATAACGTTACTATAGACTGACTAAAGTTTGGTCTTGCGCTTACACTGCTGTATTTATTTAAATAAGTCTATATCCATTTTGGTGCGATCCCCACCAAAATCTATATCCAGAATTTTTCAAAAACGGTTGCCATTCAATATCGTTTTGCGAATCAATATCCCTAACGTATAGGTCGTAGCCACACCGGAAACACGTCAGAAGCCGCCTTAAGGCCTGACAAGTAGGCCTTTTCACCTACTGAAGGAGCAGTAGTGTATCGCCATGTGACGAGAACATAAGAATCCCGCATTACCCACCTACTAAAGTAAGACAAGAGTATGTGCTCATCATTGGACCCTGGAGATCCCTCGGGCTTTCAACGAGGTCCTACTCCGGTCCTGAACAGGGAGGAAACAGACATACATACCTTAGTAATATGTTACCTGTTGATTCAAGGATCAAAGAACATTGCATCGGAGGCTTGGTTTGCACTTCTTGTTTGCGCGTGACACGACAAGTGCTGTCACAAATGAGAAGGTGAGACATCACATCTCTGGAAACATGTAGGATTACCCGTAGCACGTTACGAGATCGAAAAGTTCGGACCTGTACCGCGGAATTCCCATGGAAATATCTCGATAGCATATGCTACTGACATATCAGTATCGGAGTCGATTACCGAGACCGCAACTTTGACACAAGCATCTCGCCAAGGGTCTTGCGGTTTCTCCAAAGACTTGCAGACCCGTCCGTGGCCCGTCCTTTCCCGAACAGGTGGATTAGAAACAATGGGCATTGATCTTCACGATCAATGGCGTGCAAAGGTCCGGAATCACTTCCCCGCGGCTAGTCCGCGATGTCGACCAAGAGAGATCTTCGTCGGGATCCAGCTCGCCAGGCTTGCGGATGATAGGAGATACTATCATACAACAGATACATCCGTACTTGAATCACAGCCGGCTTGAATCGTATGGTTTGGAATTCGTGGCGCACGGCGAAACTGTCGTGAGTACTAATTATATCTTAGCCAAAAATCACATTGTTCATGAACTTCATGAATACCAAATTGGCCGTGCGCTATGGATTCTTCAAAGCGACCCCTGCTCGGGGACTCCTCTATCCTGGACCTCGTCCCTCGGTGTGCCTTGAATCTTGACCTTGGCGGCGTCCCGCTCTCCGGAACGCACGAGCCACCGAAAGCCGAAGATCTCGTGGCTTATTACAAGCGAGATGGAGGTTCTGTGGCTCATGACAGACGAAACAGGCTCGAGAGATACTCCCGCAATCTCGCACGGGCGTATACGCGTCAAGATATACCCGTCCATAGAGCTTGTCGCATAGAGCCCGTCGCTTAGATGGCAGGCCTTGACACCACGGCCAATTTCTCCTGACTCGTCGGAAGAGAGGACGACAAGTGTCCAGCCCAACGGGAAAATGGAAGAAACGGCCCCTCTCTTCCGGCCTTTTTCGCTTCGTCGAGTAATGATCTCGTGTGTCTCGGTTGACCGATTCGAGTGCCGTGGATAAGTGTTCACACGAACGACACGCCCACAAATCTGGGCCGTCTTCGCCAACACGGATCTATTTCAATATGGGGGACGATCTACACGAAGACTGAAGTCCAGCCTGTCGGTTCCAATTGATCCAGACGCGGGTTCGACGCGCGGAGGGTCCAGACAGGCCTTCGGTAACTCGGTACAATACTGATCGGCGTGTCTCCTCTGTACCGATATGATTATCATGTGTGTTTGACCCTCTTCCACGCTCTGACCCTCTCCTGTCAGAGATATGAGGCGAGCTTAGCCTCCCCGGAAAACCCGGGGAACAGACCGCTGAAGAAAGCTTGGGCCTCGGACCTACAGCTGGGGGTTTCTCATTACTGGGAAATTACCTGCCCACTTTGTCGACACGGGCCACTGCTGGAAGGATTCGAGAAACGTGGTTGGCATCCGAGGTTAGGGCACCGGCGAGCTTTGGCCGAATAGACGGGAAATGCCTATCTTGGTAGGTCACTACGTCGACAGCCCTGTCAGTCGGATTGTGGTATTGATGAGGGAGGGTCTTTTTCACGGTTGTTACATGTGACCCTCCGGACACAGTACGTTTCCTGAGGTAGCCTTGGCGTATTACTAAGTAACACTCTACGTAACATCAGCAACAGATTAGCTGGCAGGTTTCACGATACCTTCTGTTCTACTAGTAGCACTTGGTTATTTGGAGTACTTAATGTATGGGGTAAAAAAGCACTGGGACAAGTGCCAACCCGCCAAGTAGCAGTTCAAGCAATGGTGAATGGGAGAATGTGACATGCGTAGATTCCACTCTTATCCGCCCGTATGTCGAGATGGAAACTGTCAGTTTGATGTAGTGGCTGGCCACTGATGGCGAAATATACGATGATGCACCGCTTACTATTTTAATCTTGATATCAACGGCTTGTTCTATTCAGAAACACACCCACGTGTGAATGATCCAACGACACGAAAGGAGCAAAGCTGTGCTAAAGGATCAAAAGCGCCGCGTTGCTCCGTGTAATCTTGCAATATGGAGAGCAATTATGGCGAAATGACGCTGAGATCCTGCGACAAAAATCCCAAGGCGTGGTTGCCGGGGACCATCCTGGAGCGATAATGCGACGAGCATAGCGTCGGAACTCAACTGATATCCCGTTTAAACCTCAATCATATCACTATAAATTGCCAAAGCGGCGCGTCGTACAGTTACATTCTGGCGGCAACGTCGGACATTGCTCCGCGCATGAGGCGGTGTCGGTGATATTGTGGTTGCATCTGACTCAGAAACAGAATGAGGAATCCAAACACCGAGAATCGTGTTGGGTGTGCATTTCACTGGTCAAATCGCGCACTGCTATGAGTCGGTAGGGCGCAGGCTGTCTGCGTCGTCGACGCGCATTGGCTGCCGACGACTGACTTGCGGTCAGGAATGAGTCCAACGGGAAGACGTGTCCTCACACACCTCGCGGTCGCCACGACCGCGGACTTACGTGTATGTATATGGTCAAATAGGCATCAGCACAATGACTGCAAGAGATGGCGAATCTTGCGTCGCAAGATCATAGTGATTCGTAGCCTTGTAAACCTCCATAACGACTTGCACTAAGGAAAGCAGAAAGTCAGATTTATTCCCAGAACCTCATTCGAGTTGCTCGTCGCATGGCTCGCAAGGACCGGGCTGATGGACATATTGGTATCAAATTTATTCGCGGCCAACGCCCGGGAGCCTGGTGCTGGTATGTGACCGGAAATGTGAACGGGGGCGACGAAATCCAAATAGATGGTAAACGCAGGGTATCTCATTCTCGGCAAAAATAGTAACACTTGAATCATTGAGGTCTGGGGAGAAGTATCCGTGCAATACCACGTTTCTCTGCCACACTCGGACCACACCCGCTGGAATGAATAATGCAATGCCACAGCGCACAGCACGCAACAGCCCGCTGCCGTCATCAATCAGATGAGAGATCCCGAAATCCTGATTTCCAATCCTCCCGTTTGTGAGAGTCGTTTTTCCTGCTGAATGCGCCGTACCGAGCAACCGAGGACGGCCGAAGCCATAGGCAGCAAACAAATCCCAAAGAATCCCGCGACGAAAAACCTGAAAATGGAAGAGGTTGCATGTGAATGTTGGCTGGTACAGTTTACCTACTCAAGGGTCAGTGTCGACGAGTTGGGTGTGCCGTGCAAAAAGGCCCGAAGAATAATGACGATGCCACGAAAACAAACTGCCCAATGCAGCGACGTCAAACAGGTAATATCGCTGGAAGATTACGGGTTCTGTACGGGCCTACGGCAATATGCGATTTGACGAGTAGGTAACGACTCCTCCCGCCCACGGCGTTTCTAGCTAGTCGCTTTCCTGTTACCAACTCATGCGTGACCAGACCCTTCTGACCCCTATGCCAGCGCGTGTTACTAAGTTACAGCACAATGCTCCTCTCAAAGTGCCTAAGGATCGAGTAGGATCTTGTTACCGGCATGATGACGATGGATCATGGAGGTCCTTTTTGCGAGCCAAGGAACCCTACTAGGATATGCCCGCGAGGCTTGCCAGGAAGTAAATAAGCTCGACAGGCGACTAAGGGTCCCCGGACAGAGGTCCCCGAGCCCTCTAACCTCCTCGGGTTACGGGACACAGGTCCGCCAGCAGGGGCTTACTGTCAGCAAGGCTTTGGCCGTCGTTACCGGGTGCATAGAAGCGCGATAGAAGCCTCAAACCCAGCCTGTAATCTCGCGGACTGGTTGCCAGATTACCGGTCGCGTTACTAGATCAGAACCCGCACCTTTTGACAGTCCTTGGTCTAACCGGGGAACACAGATCCGGCGGCCCATCGATTTGGCTGTTGGGCTCTTGTCACTCTGGCTTCGTCACTTGCTTTTTCAAAATCATAGCATGACCGGGACGCGAGGCCGATTGCGTTTCCATCCCGTTCTGGCCCAGCTCGGACCTGTTGTTTGAGGGAGTGGACAAACAACACGGAAAAGCAGCACGATATCCCTTAAAAGACGGGAGGTGGTTTCAAACGTGTTACCAACTCCTGCCATTGGGTGCGGTGGGTTTCCCCGGCCGAGGAAAAGGGAACAAAAGCAACAAGAGCTAAGCTGACTCTATCATCTGTCAAGGCGGTCTGAGCTGACTAGTGACGGCCTACATATGTACTGAGGTCTGGCGGTCAGCTATCAAGGATGGAGGGCTCGCAGACGGATTGGATGGATTGGGGGGGTGGCTCGGTCGTGGGGGACAAGGGGAGTATCGCATGGCTCGCCCATGGGGGCGTGAAGGAAGCAGTCAGCGAGGACTGACACGGCGAGACGGAACTGACATGGGACGGGGAAATCTGGAAATTGCCCATTACATGCTAGTGACCGCCGTTGGGGACACCCCGGTCTCATCTGGATCATGTAACCTAGTCCCAAAGACCCTGCCCTTGGGTTATTCCTGATTCACATCCCTTCTAGGAATGTACGTACCTTTCCCATTCCCTCGGAGGCATGTGTCCATCACATATATATCTCTGAAGTCATCTCTGTCCCAGCTCGTGCTTCACTCCGTGACTTCATATTCAAAACTTTACGATAATTCATATTACACTGTGACTATACTTGGGTCAACAGCAACATAATACTAGCGAGCAACACATCACAGCTCTCCACGACGACCACACTTACACCACTTGCCTCGTGCAACACTACTACTACATGACGACTACTACACGACGACAAACGAATACCTCGAACGAAACTACTACACAAATCACCAAAATGTACAGCCCGTATGGCTCCTACAGCTCTATGAGCTCAAATTCTCAACCCATGGATATCACATCGAACAGCTACTTCTCGAGAGATGCCGGGTACCACGCCAGCTGTGCTTTTCCCTCATGGCCACAGCGACCCTCATTGATGGACGAGACACTAGAGCAAAGGGCGACTTCATACCTCTCCGACGACGACTTGTTCCCATGCGGACCCCTGGAGGACGATATGAACAGTGTTTCAAGTGGTGGCAGCACAGCTGCTACATCACCCTTGATCAACGAGGAGGAGATATTGGAAATGCAACGCCAAAAGATGATGCTTCAGAGAGAAGCCCTCAAGCACGTACTTTACGAAAAGGAAAGGAGACGCCAGCAGCAAAAAATGCGCCAGCGACGCAGCAGTTCTGGCTCTTCCAAGAAGAGTCCTAAGAAACAGGATCAAATGGCTCCCATCACCGAGGCTTGAGCGCGCACATCTCTACTAACGACTTTACGACAGCATAACGTACGTTCTTCGCCTCTCTCCCTATGACGTTAACACAGATTCTAACATCGCCACAATAGTTTTACATGATTTATCAGCATGATACCCCAGCATTGCATACATTACAGCGACAGCGGCAACAGCACATCATTACCACACTATTGATACCCCATACTCTATGATACCCTAATGAGTCATAATAGAGACTCAACTTCCATAGCCCCAATAACCGTCACCAAGTCATCGCCCTCAGGGCGTTGGGTGGCAGGGGGTGACTGTGGCGTAATCACAGCCTTACCAGTTGGCTCAGCCATGATGACAACACCAACAATAACAACACCTTCGTTACCAGTCATCATGCATATTGCGACAGGGCAAACATAACACACTACCTACTCATAATTTCGAGACACAAAAACAAGTTGTGTCTACCACCATGCCACTTGGCTGGCTTCAGCTCGATGTGCTGTTCGCTGTCAAACGGGGTACTTTGACCACACGGATTCAAGCGATGAATCATAGGGAATGAGTACTTGGACTGATTTCCAAGTACGTGGCGGTGAGAACAAGGCAGACGGGAGACGCGATTGGAGCGTCGGAGGCCCGACTGGACCGTGACCTTGGGCGCGGAGTGCCGCTCTTGGTCGCTCCATTGGGTAGGAATTTGGGGGTGAGCAGAGACGGCAAGGGGTGTCGCACTTCCGGACACAATACCCATTGGTTGTCTTGGGGTCCGATCAAACATGATATGGGATTCAGTAATCCTATTCGGTGCACTCCGTGGAGATTCCGGAATGGCACCAAGGTGTGCGTTGATATTAATTGAAAAATGTGTTACCAACCCATTTGGACTGGCTTCTTATTCGTGATACTGCCTGCGTTTGTGACATGTAATTACCAGTTCCCCGGACTAGTACCGAGTATACGAAGACTACTTCCAAGAAACCGTTTTCAGCTCTTGGTCTCAATATCCCGTAGTTCCAAGGTTTTATTTCTTTCGGAAATATAGTGGCTTGCTTAGTGGTCAAGGAGACGGGATATGCACAAATCAGACACATCATGATCACGAAGTAATATGAGATTGTGCGACTTGGAGGGCAAGCCACCCGCTTCCGCTATCCAGCCGAGCTAGGGCTCACAAATTTGCTTCTTTCCTGATGTCCGGGCTCTGCATTTTAGCAGCTTGTCTCGGCTGTGAGGATCGCCACAGATCGTGCTTTGGCAGGACGGGTAGATGTGGTAGGCTAGAGGCGCATCGGCACTCTACCCGGTCAGCAAAGCCGGTAGCGCTGTCTCGCCGCCTTACCCTTTTCACCACCTTGATGCCAGCGGTGAGGAGGCGCGCGACGCAAGTCCACGTACTAAGCTCCTCGTTGGCACTTGCAGGGGTTTCAAATCCCCATCAAGGTGAGTCACAGGGGAGGGGAAAGAGGGAGCTTGTTGTTTTTGACACAAGAGGAGGTGTAGAAAATGAAAGACAGCGACGAGAAATGTGAAAATGACTCTTGCCCTATTGCAGTATATCACATCGTCGGGCAGCATCTCTGAGGGAGTATGTGGGGGTGAGGAGGTGATAAGTGGGTGACGGACTCAGGTGACGATCCAGTTCATAACTGACTGTTGGTGGTAAAATAACAAAACCACACACTCTGTTACTGTTGCCTGTCACTTGTTATTTCTCATAGCGGTTTACATATTCTGTGTGTGACTCGGGGTGAATCACGGAGGATTGTTCAGTAGCTCCATCGCTTGTCTTCGTGACTGCTTTATTGGGCATCCGCTGCCGTGGACTTTATTAACATCGGGTTTTGGCCGCCCTGGAGAAAGCTCCGCATCATACTAGGTAGGTCGCGACATATTGACTCAGCTTGTCAGCAGTGCAGTGCGGAGCGGTGCGCAACGTTCCCTCCGCAGATCCCAGACAGACCCCAGATCACGGGACTCGGTCACGACGAGATAGCCTCGATAAGACGAAGCCTTGTCCGGTTGGCCTTGTAACCTGTAGGCATTCATAAATTGACCGATAGGTTATCACAGCCCGAGGCAGAGTGTTGTGGCGGTGTTACTAATTATGAGGGCTAGGAATGCAAAACCAATAACAACTTTGTGGCCCATTTAAGACCCGTCACTCGCCCTGCGCATCTCAATCTCGTTGGCTCTTGTTCACCGCAAACGGTTCAGTTGACCTGCTCACATGAACACCATGGTCGTCAAGATAAGTGCCTCAACGTCCAATCTCTGTTCTCTTCAACGGCGTGCAGGATTGATTGGGCGATAGCGTAAGCCAACTTGAAGCCGCTCTCGGCCTCGCTCAGCAGGGTCTCGGCCAGCTCGGGATACCATTGTTGGTCGACTCTGTCTGTCAGAATGTTACAGGTCGAGAAGATCGGCGCTGAGGCTTGGTCGAGGCTTTCCTGGCTTGCCGAGGGGGACAATGAGATTGATGAATAGATCGGAGCCCAGCTGTACCCCACACGACAACGTTGTGACGGGCGTGCTCATCACACGCTAGTTGGTCATTTAGAGTGATTACGAGGGCATGTACTATCAGAAACGAAAAGTTCCCTTCGCTCATCTTTAGACGCGATCCAGTCAATCACTTTGCTTCTCGCGTCGCTGTGCCTCAAGTTTATTAATCCAGCTCGTATTCATCGTCCCTTTCGTTGAATGGTCTATGAGTGGCTCGTCGGTGTACAGACGAGATACAGGCGAAGACCCCTACCCCGCCATGATGATGTTCGGGACGGAGTGTGGGTGATGAGGTGAGATGAGATGGAATGAGAATGTAGCTGAAGAAGCCATGGACGAATTGTTGGTGACGCTGGGACTGAGTTATCGTACATGAGTGACCAACTGGTGCTTCGTCCTTTCATCGATGATAGTGTATATTAGCACTGAACAATTATTGACCCCGGGACCGAACCTTCAACGGCGACAAGGGTCTTGAGCAGTGAGCTCGTGATTAGTTCCCAGTCATCCGAGCCACAGTGATGTCTATCTTAGTTGTTATAACCAACACGACAATATCACGACGACTTCCAGATATCAGACTCATGGCACTCAGCTTCCCTCCAGTGAAGTATTCCAAATCCTCGCCATGTGCTCGCTCTTGGGTGTGCACAGGCGCAACCAGCTTTTACCAACATCTATACTAGCGGTCCGTCGCGAAACGGGAGCCAGGATTTCTCCCCGGTGCTTCCCGTGTGTTGTGTGCAGACGATAGTTGACGCAAGGGAGAGCGGTCAGTTTAGCATACAGGAAGCATCCGCGATCGTCTTCTTCAGGCAGCTAGTAGCTAGACCTCTTGAATACTAGCTCGTGGTGATGAGATGTTGATGGCACATCCGTCAAAGTTCCAGCCCCACTGGTTATAGCGGAACATCTTTCCACAAAGGAATTAGCAACATAGTAGCCTTGCAGGATTATGGCTTGAATCAGTCAGCTATCGTAGTATTCGTCATTTCGTCTATCGGCCTTGGAGGCTACGGATATAGCATTCTGTGTGAGGTGTTGCGGCAGCGTGCCGTGCCAGGTAGGGAAGATGGAGGCCAATGCGGAAAGGGTACGTGTACGTCTAGGGAACCTCACTTGAGAGAATCATGAAGATGTGGATGGGGTGCCGTAGTAGGTTGACAAGGCCAAGAGGTAGTAAATACTACCCTGTACTATATTTGAATGGTGGCTATCCAGCATGGCGATACACCATCAGCTCGATTAGCCGTTCCCCTGGTTTTGCACCTTGAGGTCTGGGGTATGACAGCATACTGCAAGGGGTCGCAAGATTTTTGGTAGAGAATACGCTGCTTGCAGTTTCAATGTTCCGCAAATCTACGTACGGCGCTGTCGGCACAAGATGGCGGCAGGTCCTGCTGCTGCGGTCGTAGATAAATTGGGTGTGGCTTGTCGTCGGCGTTGGACATGCCGATTGCTTAGGCCTGCAAACTGCAGCTTCTGGGACGAATATAGAGCGTTCGGTGACAGGACGGACGTCAATGATTACACAGATGTTTGGGGAGCATGCGGGTAAGGATGCATATAGCTCCGTATGTGCCACCGAAATGATCCGATGTCGCCGGAGAGCACAAGGAAAACGCATCAAGATGTAATCAAGCAGCTGATGGTACGCATGAGAGTACAGCAATCTTGCAAGAGGTAACAACACCTGAGTACAAGTCGGGGGTCACCTCATCTTGGGGTGGGAGACGACATGAATGATTGAATGCTGTGATTCGGCGTGCGATTGAGCATGGCACGGCGTTTTGTATGCTTGTGAAGTAATGCATTACTTGGTTGGATTTGCAAGGTCGTAGACAGAAAGCATTCTGATTTCTGGTCCGCAACGGGTGATTCCACTTTCTTCAATGCGCACATCACATCACATCTCACCACATCAGTCCGACTTACAGCAGTTCGGATTCTAGAATCGATCTCAGGGGTAGGGTGCCTAGTTACCCGGTCGATTCAACGAGAATCTTTCGCCGACAAAACACAATGCGCTGGTATGCGATCAGGGGGATACATAAATGCAATGCATTCCGGATGCGTGACTATTGGGAATCACCCTGGATGCGGGTAGCCTTCACTTGCCCCTGCTGTTGTGTGTCGTTCATGATGGAGATTCCGGAGTATCTAGTAAGTTGTCATCATGGACCATGTCGGCACCCCGGCCCTTAAAGAATCGGTCAACGATGGTTCGGCATTGGGCAATCCCATGACACGATGCCATTGTGGTTCCTTGACTCTCGTGCTTGTGTCGACGGGATTCCCATGTGGTGATTTGAGAAACTCGGCCATGCGACAGAAAGAGGGGACAAACGGGCAAGCTGAAGCTGCCCGTAGCCGGGAGCGCACAAAAACAAGCGTCCAAGAAGAATATCGGTCTGGAGCTGTGAATATCGCATGGCTGACGATACTCGTACGTCGTGCCTGTCTGATCGTGGTGGTCCTCCGCTGTCTCCGCCGAAGGATCCCAAGGGTCCGAAGATGGCCCCATCGCCCACCAGGGTCCTCTGCAGGGTGTTCATTCTCCAAGCTTGTTGGCCGAGTATTCAGGAAAGTGGTGGGGCAAGAGTTAGACGATCTGTTGTGACCCCAGCCTCAGGTTTAACCACCGGGCCCCTCTTGGTGAAAATCTGAACAGCATGAGATGCAGCATTGAGGAGTGGAGATGCGAATCAGGAATGAGGAATGTCGAGTATGATAAGATACCCGTTGAGCTCTGCGATTAGTGCCGAGTGCTTGCTTGCAGATTGCTCGCACTGCATTCCGTTGAATGGGGAGACCCTTACCTTTCTGACTTCAAAGCTGGCTCTGGGTCTCTGCTAGGTCTGGGACGCATGGCATCATGTACTGTAGTGTCGTAGATATCTACAGCAATCACTAAACGAGTCTCTAGTCTCTAGACCCTCAGTTCTGGCTCAGACTTCTCAATGTGAACCGTTCGCTACCTAGTAGCTCGCCACCCTAGATCCTTCATACAAGTGCCCAACAGATAGGTACGGTGTAGTAGCATACGTATGGGGTAGAACTTCAAGCGGTGACAAGCAGTGCTCGCCGTTGCTCTTAATTCGCTGACGATGAGCGTCGCGAAGGCATCAATGAACAGAGGCGAGAGACACGCATTTCAACAGCGGTAGAGCGACGTGGGCACGTACAGTAGCGTCTGCGACGTCTGCAGTAGGTAATCTGTAGCTCTGCTGTAGAGCTGCTTTCGAGCAGACTTCGAGAGAGGCACAGATGCGTAGAATGGGGAATTTGGAGATGGGGACCGGGACCCCTGCCGGCGATTGACCAACGGGAGCTGCGATCACGTACATTTTACCGCCGAGCCGACGCCCAGGGAAACGTCGACGTCCAATCAACCCCTCCCCGTCGCTTCCAAGGCTTGTCGAGACCACCAATCAGCGCCGCCAGCAGCTCGTCCATCACCACCTCGGGCGCTACCTAGCCAGAAGTAGCCTTCCTGGCGAGCCTGGATCAGATCCCTCACGCATCGTCGCCTCGACAGCTCTCCGTCTCTGCCCAACCACGGCCCAGGGCGGGCATGGCGGGCATGGACGAGTGTACTGTAGAGAACAATGCGCAGAGAATGCGGTATGGAGACGGCGAGATGAGGCAATACAGGCCCGTTCTGTGGCCGACTCCATATTCGAGGTCGAGTCCCGGTGCCTGTTCGCTCGCCACCAACGTGTGTCTGGTGTGCCGAGAAGAGAAAGTGTGCGTATATGCGCATGCCTGTGCGTGCTCGAGGTGCTCTAGAAGAGTTCTAACGGCACTGATTAGAGCATGACTAGTACGCAATTTGCAGTTTGCAGCACGGTCGCATCAAGACAGACCTGCAGATGGAGGCAGGTAATTAGATACTATAACCATCTCCAACAGCATAACGACAGCCCCCATTGAGGCTGGTGTTGATCCTCAAACCCGCCCCCAGATATCAAACTTTTGTGAAAGTGCAATTCGTCTCTGTCTGGGAATCCTTCCTGCCGTCACTCGCTCTAATTCTGTCTCGAAACTGATGACATGGCGTACGCAGACGAGGCAGTCTCCGCTGAACTACAGGATGGATCTTCATCACCGCCCTATCTTCGCCCGTCGTTCTGGCCCGCGTCACCGACAGAAGTGCTGGCCGTGCCGCTTTCTCACCGTCAAAGTGTCAAGTGACGATGCTAGTGGCATCGAACCATCACAGCACCAGTCCCCATCTCCGTCAGCCAGCCAGCGAGAGGGCAAGACGGTACGTGAGGTGAAGGCTAATTATATCGAAATATCAAATAGCCCAATGTACCTCGCGGGTTCCCTGGTCTAAAGCCTCTCCCAAATCCGCCAGTCACTTGGCCGGACTGGCTGTCAACTCACTGCCATCACCTCAAAACCCCTCGTGCCCCTGCACCGTCCCCTGCCCATTCGGCATGGCGATGGCTGATCAGACCCCTGTGTGATGCAGACTTGGCTTAGCCGGACCGTATCCGCTTCTTCTGATATGCCTGCCCGCTACTCGACCGCTGTACTTAGCATATGCGCCTGGTAGCCATTGACAGGTCAGAACCTCCTCTTCTTAGGCGCTGGCCTTTTAGCACATCGAGTATCGAGGACAATACTTTGTTCTCTCACACCCCCGAGCTTCGCCGTGGTCGTGTCTTGACTCTTCTCCCCTTTCCCTCCGTTGCCCCTTTGCATTTGTGATTGTCTCGGTCCTGCATGCCCACCCGGTCTCAACTCCCACGAGATCTCATGCGAGGGCCAAGCGCCAACGCCACAATCCAAGCTAGACACCGTTACACCACCGCTGCCATACAGAACGCTCCCACGAGGCAAGGACACATCAGGTGTGCCACCTAACAAAAACCATTCGGTTACTCGAAAGACTCCGCCCTCGTCTCTTCTTCTCAACCTTTGGAATCGTAGCCCCGAACCGTCACAGCCGAGCGTGGGTTGGAAGCAGAGAACAAGGTCGACAAGGTCCCGGCTGTATACTGCGCCGCGTCGGGGGATTCTTCACGCGCAATTCCGTGGAACCGGACACATCCCGTCCCGAGAACGACTTCTTGTGTCTAAAGTAATCTGTTCTGCCACCGACTGGCGCACGGAACGTGGTGAAGAAACTTATCCGGCAGCCAGCAGGCGACGTGCTGCATGATATGTACGAGCCCAGCAGCGTGTAGCGCCCCTGCCTGGATATTGGGAGGTTCCGCTCGAGGAAATCATTTGAAAGTTGAGGTAAGTGTCTCGGCACTTCGCACAATTGTATCGATCAACCGGGATCTTCTTGGATCGGCGCATGGGAGAATATATGATGGTCGTCGTCGCTAGAGACGCTCACTTACACGTTGTTAGAATATAACAATTCAACATGTCGGCGTCAAGCCACCCGGCGTCCTCTCGCCACCGCAATGCCTCTCTCAGCTCGGCCGGCCGGTCGTCGAAGAAGAGTCAATTGACAGCAGAGCCGAAAGATTTCACCTCACCCGGGGCTTTAATGAGATATTTTGAGCCAACAGTAGCGACAGCCTCTATGCTGCTATATGCGCGTATGTTCAATTCTGGCGCAAAGTTATTATTGTCTAGTTGGCTAATGAATTCGCAGAGGGCTCGTCGGTAGTAGTCGCACACCATGATAGCTTAACGATCGAAAGACGGTTCGCACGGCATTCAGCCGAAGTCCAATTACTTGCCGTCGACACAGTCAGCGAGCAAGGATCCGGAAGAATGGCGGTCAGTTACGATGTGGATATGACATGTATCATATGGGACTTGATGACTGGCGACGAGATCACTCGATTCTCATCATACGAGCCCATGACATGTGCGACGTGGATGAAGAATGGAAACGTAGCGTTTGGTAAGAAACTCGCCGTATGCTTACATGCTTGTACTATGCTAATCCATTGCGATAGGCAACTCACAGGGCAGCGTTATTCTCTTTGAGCCTGCAACCTCAGAACACATATCCGCGCGAACCATTGACCAAATAGCGATCACGTCATTGGCGCCCGCTGCTGATTGCAGAACATTCGCGATAGGGTACGTTGTCGTTGACATACATATACGCTTCAACGGCTAAACTGTCTTACCCAGGTACCAAAACGGCTCTTTGATCATTGCTACACTACAACCAAGGTTTACAATTTTGCAAAACCTGAGCACCTCAAGAGCACCGTCGCCAATAGTAAATCTTGCTTGGCATGCATCATCTTCGCGCCAAAAGTCGGACATGTTGGCGGTCCAGACTAACGATGGCGATCTACGAGTATGGAGTGTGCCGAAATCATACAACAGCGATGACCCCGCCAAGGTCGTACGGATCCTAAAACGTAACGAAATATATCAGAATGGTCCCAACTGGATGGGCTGGTCGAAAAACGGTCGCATTATCCAGTTTGCAGATAAGTAAGTTCCCACATGCATGCAGATCGGCTACGCGCGCGCGTATTTTTTCGGGACTGACATCATTCTCAAAGCGAGACTCTGTCATGGGATGTCCGGACCAAACACGTCACATACGATAGCATACCGACTCTCGAACATGTCCGCGGTCTCGCCGTGTACGGACCCGGCGCGACCTTATTCACGCTTGGTGCCAACAATACAGTGCAGCAGTTCGATCTTAACACCCCGTCGATGATGGTATCGAATGTTCAGCACCCTGCCAATCTTTTGCCACCATCTCCCCCAGTCTCTATTGAGGAGCAAGTCGAGCAAGGTATTGTTATCATTGGAACAGAGTCGGACTCATCTATTCCCGTCAATGCAGATATCTCCGAAAGTGACGATGACCACCTCTCACCCTTGGCTAGGATGGTGCGTGGCACTGATGCTACAAGTGATCTGATTGATCAAGACAGATACATGTCTGCTAGTCCTGCTTCTACCAAAAGCTCCACCGTTTCACATGAATCCACCAATTCGGGCACCGAAGGTCGTTACCAACCATCAGTGCGATCACGTGGAATGACCGAGAACACTTACATCTCAGCTGGGTCTTCTCTTCGGTCGTCTGTGAAGCCACCGCCCTTCGGAGACAGGGATGCCTATTCGATCAGCAGTGTCAGCTCAGCTTCCATCACATCGTCGTCTCGCTCACGGCCGCGGCCCTCAAGGTTACGGAATGAGGTTTTGCCTAGCCCTGCTGATGAAAAGGTTCATGATCTGTTCAAGTTCACGAGGAGTCGTCTCCATGATGTCCCCTATAAGCGAGCACCACTTCACGACCAAAGCCGACTAACCAACGATGATCTCCGTCGGCAGATGCTCAGCATCATATTCGGATGGAATGGAGAGATGGAGGATCTTGTTCGCGATGAAATGTTGCGGCATCCAAATGGCTCTGCAGCCCGCATCTTGCTCGCCAAGTGGCTCGGTGACATCGACGCCGATGTAATGACTGCTACCGCGGAGAACATGACTTCTTCGGATTGGATGCTCTTGGCCCTTAGCGGTATAGGTGGCCAAGCTTCGCAACACAAGCTTGGGCGGGCTTTTGTGCAAAGACTCCTTGAGAATAACGACGTGCATACCGCTGCCACGATTATGATCGGAATGGGCGATCATAATGATGCTATCGAAATCTACGTCTCGCATAAGAAGTATCTGGAAGCTCTTGTACTCCTTTGCCTGTTCTTCCCAGCGGTATGGGAGCGTCAGGCTCAGATCATCAAGAAATGGGGTGAATTCGCGGTACTACACGGTCAGCAAGCATTGGCAATTCGCTGCTTTGCTTGTACGGGCGTTGAAGCCTCAGAACCTTGGTCCTCCCCATCAGCTGCGCAAGTGACGTTTCAAAGTCTCAATCAGAGCATTCCTGAGATCCTAAGCCCTCCCCTGTCTCCTCCCGGGCTCAACCGAGGACCTCAACGCAGTATTGCAAAGAGCTCGGCTTTGAAATTAATAACCACCTTCGAAGATAAGGGACAGAAATCGAAATTCTTCGCTGGTGATGGTGGAAAGACGCCCATTGCCGCTGGTGTGACGCCTATTGCCGAGTCAGCTATTTCTCCTGGTGGACATGACCCAAGCACTGCTTTCCTTCGACCTACACAACGAAGCGCATTCAACACGCCCTCTTCGGCTAAGCCTACGACTCCCGGTGGCTTTGGAAGACAACGATTGCCTTCTATTGGAGAAGTGCCTGCTGACAGTTCCAGACGCCAAACATCAAGAGGAGTCGCTCCTGCTGAACAAGCAGGTATCGCTGTTGAACACAATCGCCCTTATCGTGCAGAGCATTCTCGCCAAGGGTCTGGCGACCAATACAGCGTTGGCATGTCTCTTGGACGGGCTTCTACAGCGAGCCCGATGATGATGAGAGACAGCCATCGCCGCAAGGAAGCCCCACCGCCTTCTCCATCTCCAGAGTCACTCCAAGCTTTGATGCAGCAAGGCCGCTCAAGCCGAAATGGAGCCCGTGAACGAAAACCCGAGGGAATGGCACTCCAACTCAATTCTTTGGACGCAGCCGTGGCTAGTGATGTGACTACACCAGAGCAGTCTGTTGCTTCATCGACTCGGTTCCATTGGCCAACACGTACCGGTAGACGTGGACCAGGCTCTGTCGCCAGCTCTGTTACGTCGAACTCCAGTGCTGGCCGGAGCCATCGAAGCCATCGTGGTCAGCATGGTCAAGCCGTCACAAGAAATCTCACTGACTACATCCATTCTCTGGAAACTGCGCAGGATTTCTCCAAGAAACAACGGAGCCGTGAGAGCAGTCGTCACCGCCAGGAAGACCGCTCTGCCCGTACCCGAGATGATAGCCGAAGCCGCAAGGCAGGCAGAGATGGTTCTGAAGACAGAGGACGAGGGGTATCTAGGAATTACACTCCCAAGCCAGCCAAGCGCTCACCTACGTCTCCTGTACCCATGTCTCCGGAAGAACTCATCAACCTTAGCACACCACGACAGATGGATGCTCAGCTGACTGACGAAGGAGTTGCTCCCTTGAACCTCGATACTGCCCCTTCTACTGTTCGCAAGTCGAGCCAGATTCGCAGGACTGATTATCGCGCCTCAAGTCGGACATCAAGCCGTCCTGGCCGCCAGAGGAGTCGCGAGCGGCGACCACCAGCGCTCGAACTTCGAGGCCGAAGTCAGAGCCGTGGCGACGGGTCCGTCGTACGATCGCCCTCATCGCCCTTACCTATGTCTTCTCAGGTGAAGTTCTACTCTGGCTCTGATGATGAAGCGGACTACCGTGCAGCGGTCGAAGCACAAGAGCAATTCAGGGCCCGTCACAACCGCAGTAAGGACCCCGGTTCGCCGGCTGTTTCGAGGGCACGAGATCGTTCGGAGAGTCGGCGGCGAAAGAACAAGACGCCTGGTGACCTGGAGCCTCCTGTCCCATCACAGTCTAGAGGCGAAAATCGATCGAGGGGGGAGAACCGAGTAGTAGAGAAGCCACATGCCGGTGATCTGAAGCAAATCTCACTCGAAAGGCAACTTAAGAAAGAGGCTGCTGCTCGTGAGCTTGAAGAGCGCCGAAAGTCCCTTGCCCGACGTCCATCTGCACCTCCAATTCCTCATCCTGAGCATCTATCTCCAATCATCTCGCGGCCACCCAGCGCTTTCGAGCTTCCGCAGACGACTTTCGTTCCACCACAGGACATTCCGACCAGAAGCCATACGGCTGATCCGACGCGCAAATCTGCAAGCATGCGCAGCCCAAACGCCCCTTTCATCGGTCTACCCGCAACGCCCAAAGCTATGAGACTCCAGTTCCAGAGCGGAGCCCAACCTGCTGTGCCTCAAATTCCCACAGTTCATAGGAAATCTCCCTCATCTTCTGGGCAACCCTCACCAAGCAAGTCTGGCAACAACTCGCCGGCCAAAACACCAGAAGAAGAGCCATCTCTGCTGACTCTGCTGCCGTCTACTGTCTATTCACCCCCAACGAGGCCAAACATCCAGAGATGCATGTCCGCCCCTATCCCTGAAGAGCCACCAGTGCCTCGTTCTGTAGGCTTGCCCGCTCACCCTGCATTCCAACAAGGCATGCAAGCTGGTAACCAACCGCCTCGACGCGGATCGATCAGCGCTCGAAAAATGAGTGCCGATGCCACCGTCGGCATGCGAGGCATTGATGAGATTATCGGTGGTGGTCGACATTCGCGAAATCCTTCCCGTGATGACATCCCTCCTCCTCCACCTCCGCCGCCGCCTCCAGTCATGTTGAAGGAGCTTCAGCACCTGGCCACGCCTCCACCTCCCCCTCCAGCACCAATGCCTGGACTGCTACCAACTGTGTACGGCGGCCCCTCGGTTTCTGGTTCCATAGAGATCGTCATGGACGACGAAGAAGAGGCAGTGCCAACCGCAGCTCCTATGCACGAATCAACCGTGCCCATCATCGCACCACCGGCGCCTCCGCTGGCGCGGAACGGGCACAGCCGGGGCCGCAGCATCACCGACAAGGACAATAGTATTGCCAGTCGGATTAGCCGCGCCACGGAGCGCATCCGATCCGCCAGCCGTGGACGGAGCAACTCGATGCTAGCCAGCCGCACCAAATCGCCGTCGGAGACTTCGCCTTATGAGAGCGTTCCTCCGCTAGTGCCCTCGGTACCCGCTGGCTACAGCACGAGTCCGCCCCCACAGACTGAGCGTCATCCCATGGAAGTGCGAGCCCTCTACCAACAGCAACAGGAAGTTGGCAGCGGACTCCATCAGAGCGAGATGTTTTAAGGACTTTGCACGATGTTCCCTCTCAATGCTCTCGGCTCCTCTCCTTGTCGCCACGATTTTTACTTGACCGTTTGCTTTTAACGGCTGCTTCCTCATCTTTAGGGACCATTATATACGACGCATATACTGCATGGCGCTGGCGTTTCGCATTAGTCTTTCCATTCGTTCTATTCGATACCTCCATTGATACCAGACACATTCATCTATATTACCGCATCCCCCTATAGACTTGCGGCGAATCCCACCGCCAGCCACACGGCCAGCACCGCTTGTCTTCGATTCGCAATTGTACTTCACAACTATCTTTCATGCACCGTCTACACCTGCGTTTTTATCGGCGCCTATGATACCTCGCTTCTTTTTCTGCATTATCGGTGAGGGTTTCCGAAGCGGCCTGATTTACCTTCCTGTTCGACCTCTTTATACTGCACATGCATTTGCATCATGATTCACGAAACAACCAACCGAACGAGCACGATGGGGAAATACAGAAAAGAAAACTTCAGGAAGACGAAACGAGACGACTATTGGGCAACTGATGGAAATTTGAATTTGGATTTGGATACAGAGAACAGCAACTGCCACGCGGCAATTGTACAGAATGACAGTCATGCTCGCGCGGGAAGAAGTGAGGGACGGGAGAAGGCTTTTGCACCAAAAGAAAAATTTCTTTGCCTCGCGGCAATTCGTCTATCTGTTGTTTCCAAGGCGGTTATTTACTATGCTTCATTTCTTACTTCTCGCTAGCTAGTCATGGTTATTCTATGAGGGGAGATGAGATTGGAATAATGTTGATGCATTTAACAATTGCAATTCTTAATGCCTGGTGCTTCATGCTGTCTGCGTCGAAAATGGCCGTCTGCTTTGTGATATGATTGATAATTGCATGATACACTCGATAAGATTAGAAACAAAGGACACGGTGGGTGTTATCGGTATTTTGGAATAAAGGTGTGCAAATAGCATTCAATTTGTCGCTCATGGCTGATATGCTGATCAGACTGAGAGAAAATAAGGTAGATGTTGAAAGGCAGATGAGATGGGGGTGTTGAACACTGTATTCCGTGATGTGCACTGGACCCACTGTGAATAGAGCATCAGGAAACCTTCATATCAAGTTGTAAGGCGATGATGGTTCAAACCGTGCTTCAACTACATTTTGCCAGCCTGCATGGCAATAAAAAACACACGGTCACATTCACAATTGACCAACAAACCCAATGCATCAAATACAAAATTCACCACACGTGTGTGGTACATCTAGATAGATGGCGAAAGGCGGGCGAAAAAATAGAAGTTGACAATCTCTACCCCGAACCACAGTCCCAAGTCCCCAAGCCAGACGTGTTCCAGCACACCATGCGACGGGGGAGAGACTCTGCACAGTGAGGCCTGCCTGAAGTGTACTCTCCATTTCCTAGGGCCGCCTAGTCGACACTGGTTACCCGAGCGGATAGGCGACCACCGCGGCATTTGCGCTGGGCGCGGCGAGGGGGTTCTTACGGAATTGGGATGGTTATTTTTCTGCGGCTCGGGAATTGCAAGCGCCTTCTTTCCAAATTAACCATTACAGTTGGAAACCAGCGGGTTTTTGGGACTTATGTAGATGCGCCGGCTGAAGTTCGGGAGAAGGGGATGCGGGGGTGTTGATTGGTTGAACATATGACGCTAATGGATGTTAGCGTGAGGTTTCAGCATGGAACTTGGGTGCTGTGAGACTGAGCGATAAGCTCTATCGAAAGGCCTGTGCAGTGAGGTGCAAGCAAGCCCGCGATGCATGCGCCTTGGAGGGGAGCTGTCTCAGCTTTAGGGCTGGTAAAAGTATGATACCCGGTGGCATTGAATGCCAAATGGCATAAAACCGGCTTTTTACGGCGTTATACTTTATAAAGCCGGCTTTAATCTATATTTAATATAAAACTAGGATATTACGTAATATTTACGTAACGTTACGTAATTAAAATAATATTAACTAAAGACTTTTTTTATTATTCCGTAGCCTTTATAGCCTTTAAAGCTTTTTTTAGCTTTTTTAACTATTTAATTTATCGCCGTTTTTGTTATTATCGCTGTTAAAATAGCTTTAATTGCTTTCGTTTTGTTTTTTATTATTGTTTTTATCGTTTTTTTCTTTATTTTTTATATTATACGGTAATTTATATATATAAAAACGTATATTATAACTACTACAGCCTTTAAGCTAGCTTTCGACTTATTATAAACATAGTTTATAGCCGAAAACGCTTTTTTTAACGGTACCGAATTTGCTAAAACGTTAAAAATTTAAAAAGCGATTATTTTTAACGGAATATATATATTTTAAACTTTTATTTAAAAAGTTTTTAATTTTTTAATTTTTATTATTTTTTTAAAAATAAACTAGTTATTTTAGCAAGCCTTAAATTTAGCGAATTCCCGTTTTATATATTTTTAAAAACTTAACGCAATTTAACGTTATAACTAATTTATTATTATATTATAATACTATAGTAATAAAAAAACGTTTAAATAGTAATAATTTAAAACATATACGACTTAATTAATAACGGTAGTTTATTGCGTTATTTTATTATTTAATTTAATTATTATAAAGTTTAAATTATATTTAAAAAAGCGATTTTTTATAAATAAATTATATTATAACTTTTTAAGTTTATATTATCGATAAATAATGTAGCTTATATATAATTTATTTGCTTTTAAAAAAGTAATAGCTTTAATTAAAAGCTTTAAAAACTTTAAAAATAAATCTATTTATATTTAAAAAACGCTATCGTTAATAAAGTCGTATACTTTTTATAATAATTTTAATACGTTAGTTTTTATACGGTTAACTATAACGTTATAAAATATATTAAATTTAACGAAAACGTTACGGTTATTTTTTAACGATTATAAATAGCGGTATTAAAAGCTTTATTAAGTGCTAATTAATAACAAAAAGGCTTTGTTTTTGCCGTACTTTTTTTACTAAGCTATATAAAAACGCGTATATTATAATTTTAACGTTTTAAAACTATTAACGATATTTAACGCTTTAGTAATAAAGCCTTTTTAAGGGTTATTTTTTAATACGTTTTTAACTAGTAAATTTAGCCTATAAAAGTCGTAAAAAACCCCTTAAACGTGATTAAAATTAAAATCTTTAATTAAAATAATATAAATCGCTTTTATAATATTATAAGTATTAATAATAAAAGCTTTAATTTTTTAAAGGCCTAAAAGGTCGTCGCTAATAAAGCTTAATAGGCTTTTTTTAAACATTTTAACGTGTTTTTTAATAATTAAAAAAACGTTTTCGAAATCGATATTATTTTAAAAATAGGTATTAAAATTAAGCAATTAAAGTAATATATTTAATATTTTATTACCGGCGTTATTATTAAAAGCGTTAAAAATAATTAAAAACGCGTCCGTTTGTTATATTTTTTCGAAAATAATAGCCCGATATTATTTATATATAATTAAAAAGTAACGATTTAATATAGCGTGCTTTTTAAATAATATATAATATATATTTAACTGCTTTAAAGTATTTTTTATTTTTAAAAGCTTTTAAATTAAATATTTTAAGCCTTTAATAATAATAATAAAAGTAAAAATACGGTTAATAGTTATTTTTTATTTTATTAAATAATAATAATAAAGGTTTGCTTTAAATATTAACGTTATAAATAACGTTTTCGAAACGGCTATTTATTAATTTTATACGGCTTTATAACGTTTATAACGCTTTAAATAACGGTTTAACGTATTATTAGCCTTTAATATAACTATATTATAATAATTATAAATTATACGATTATATAATAATATAATAAAATAAATACGTAATTTATTATTTTATAGTTTGCTTATTAAATTATAAAATAATAGTAGTTATTTAATATAATAATGCGGCAAAATAAAAAAGCCGATAAAAATAAACTAATAAAGCTAATAAAGCCGGGACTAAAAACGAAAAAGTTATTAAAATATTAATTAAATAAGATAAAAAAATAATTAATAAATACGCAATTAATTAAAATTAACAAATATCGCGTTTATTTAATATTAAATATTATAGGTAAAGCGTAATAATTAAAAAAGTTAGGTATAAAACCGTTTAATGCCTAATTTTATATATAGTGGCATTAAACCGGCATCATTCTAATAAAGCCGGCTTTTTACCAGCCCTACTCAGCTTGAAAGCCTTCATACAAGAAATGAAGCTATTTCTAACTCCAATCCACTCTGGATTCCAGACCTGCGCATGACTGACAATCAACTTTCTTGTTCTGTCAGCTTCATACCACTGCAATGATGTAGCATCCATCATTCTACTCTTGCACAAGCACTCACTCCCACGTCCCCCCTCTGTGCGCAACTCTTTCATCTGGACCCAAACCACCGCACATCCATCCATCCAGCGTCACGATGTTCAAAACACCACCCTACCTACGCATCCGGCGCCCCTCGCCCACAGCCGTCGAATTCACAGTCTCGACGCTGCCCACATTCACCACATCCCTGCGCCTCAGTCTCTACGCCGTAGACCTGACGCGCAGCATCCTATGCAGCTGGATCCTCCTCGTGCTCTACGCAATCTACACCAATTTCTCCCACACGCAAACACCAACCACCACAATCTCCTACCCCCCACACCATTCCCCATCATCATCGTCATCCTCGTCGATACCATATATACCAACCCCCACCCAATTCTCAGCAACACTATCCTACCTCCTCACCACACCGCCCGGGCATCTCGCCTCCCACCTCGCCACATCCGCCCTCCCCGTGCAGATACTCATCCCGCTTTGCTTAGGGGCATTATACATCCTCACACTGCGTCTCTACACCGAGGAGTCCCTGTTAGTGCTCCGCGGGCTGGGCATCCAGACGAAGTCTACCAAGAAGAGTATTTTAACGGGGAAGGCTACAACGCGGTTCATTCCGACGCAGAAGATCCAGGATATACTGATTAATGAGGCGTTTTGGGGGTTTGGGGTTAAGTATTGTTTGATTGTTGTCGTTGAGGAGGAAGAGGATGTTGTTCTTGTTTTCCCGAAGTTGTTGCCAAGAAGGAAGGTCTTGGAGAGGGTTTGGAGGGGCGTTAGGGAGTGTCTTTTTGAGGAGGGGGAGGGGAAGGGGTAAGGGTTAAGGGGAAGGGAGGTTGATGGGGGGTTTGGAGGGTGTATATAGCGTGGCGTTTGGGGTTTGGGTGTTGGGAAGATATCATTGTTTGGACTTATATACAGAACTTTATTTCGTATATACAAGTGACCGCGACCTATTATTAGTGTCGGAGATTGCTGTCTAAACAGTCGGCTCCCATCTACCCATCTCTCACGTCGTTTTCTTACTGGCAGCCGCCGCAGCAGCAATAGCCTCAGCCCTCCGCTCCTCCATGACCCTCCTCATATGCTCCGAGTTCTCAAACCCCTTCCTCTTCGCCTCCTTGTCGTTCGCCTCCTGCGGCGTCATGAGCCTCGTCTTCGATAGCACAGGCGGGTATTTCCCCACGAATCTACCCTTATTATGCCCTTCGAACATCTTCTGGCTTGTCGGTGCATACTTGGGTGCTCTAGGATCCAATCTCGCGTGGATATCAGTTTGCGATGTAATGACGTCGAGGAGCTGTCCCGCGAGTACTTCGTCGATTTTGCGCTCCCGCCAGACTTCCCACATGTGGTCTACGAGCCCCGAGGCGCCGTGCGCCATTAGGGGGTTGTCGGAGCCGAGGTATATCCACTCCATGCCATCTGTCCGATCAGGGTCGTCGAGGTCTTTGGGGAATAGACAGTCCCATAGTACGAGTGGTGCGTCGTTTGCTAGGACGTAGTTTGGTCGTCGGGGCTCGGCTGAGATGTCTAGGAGGCGGTCGATGATGCTTGCTTCTTCGAGCCCTTGGCCTACCATGAAGAGTAAAGCCACCATGCACCGGATTTGATGCCATAGGAAGGCGGAGCCGCGGACGTGGAAGTAGTATACTTTTGGGTAGACTTCTGTTGATTCGGGCGCGGCTTCGGCTGTGGTGCTTGGTGGTGCTGGCGATGATGAGGATGGTGCGAATTCTGAGGATGAGAGGTATGGGAGTGCGGAGCTAGCGTCTTTTACTTCCACGATGGAACTTTCGAATATCCTACGGTCAAAGTTCGTGAGTTGCTTCGAGCCGTCGATTTTGCAGAAGTTGCGGAAATCGTGGAGTCCTTCGTATTTCTTGGCCGCGGCGCGCATGGCTTCGATGTCTAGCCACCCATCTTGTGGTTTCTTGCCGTCGGTGGTTTTGGGATCTTGCAGACTCTTGGGTAGTGGCGCATACGCCGGTTGTGTGAAGAAGTATCGATATTGTCGCTCTCGACAGTGATGACGAGCTGAGAAATTGGCTGGAGTTGTTGGGCACCAGGCAAGAATTCTGATATCTGGTGGTAAGAGCCTGTTCAGGATACGTGGATATTGTATCTCGTCTGTGAGGTCGTTCCACTCCTTTTTCGGCTTTTGCACTTCTGGCGCATCTGTCATCTCCTGATCAGAGCCATTTTTAGATGCGCTCGTCACCTCAGCAGAGCCGTCATCCGTAGAGTTCTCTACCGGGGCCTCCTCCTTGGACAACGGTTTGTTACTCCTGAGCCTAATGCTGATGACCTGGCCAAAGGCGCTCACGCCGCGGTCTGTCCGTCCGCACTTCGAATATTCCCACGGGTCGAAGTTCACTTCGTCCGCATTCTCAGGAAAGATAAGACAGGCCCTCGTCAGAGCCTTCCATAGTTCCTCCTCGATAGTCACATTGGCGTGACGCTGATACTCAAAACCGCCATAATTCTTGCCCAGATACGCGAGCTTCAGCGCGACGAGCCTCGTCGAGTACTTGGACGGATCCATTTTGCGCTCCGACTTTTTCTTCTTCTTCGGTGGTTCTGCAGTATTCTCTGCCCCCTCTTCCACCTCTGGAGGCTGCTCGGCGGCAACTGATGTAGGTGCATCCCCTTCTCTCTTCCCTAGATCGTTTTCTAAAGCCTCGATACGCGCGACCAAGGCATCTTTCGTCCACCGCGCATAGTCTGTAGGATTGTCCTTCATTATACGCAGTTTCTGCTTCTTGATCTTGGAGATTTTGACGTTTGCGATGAGCGCTGTGGAGAACCTGCACGTCTGAGGTGCAGTGGCGAGTTCTGCAGCTAATGGTTGTGGCAAGCTACGAGGACGCCAGCTACGGCAGCCCGTGGTGAGAGACCACATGCACTCAGGTGCGCGATATCATGCTGATGAATTGTGTACACGGCGACATCGATACTTTGTAGTTAAATGATGGATACTCCTTTCCCCAATGATTCAACGAAGACTGAAATGAGAGCAACGTTAATTGAGCTGTATCTTCCAATTTCTAACGCGATCTTATCGATAGCGCTCCATACTGCGCCGGAGCTTCGCCCACCTAGCTTCGGGAGAGAGAGGCAGCGGGAAATGTTCATCATCTTGAGCTATTTCTCTTTTTGGTCAAATTCACCCTATGAACTCTGTTATGAAGTGAGCTTTACGATGTTATAAAACAATGGAAGAGTACACTGTAAAGGTTTTGTTGTTGGGTGATGAAAAAGTAGGAAAAACGACGTTCCTATCGTGCGTGATCCACCCCACCGTCAAATAAGCATCGTCATGACGGGACTGACATCAACGGCAGCCGCATCAGCGGAGGTGGGCATTCGCTTGAGGGCAAAGTCCCAATCACGATATTACGCGACATAGATCAGCCATTCATCTTCGAGATCAGAAATAGGAAGGGCAAATATCGTCTTGAATTCTACGATACAGCCAGTCCGGAGAACTGGCGATTGCTAGAACCAGATGTTGTGCTCATGTGCTACGACATCTCCAGACGATCAAGTCTGGTCAACATGGAGCAGCTTGTAAACCCTCTTCCTCCCTCATCCGTTCTCCGTGTCCCAAACTGACTCTGTTCCCTTCGTAGTGGAGCAAGGAAGCCCGCAGCATCTTCCGCACAAGCGACCAGGTTCCCGTAGTGGTTGTCGGTCTGAAGAGGGATCTGAGGTCCGATGACGACCCGAATAAACCGATTTATCCTCAGGAGGGGTACAGATCATCTCAAGAGATCCGGGCAGATAAGTACGTCGAGTGTTCCGCGGTGACGGGTGAGCTTCTCAAGTTGGCATTTGAGGAGATTTGTCGGACTGCTATAGAGACGGTGTCGGAGTCTGGTGGACAAGGCGAGGGCGGATGTGCCGTGATATAACTGTCATAAGTAGACAAGTCGATAATAATCGTGAGGGCCTTGATGAACGTGTCTCCATTTTGAACATTCGTGTCTGTTATACCATCTTCATGATCCAACCTCGTCAGCATCCATCTCATCAGCCCCCTCTTGAACTGGGAACTGGCCAAGGGCTGCGATGATGGCGTCGAGGATATCCTGCTGCTGTTGATCCGTGAAACGTGTTTCCATCATCTCTATGACGGTATTAAGCGCAACAGGAGTGGTCGGTCGCAAGTTCACAATCATGATGCACTCGCCCTTGCTGATGCCGAATTGGCGTAGCTTCTGGAGAAGCGGGGGGATTGCAGATGCATCATAAGCCTGAGGCTGCTGGCTGAGGGGACCGGGAAAGGTCTCGAAGTACTTGATCATCTATGTGGCTGTCAGTTTGAGTGCGCATATGAAGACCTTGATTGTGATGTTCGTACCTCGCCACGCAACGTCTCCAAGTTTCCTGGGCCGCGTCGCTTCTGGGCTTGATACTGCTGGGCCTGTTCCTTCAGGAAGCCGTACACCTCGACATTGGTCAAGACAGCACTTTGAGCCTCGAGGATCCTCATGGCGACAAAGAATAATGCTTCTCTCAGCAGGCGCTTGTCACAGTCCGCAATTAGCTGAGCTTTATGAAGTGATTGATCTTTTGCCGAGCAATGAAACACGACTGAGAGAAATGAAGGACATGGACCCGCGCGCACTGAGGTTGTGTCTGCCAGCCGCCAGTGATTGAATGCCCTAGAGTTCACCTGACAGGGGACTTAATAGGTACCTGTCTGTCGCGCTGTCCTGCCTCCCTCTACCAACCCACCCTTCGTTTCTCATCCGGACCACCTGTTCAAAATCGTCATTCATAGACTTTCTTGCCAACTTCGTGGAGCATTATATCGTGTAAGGCAGATATGCTCGAGTTGCATCGTCGCAAGATGATCATATGTCATATGTCCTAGGACCCTTCGATACTGTGACTATTCACGACACTTACTTACTCGCGCTGGGAATCATGACGGTATCACGGATGATCGTGGTGAACGCAGAACGGCAGATTTCATCGAAATGCAACATCGCAGACGCTCTGGTCCTGTTTTCCCATTTCACATCTAGTTTTTCGTCTATCTTGTCCCCTCGATGTCACTTAGAAATTCCCAAGAAATATACCCTGAGTCATACGGCGGCTCTCCATAAGTCGATATACCTTCCAAACCATCGACATTGCAGGACTGGGCGAATTTCGTACCCTTTTCGCCTCAGCTTCACCGACCCGAAATGTCTGAACCTGTTAAGTGTTCGTTCTCTCGCTTTAAAAGGGCTGTAGCCCGTTTGACTTTATATACGGCGGCTTCCTTGTCTTCGCGAGCGTAACGCCTTTAGGACTACGGAACGTGTCCCGAACGATTGATAATACAGTCGTTGGAACCGCTCAGACCCTCTGTGACGAGGCTGTGACCGTTTTTGTAATCACCATATGCTGATTTGGCACCGTACATGTAGCCGAAGACGCAGGGCAGCCATTCAATTGGCCCTGATCATCTGCGGCCCTCAGCCATGCCCTCTGTGAGGCGCTGACTCAATATGGCAACACCGCAGCTGAGCGGGTAGTCGCGACGTTGGCCCATGTCATACTCAAGCGCCATATTCGATGTACAGCGATTCTGGACGTGAATAGCCATGAAACGTCTCAGTTGGAAAGCATGTCTAAGAACTATCAAAGGTTAGCTTCAGCAAACCGCCTTGCTTCGAACTTCTCAATGATAATAGTCCCACTTACCCAGCTGTTTTGGATTCCCAGGGTGATGAACAGGGCAAGCGGCATGAGTGACAGGATCAGGGCAGTCTTTTTGGCACGACCGCCTCGAAGATCGTCCTTCAGATCGGAACCGGGAACCATGTCAATCTCATCAGACCGCTCCCCTTTCTCGAGGTCTCTCTGCTGCGCTATCCTCTCTTGAGATGGCTTCATATTATAGGTTTCGAACCAATCCCAAGGTGATGGCTAGGCCAAGTTGTCTACTGATGAAGTGCCACAGAAGGCCGATAATAGTGACGAACCTGTAGGACAACAGCAAATGCGTTGGGAATCTCAGGTGCGATCCATTGGCATCACCATTGAAAATGAAGATTTGCCGAGGAGTCCATCGAAAATCAGGAATGATGTCCGTCGTGAACTTTATTGTGTCCGCGACCGTGCGTTCATGCTGGATCCCTGAATATGCGACAACAAATTCACACTGCATCGAAGTGATCACCAAAGATTATTAAGTAAACTTTTACTCGCGAAAGTCACAACATTGAGTTAACATGTTGTGCAGGTCAGTAAAGTAAGACAGTGATTCACGAATGGGATCGATGTCTCACCATGCATCGTCTTTTCGCGCGCTGTAACAAAGTCGCGTCACGGCCACGTAACATTGAAGTGGCTGCTGAGGTAACCTCGAGTACCCCTCACGTCTCATCAAGACGCGCATAAACTCAAATTTGACATTCATCTCAAAATGTCCGAATAGTAAGAAGAACCATCATTTGAGCCTGGAAACGCTTAATGATGAGATTCGTCCGGATTTAAAGCCATTTCGTCTCGTATCGTATCTCACTCAGGCTGCCCTAGCCAAGATCTTGTGATGTTTTATACTGCATAAAGGCTGACCGAAACAGCTCCTCATCATCATGACACTCGTAATTACATCATTCACTCATCTGTCTACTCTCTTATGGCTCTTGAAAGACTTTCACGATTGACTGTGCACTCTTGAGTGAGGTAAGTGCTTCACGCTCCTATTTCGCGGGTGAAACGAAGCTGTTGAGCTGAACATTCCACAGTTCATCCTCAAGAGCGTCGTGCAAGTAATGTGACGAAGTGACTCATCTATCCTTTTTCCCAACTAATCGCAATTGTCACGTCTACCGGCAAGAATACAGCCGCTTCGATGTGTATCCATACATGAATTATTCACCGGATTATTCAGTTGTGGTTTTGACCTCCAATAAAGGAAACTGTACTTGGGATGACGCCTGCATTTAACGGGACTGTATAGGACTTCACAGGACTCCACGGGACTTGTCGGGACTTCATATTATGTATGGTGAGAGGGGAATTGTGTTTTTTTTGTTTTATCTGGTTTTTAATCTGAATGAATCACAAATGGATTCACGGCAAGTACGTTGATCCGTTCTTTCCCCCACTCATCTGATATCTCGCGGGGACTTTTGTCTTCGCCCGTCTATTCACCCTTTGTTATCTACCTCCAGTACACCAAGCTTCTGCTTCATACACTCGTCAGCCTAGTTCAGTGGACTCGATATGAGATTAGTGTGTCTATTTACCTTTGTGTTGAGTTTGTGAAGCCATCAGGTTGACTTGGGCTTCTCCTCGGGCTTGGAGGCAGGCGCGACCTCCTTCTTCTCGGGCTCCTTCTCCTTCTTCTCGTTGCTGGCGGAGACGACAACATCGTTGCCGGCGGGGAAGAAGACATCGTCGTCGTCGGAGTCGAAACCGCGAGCGGCCTCGAACTCGGCTCGAAGACGAGCAGCCGTCTGCTCCTTGGTCTCCTTGGGCTTTCCGCCCGAATACTGGCGCGAGGCGCCGCCTTGGTTGTTGTTGCTCATGGTGTGAGCGTCGTTGGTGGATGAGGCGACAGCGGGATGTGAGGTGGGGTGTGGTAGGAGGTGTGGGAGCGTGGTGTGTTGTTGGTATGGGTTGAAGACGGCGACGGGAGGTTGTTGTAGAGGAGGGGCGTACCAAGTGCGTTGTTGGTACGGGTTGAGGTAAGTGGCAGGAGGTGGTTGTGGTTGCGGTAGCGGGTGTGCTAGCAGGCGGTGTTGGAGCGAGGGGTGCTGCTCGTAGGGAACCAGGCGGTACTCTCCAGCACTAGCACCGGGTGCTGGGTGCTTCTTCTTGTCCTCTGTCATGGTTCGGGAATCTGCCAGTGGATGGTGGATGCAGAGTTCGGATGAGAAACATGCAATGGGGCCTCATAATATAATGAATGGGACTCATCGTCGACATTTAATCCCATCGTCCTGGTTACCATTGAATCTGCCCGGCGTGGCATGATGTCGCCCTTCGGGATGGTCAGGCACCAATACTGTCGCTCTGGACGACGACGAGCTTGGCTACTTCCCTTAGGTTCTAGACAGTCATAGGTCATGTGTGCTACGAGTAGACGACGATATAAGCTGACTCATGTCCGTCACCGTCCGCATTGACTTATTCCTCCATTGCGTGCTCTCCTGGCCATGGCCAACACTACATTGCACAGAGATAACTGTACTGACGTTGTATTCTCACTGACTTCACACTCATACAGAGCTCACGGAATGAGGGTTTGATCTTCGACACTGAATCTCAACGCAAGAAAATAGACAAGGTAGCTATTAACTGAACAGTATATATCAGAACCACGTAACGATGATCAAAGCCCCCTGTTCTCTTTCAGTTTTAAGCATGATCAATGATAACTTAATTCCTAAGCTACGAGTACATTCGGAGACTTATCATGCTATCTATGGCCTGACGATCAAGCATTACAGTTGGCTTCTTGGAAACCCTAGTAAGAACATGTTCTCGCGCCTAGTGTATCGGTTAACAAACGCCTTTAAAACGCACGCGAGATGGAGCCCTTATTGACTGTGATTTCATGCGCAGCTCGAAACACAATACACCCACACATTGAATAGGTATATGTGATAAACACTTTAACTAACAGGGTGAAGTTTCCACGTCCACGCTGAAGATGATCACGAGGAACATTTGAGGCCTTTCAACCTCACTGACTTCAAAACAACAAGCCTAACCAGGCTCTCTTAGGACATGACAGTCATAACAGGGCCGCTGAACAGATCCCACTGCACTGCTACCATTGTCTTACGAAACAATGACCCCACTCACTTGATCACAGCGCCATCTCGGTTCTTGTGCGAGTTACTACAGTCGTTGAAACTCACTGACTGTCGCATAATATCTAATGAGCTCTCATGCGCAGTATGCTGGGACTTATGCTCATTTCTATCTGCCTTGCCACGCAGCATTTGTGAACCTAACTGCTGGGAATCAATGCAGGGGACAGATCAGGCCTATTCACAGAATCATGTCCGTGGAAACAAAGTTCCTCAGCGGTGATTCAAGGACATGCAAAGACTCATAGCAAAGAACGAGGAAAAGCGTCATCCCCACTACTCGAAGATTTTGTAAGCCTGTTCATAACAATCAGTACAGCATTGCTGTGGCAAGGCTCTGATACAAATACAGTATCATAGAAGACGTATATAATATCTCGCTGCCATCTGCTAAGGCACCTTCTGTCACAACTTCATCAGCGAAGCTTTGGGTAGCAACTCACCCTAGCTAGACTCACAGTCAGCAAACAGTTTTGGCACATGCTTAGAGTTCTCCTCAATCCTCCTCTTGAACGAACGTAATTCCAAAAACACACAATGACGGACACCAGGCTTGTGAAGCACCCAAGATGGCTTGTCGGTGCCATTTCTACGCAATCCCGTAGTCCTGTGGGCATGTACAGAGCCGACAACTGAATTAATACAAGTCCCGTGGCAGTCTCGAGTCTATTGATCATGCTTAGATAATAGTCCACACGAAGGTCTCGTCGTGCTTTCCTGGCCTATCTCAGGTATGCACAAGTGCTACCAGAGCCCATCAGGCAGAAGGTAAGAAAGCACATAAATCATTAATGCTGGCTTGCATAAGCAACTGTTTTGGAGACAATGATAAGCTGCACCTGAATATATTTATTTGCAAGTATTGAAAACCAGATACAATAGTCAATGGACTTGACAACATGCCTATCACATAGCTCAATATACCTACCACTCACCCTGTTACTCTTATACCAGCGTATTGCCCTCTGTCACGATATCAAGAGCCAGGGGCAAACAGACACATACAATGATCTGGTACCAGTATATCGTGTTAAGCTACCATTCAGCTACATCACTGACTACCAACTACCAACACCCAATACCTGCAGTCCAATAACCATACCATTCCTCTCTGTTCACTTCTCTCTCCCCATCCCCTCCAAAAACTCACCTAGCCTTCCCCCCATATTACCCCTCGCCTCCAAACCACTACCTCACGAGCCTCACTTCTTCTTAGCAGGCGCACCCATCCAAGTATCCCCCCCTGTACTCTCACGATGGTTCGTATACGGACTAGGTTTGCTTTCCTTTGAAGCTTGGGTATAACCGTCCACTTGGCGCTTATTATTCGCTCGCTCGGTATGGACGTGGAAGTACGGACTGCCCGAGTTGGGCGGTCGAGGTGTTTGGTTGTCCTGTGGAGAAGACATTGTGATAAGGGGTGAAATATATGGAGTGGTGGGATACTGTTACTGTCCTAAAGTTTGGAGGTGTCTTGGTGTACTGTTGTAGTTTGGTATGAGAGACTGCTGTGAAGTTTACTGTTGAGTAGAGTGGAAATTTATAGATTATTCGAGGCAAAAGCCGTGAGCTCTTTCTCGTATAAATGACCAAACGAATGCATGAATGAAGGAAGGAATGAATGAGCAGGAAACATCATTCTTAATCAAGGTGGTCTGTTATATTCACTACGTCGTGATTCGAATACTGTTCCCTACTCACGAAACCGCATCATTACTCTCGGAAAAGCAGTGAGATCGTTCCTGTATGATGACACCTCGTTGAATGAATAAATGAGTGGATGAGTGAGTAGGAGCATCATTGTTAATCAAACTGGTCTATTGATCACTGCGTTGTGATTAACAAGCTATTCAAAACTCATGAGCTCGCATCAGTTCGAATAACTGATCACTGACCATACAGTACCACAGTATATGAATCCATGTATTATTGAAGCAAAAGCTGTGTGCTCGTTTCCGTATAAGTGACGCATTGCAGAATGAATAAGTGAATGAATGAATAGGAAGCATCATGTTAATCAAGGTTGTCTGCCGTACTTGTTACGTTGTGATTCAAACACCATTCACTACTAACTCAGCCGCATCAGTTCGAATAACTGATCACTGACCATAAACTACCACAGCACAATAAATCCATGTCATGCCCGAATTGCACTCAGTGGCTTCTCCCCAGCTTGTACATCAAAAGTAAAGTATCTGCGAATCAAAAGCAAACCTTTCAGGAAGCTCGATTCTGCAGCTCGATTCCATATCAAAACGCTCCCAAACCATTCACTATGGTATCACCCAATAGCCACGCCACCAACTACACGCTCAACAAATCACACAATCACCATGCATTAACACGAATAGACTCACAAATGTTCATACAGCACTCCTGTGTATCATCACACGCTCGACTAGGTATTTACACCCTAGCTAAGTATGTGACCTATCGTTGTAGCTCGTGAACTCGTCATAGCTCATGGTCTCGTCAAGCTGTATGATATCCCTTCCGTAAAGCCGTATGATACCGCCTTTGTGCAGCTGTATGATACCCTTCCGTAGAGCCGTATGACACCCCTTCTGCAAGGCGTTATGCCACGCCTATCACAAGGCGCTATGCTACCACTATCGCAAGGCGCTATGCCACGGCTTCTGCAAGGCGCTATGCCACCCCTTCCAAGCCGTATCATACCCTTCTGTAAAGCCGTACGATACCCCTTAAGCCCTCGAAATCTCCCCTAACTCCTGCGGAACTTGCCAGCCATGCGCAGCCGCAGCACGCATGAAAGCCTCGATAGCCTCTCCAACACCATAGTCCTGGGCCTCCAGCCCCGAGCGGCTCTGCTCCAATCTCGCAGGTCGCGGCTCAGGGTTACATATTGCAAGACGAACCTGCAAGAGCACGCTCTCCATGCTGGAGACCGGCGACCAGCCAGTGTTAGTAAGGAGCTCCATACACATGGCTCCTCCCCCTGTGACGTGACCGCCTCCTCCTTGGAAGAAGGGCATAAATCGAGGCCGAATGACGCGAATGAAAGGTGGCGTATAGGGAAAGCCACGCAGGAACCGGATCTCGAGGACGATGCTGGTACAGCCTGCTTTCTTCATATCAATAGCAAGAGGCAAGCTCGGGTCGAACGAGTGGAGTTCGACGATCCACTGGAACATGTTGTTGATCTGCTCAAAGTCCATGTACCAACCGAGAATATGGAGAGGTGTGGTCTCTTGCACCTTCTGGAGCTTTTTGAGCTCTTGCTGAATCGTCTTCTGGGCCTGATTCGTTGCATATGAGGGAAGAGCGAGTTGAGGTAGCGTCGAGATGTCTAGAGTTCCAGGGCGGAAGTCTGTCAGGGACTCCTGATTCATCGATGCTGTACAGGTGGGTTTGGCTGCGATCATTTCTTTCGTGGGATATGTATGCAGGAATTCCATATCTTCCTCCTCGTTATCGTCGGTATCATCGACAATTTCCATACCATTTTCATAGAGAGGCAGCAAGCGACGGGATGTCTGAGGTCGACCTGGGCGGCGAGTAGATGCGAATGCAATGTTCGGTATGGTCAGTGGGCGCGATGCTGGGCCCCTGGCCACGTACTTAGGATCTTGTATGAACTCACCCGTTGGTTGGGGCAACCCATGGAGCACTGCTTGTGGCATAGCTGCGATTGGTTGAAATGCTGGCTCGTAGGCACCCGTGTCTAACAGCCGGACGAACAAGTATCGGCACTGGATCCAATCTAGATTGTTAACAACGAAACAGCTCCTACTCTCAACGAATTCCTCTGGCAAGTTGATGAGCTCGTTCAAGCTAAGCGCCGCTGTGATTTTCAAAGATGATTGTGGCCAGAAGTGCTGCCCTTGTGGATGCTGCCCCTGTACATGTATCTGTACAGCATGACCGGTGTAGCCCATGCTGTAATCGAACAGCTGACTGAAGTAGACACCGTTACCAAAAGCTCGACCGTTGACTGTTTTATCGAAGTTGAGTCCTTGGCGTATGATTGAGTGCCAGTTACCGAGGGAGCTGCCATGCCAGCCCAGCAGTGTGCGCACGGGCTTGTTCACCCCTTCTAAGGCTTTCTGGAAAAGAACCTCTCTTTCGGGCGATCCTTGTGCGAATCGGAATTGTATCCAATCGTCTCCAACGCCTCCTATCTTCTCTTGCAGTCGAGTTGCCTGATTATCTTTGGACGTCTTGTCTTCGCCGGTATTCGTATCAACTGGAACGATGACAGAACGGTTAGAGGCAACAATCCATCTGAGCAATTTCATGGCAGCTGGAGAGATTCTGCTCCAGGTCGCCAGCTTCCGGTTTGGGCCTCCCATTAGGTATGTCCGCATCTCCTCAACTGGAGGTATCGACAATAGCAGTATCTGCATCGCCAAAGCACGATTCTCGGCGGTCCGCAACTCATCAAAGGCTTTGTCATACAACACGAGTTTGCCCGGACTGAAAAATGAGGTCCAGGTAATTGCTGACCAGTCTTCGGGGGGTTCAGTCCCCACCGACGTGTGTCGAGATGCAACTTCGACCTCCAGGAATGATCGTTCTCGGAAAATGATGCGGGCATGGTGGCAGATGCAAAAGGGTGTTTCTGATTTCCCTTGAATTGCATCCCGGGTTGGAGCTAGGTAACTCGGCGTGAATATAAGTACCCACTGACCAACTTTTAAGTTTTGATCGTTAGATGAAATAGCATCATCGGCATCATTGGTCTTGAGCAATGTGACGGTGTTGTCTTTCCAGGATATCTCCACAGTGATCGGATTGACGAGAACACCCATAGGAACGTGGCCGGCGGGCTTGGGCTTGGGCTTGGGCTCGGGCTTGGGCTTGGGTGGCTGAGAGGGCGGTGGAAGGGACAATGGGACTGGGTGTGACGTGACCTGGGGTACTTGTAGGCCCAAGCCCAGGGGAAATTCACGTATCTGGATCTGGCTTCCTCGTACGCTGACGTAGCAAAAGCTGACCAGCAAGTCGACAACGGAAGGCTGACTGATAATTTCGTGGTCTATGCCGGGACCCAGCCCAAGATTCATGTACTGGAACAGACAGAGGGGTTTGCTGCAGACATAAGGCTTTAGAGCCTCGAGCTCTTCGGTAAGCTTCTCATGGCAAATCATGCAGTACTCTGTGCATTTGACCAGATAGCGGAAGGCACATTGTGTTGCAATAAGGGGAAATGAAAGTGGTTCTGAGCCTGATGAGAGGTGATCAGAGGCCAGGCAAGGGGGCAGCTTGACGCCAGATCTCTCCTGTTTCTTCGATCTCTTATTAGGGACTGTGCCTTTGTTGACTGTCGAACGGCTAGATAGGTCTCGAGTTGATGCTGAGGGGAAAGGCGTAACGATGGTGGGCAGTGTGCGTAGTAACTGCTTAGCTTCGTCCCAGCTGATTCCCCTGTCTGTAGCGGGCAAGTTAGTAATGCGTTTAGAAGTGAGACTCAATAGGTACAGTCGTAGCTGAGATCGAGAACTCCGCAATCTTATGGATTCTCGGCACTGCAGGGTGGGTAATGTGAAGAATCTGTGCAACTTACTATATCTCAACTTGGTTAAGCCAATGAAGTCGCCATTCAACAGCAACTCGATGGATTCACCGACAGCAAAGGATACAAGATTGTGGCTCTCTGAGGTTTGTTCTTGATCTTGAGCTTCTGGCTTTCTTGTGCCATCCGAGAAACGTTTGTTGGAGCGAAAGGCGGCAACAGCTTCCTCCATAGTTGGCCTGTACCTTGAACATTTCTTCAGTCGAAACTCTACGCGGATTTCGGACTCTGCCTTCTCGATGATGTCTTTAAAGGTAGGAAACCTTCCCTCGTACTTCATGAGAAGCACGATGTATTCAGAGGGACTCAAGTCCAAGGCTTTGCTTGCCTCCTCTGGAAAGCCGAGTTTGCTGACTTTGATGGACATGCTGGCTATGCTGTAGTCTGTGACCCGATCGATGCCAAGGATCTTGCCCACTCGAAATCCACCAATAATGACAGCGTGGAAGTCACGACGTACGACTTTCAAGCTGTCCTCGTCAATGCTGCGTGTGGCAGTAGGTCGCACTCTGTTACCGAGTCTGGGCTTAACAGGCTCGTCAATATCGCGGGACCAGTCAGGGTCCAACTCTTCATCAGTGTCGTCTGGGTAATCCGACTGGTCTTCGTCCATGTTGTCACTGTCGGTAATGAGGGTGTCGTCATCATCACTATTTCCTGTAACTGGATCGAGCTTTGTACAGAGTTGCTGTGTGAGTTTCTTGATCATATCTTTGACAGATAGGTTGGACATTGAGACGAGGGTGTCACCGAGAACACTGCTGACTGCAGCAGGAACATCTTCATTTGTGTAGATGAGGTAGGAGTTGTCCTCCGGATACCCTGTGGGTTCTGTGAATGTATGAGTGCATGCCTGAGTATACAGGCGGACTCGAAGATAGAGACAAACCTTGTGGCATCACCCGGATCTCAAGCTTGCCCCCGGCCAAGCAGGGATGGGTAAAAATGATGACAAACTCATCTGACGTGTCCAGTTAGCTTGATCTGTCGAGGTATCTAAACGCGTGTGAAGGGTGGAGAGACGTTACCTTGGACATCGCCCTTGTCAATTTTCTCGATGTTAGGATGTGTTGCCTCTCGAGCGGCCTGAATGTCGGCTCGCAGCCTGTCGGATCTGCGGCTGGGAGGCATCGTGCACATGTGACCACCCGAGATCGGGAATTGATAGGGGAAATGTCGACGGAAGAGATTTCACAGTGTAATGTGAGATGAACAGTAGAGGCGTCGGAGGCAGTTCTGGCGACTGACTCCAGGCGATGGTGAGAAACGCGACGTGCAGGGCGGCCAACACACCATGAGCGCCGACAACGGTCGAGATGGATTACCAGGCAGTAACGGCGAGTGGCACTTTATGGCGATGACAAGAATGCAGCTCGAGTGGGATGGAGTGGATGGCGAAGTTAGGTAGCTGACGCTGGGACCTCGCTCAGTTAACCACGGAAGGGTCAAAACACCTAGGTCCCAGTCTTGACTTTGCGCCTTATGTAGACAGCCGCCAGTGAGGCACGGTACCTAGGTTAGGTTAAGGCGAGGTAGGTATTGAATCCAAGCGGCCATGTGACAGCGCGGCCTAGTAGCGATGCAATGTGTTTAATCGGACGACTTTCATCTGCCTCAGATGGTGAATAAGGCTTCGCTAAGTGTTTAGGTGACTTAACGACCTCGTCCCGTCTCAATACAGTGTGTGGGGTGAGAGGATGGGACGAAAGAGCAAACATCCAGGCCAGTTGCACGTCCATCCACCACGGACTGGTATTGTCAATAGGTGAGTGTACCTACGGACAGTACATGTGTGTTGCCTAACATACCAGGCACGTAGGTAGAAGTAAACACTCAATTGAATGCTTTCGATTCAGGCGAAGCTATCCGAGATGGGACATACAAGGCAGCCATTAGATGCCTAACATGAAGCATAAGGAAGGAGCTGCTAAACCAAGGAGAACCGCAGCGAATGATTGACTGACCAAGCCCTACAATACCTTATTGTTCAAGCCCACTCGCAGATTGACTTCAGCACAAACGATGTGACAAAGTGTTATCAATCGAAGGGATATGTTGCTGGTGCTATGCCATTTGTTCATCAACGTATACCTATAGCCTGGCCGGTCCTTCAGCCTCACTCACCCCTTGTTTCTGCCTTACTTGATATCAGCTGTGCATTGTTCGGCTCCGGCTTTGGCAAGTCAGACAATAACAAAGACAGGGAGTCACACTCTTATCTGGGCATCCCTTCTCTGCATTTCCGTCAGTCTAGTTGGTAGACGTCTGCATACAGCGACATTCTGCCAGATGTTCGTATGCTGTGACTCTTCCATGTATATTGTTTTGATGCATGGTTGTCCGCTGAATGGTATGGCAGGGGTATGACAGGGATGTGGTCACTGATGGTAACTCGTCCAATGTAGGACACAACAGAGTCCAGACGACGCGGCTGCTTGATAGTGAAGCCAGATCCAGGCGACATGAATGAGGTCCAGCCGCATGATTCTCTGGGGCGACTGTGCCTTTCTATGCCGACTATAGGACCTACGTGCTTGGACCATATGAGGGTATACGAGATCGAGACGAGTTGGTCGCCTAATGGACAATGGTATCACTGAGAAGTTATAAGATCATCTACTGGAAGACAACATTGAAGTGATCAGGGTTGTTTCTGTAGGGCTGAGGGGTGAAATGTACGCCTTGCCCTGTGCCTGGAGTGGGACGCGTCCAGTGGGTCATGACAGCGAGACAAGGGCCTACCGACGGCTGAACCCGCTGCCTGGATCTACACACAGTACTTGCGCAGCGTCTCCGATTCTGAGATATACCTGAGGTTTAGACTTCCGAGTCCATTGCTCTAGAAACTGGAGGCTTTCTCCTCTTCAGTCAAAACGGAAATCGCTACTAAGCGTCAAAGCCCTACTATCTAGATGATGTACTTGTACCTAGGTACTTGTTTATGTGATGGCGGGGTAGCTGAGCAGCGGACTACTGTGCTGACGGAAAGAGTGGGGCCGGTTATCCACCCCACTATCTACTACAGTACCTACAGGTCTGCAGGATATAAAACTAGATATGTGGAATTCTCTACCGTTATTTAACCTAAACGGGATATATTCTAGAAATTAGTTACTTTCTTATATAAATTAGTTTGCAAGTTATTTGCGAGACTAATGTTTTTTGTTTATTTAATCGTTAACCGATAAAATTAAAGCTATTTATATATTTATAGCTTTGTATTTAGCTTATCCTACGTAGTAGCCTTTATTAGGCCTTTAAAATCTCGTTTTAGTCTTTATAAACAGCCTTTATTAAGCCTTATATATAGCTTTAATTAGGCTTTATATAAAAGCCTTAATAGGCCTTACATATATACAGCCTATAATAATTAGGCCTTATTAAATGCTTATTTATCGTACGTACTAAAGAGGCGACGATAGTGTTAAGCAATAATCAATAGATTTAACTAGAGCTTATGGTCGTATATATCTAGGATATATTTAGGTGGTAAAGTACGGATTGACGAGCGCAGGGCAAAAACAGGTCAAGTGTGGTGGAGAAATCCACATATTTAGTTTCATATCCTGCAGACCTGTACCTATATGTAGCTTGAGATCGCGACTTCTGCTCTTGGCGTTGAGTTGGCCCCACGTCCAACCTCAAAATCTAGAATTTCAATAAGACAGCAATCCCATCAAAGACGACGTGCACAGACTCTTCAGTACCCAAGGAACGTCTACACCCAGTGCGATCCCCATGTCCACCACCCGCCGTCGCCAAAACAGCTCCGTGAGCACCTCTCGAGCCCTCCCACATCACACTCGACAGAAGTCCAAAGCCGCCCTCGTCCCCAGCTCAGCCCACGTCTCCGACCCCTTCCTCCAGTCCTTTCTAGCGTCCTCTTTCAACCCAGCCGACTATCTCAACACCGTTCTCCCGTCCCTCCAAACCTCAACCCGCTCCAATGACTCGTCCGGGGTGCCCTTGGCAGAGCTCTCCTGGCAAGCCCAGGACCAGCTCTCCCAGCTCAACGCCCACACCACCCGCCTGACCAGCACCCTCACGCAGTTAACGGACGACATACTGCGGAGCGGCAGCCGCCTCGCATACGAGGTCGAGCTACTTCGGGGTGAGACACTGAGTCTCTCAGAGACACTCACCGACGGGTTGCAGGATGACATCGCCAAGTTCGTGCCGGGCGGCCAACAGGATCATATAACGGAGGGTGTGAAAGCCGCCCAAGCTACAGCTGCTAGTCAGAGACGAGCGACGGTGTCTGGTCCACCACCGGTTATATACACCGAGACTAAAGAACCAATAACGACAAACGCTCCGAAAACAACAGCCACCGGTCCGCCATACATCACTCAGCTCCAGACCCTCACCCTGGTACGGGCTAGATTGGACGAGGTCGTGCAGACCTTTGGCGATGCCATGGAGTTCGTCTTCCCGCCGTCCGAGCTGAGCGTCAGCTCCTCCTTCCTCTCCGTGTCTGCGCCGGAACCTGGATCGGAATCCGCCAGCACGGAGGAGAAAGGGCAGAGGGTCCTCAAGGCGTTCCGAGAGGAGATCTCTGATTTGCTGAGGAAATCGACAGATCCCGTCGAGGGCATCGAGAAGGCGGCCAAGAGGATCGAAGAGCTGAAGGAGCTGACGACGGTGTGGAAGGGCACGGCTGAGGAGAAGGGACGGGGCAAATTCATTGATGCGTTGGCGAAGATGGTTGAGGATAGACATCTTGAGTTGGTCCGGGAGATGGAAGGGACTGCGAGGAGGGAGGGGAGAGATGTTGAGAGGAAAGTGGGAAATAGTGGTGTGGATGGAGGCGCGGCTGAGAGTAAGGGGTTATCTGGTTATGGGATTATGAGCCAGTTGCAGAGATTGAGGACTGGATTATAATTCAACCTGGCTACCATGATCGTATATGATTGTCAGTGCTGTGCCTTCACATCGTTCGTGATGGCTGGGATCGAGACCACCTAGAGACAGGTTGGATCCCCTGTCTGGCACTGCATCCCCTGCCCATTATGACAACAGGTGGGCTATTCTACCAGAATCGGCCTCTATTGCACAGAGCTTTAGCAAGCACCCTTGACCACTTTATTATCAAGAAGCATGATGACCGTGATGAAACGTGCAGTATGGTTGGATAGAGAGTGCAACTCCAAGTAAGGGCAAACTGCGGACTTGGAGTGGTTAATGAAAACCCGTCGTTATAAAAGCCATCCACATCTCCGACAGCTCGACTTATAATCACATTCACCAGGCATGCTCATGCGTGGCCGATATTCCGCTAAGAATACAACATTCAGACACTATCTACCCTATCTCGACGTACCATTTCTCCGTCTCCCACCCGACTTACTCCTCTCAACATGCGCCTTAAGCACATTCCGCGTCGCAACCAGACTCCTCTTCTGCTTCGACTTCGCCTTACCCAACGTCATCAAGAAGTTCTTCTTCCTCGCCTTCTCCTTATTCGTCGTGCTCTTCCCCTCGGCCTCCTTCTTACTCTTCCTGATCGCACTAGTAGACTTATGCTCATCGCGATCCCCCTTTCCTTCCTTCGCCATCGCAATGCGTTCTTCCTTCGTGCTCTTGCGTAGCTTGGCCGGGGCCTCGATTTGCTCCGCTGTTAGTCCCTCATCCATGTGTCGGGCTTCCATCTCTTGCTTCCGCTTGCTGGTGTTGCCCATTGCTTTGTTGATGCTAGCTTCCATCCTCAACTCCTTGAGTTTGGCGAGATCGGCGGGCGTCAAGACTTGCGTTGTTGCGAGCTTCATGAAGTCTATCGGTGTCGCGTCCTCTGCGTCTTCTTCATCCCCATCTTCGCCGTCAGTCTTTCGCTTCTTGGGCTCTGGTTCACCCTCATCGTCTGACTCAGCAACGCGAATCCAGTCTCCAGACTCATCGCTGTCTGTCGAAGCAACCTCCCAATTATCTGACTGGTAGCCGTCGTCTTCTTCTTCGTCATTCTTCTCGTCGTCATCGGCTTTCTCTGGCAAGCCCATCTCAAGGCGCTTTCGCTTCTTCTCCTCCTCTTTCCATCTGGCGAGTAGCTCCAGACCCTCGATCTCGCCAACTTCCTCTTCACCGAACTTCTGCTCTTTGGCCTCGCCACTTCTCAATCCCATCGTTGCTACCTTGCCGCGATCCTTCTTCTTCAGGAGCTCGGGGTATTTCTCTCTATATAGAGAAAGCAGGCCCTTGGCTGCCATCACGACACCCTTGTCTTTACTTTTACGGTACTATCCAGATGTCAGCTATCATTGATCATTGTACACCGAATGGACTCAGATCACATACCTCGACAAGGTCCTGTAACAACGCTTCATTCATTGCCAACGGTTGTCGTGCGCCTATCACAATTAGTCATCCAATTTGTGTGCATGACCTTCTTCCGGTGCTTACAAATCTCACGAATGGCATTCACTCCAGCAGCGCACTATGGAGAAGTTAGCTCAAGCGTCTCATGTAAGAAATCTTGCCAGTTCGTCATTATACTTACAACTTCAACATTCGAACCCTCAGAGACGAACTCATTTGCTATTTTTTGCAGCAGAACTTCTATCGTCTCTGGGGGTACCAGATTGTGTGTAGCTTGCTGAGGATCATTCAGTCAGTAATTGGGTACAGCGACAAGGAAAGAAAGCAGTCCCAGAGTGGAACGTGATACGTACAGCGAGCGATGCCAAGAAAGAGGTGACAGATTGCTGTCGGGGGGTAAGATGAGGAGCGAAGTAGGAGTATAAGGGCAATATCGTCTTGCATAACGTTAGCTCTCACGATGCATGTCGTACGTGCGCGGAAGATCCATACTAGTTTATGAAGACCAACGAGACGAGTCACCAGCTGCAGAACATCGAGCTTGATGTCCAATGCAAGCTTATTCTTCCTGTTCTGAAGATGCTTCTCAAACAGCGACTCGCAGAACCCTTGCGGGTCCTTTAATAAGTGCAGACTTTGAGGCTGGTCAGCGATATGAGATTGATCATGATTAAGACAAACTTACGCGGAGAAGTTGAGTTGTGTTGGAGTATTCTTCTTCTTCTCCTGTCTCTTGACCTTTTCCGTTGCCTTGTCAAGGATCTTCTTGGACTTTTTGGTCTTCTTGTTGATACCGATTTGATGCTTGACTTTCCGCACATCAACCGCTTCTTCATCACTGCTTTCATCTTCGAAGTCCTCGCGCTCCTTGTCGCCACCTAGAAAGTATTTTACGGCGCCTGAAATTGTCTTGGGATCGTCGCTCATCGAAGCCTGTGTCATAATGTCGACGGCCTTTGCGTCGTCCCAAACCCGACGTCTCCAGAGATCCCTAACCACCTTGACCGCCCACAATGCCTTGGGGCTGGTTTTGTCCATGACGAGATTGTAGAGAGCTTGTTGCAAGACGCGATTTACTTTGTGGTTCTTGGCTCTTGAGTTGGCATCCCGCACATCACTGACAATCTTCTGGTACAGCGACGTTCTCAATGTCTTGCTCGGGGTAGTGATCAATAAAGTCCAGAATATGGGCAGGAGATATGCGCTGTCGACGACATCTTTTCTGCGGAGAAGCGAGAGACTGGAAACGATCTTTTCTCGGAGGGCAGGGTCGAGAGAGGCATGGTGGGCAGTAAGGATATCGCGGAGCTTATCGGGAAACGTCGCGGTAGTTTCAGGGTATTTCTCGGCGCAATGGGCAATCAGGTCGATGTGCTCTCTAAATGTGGAAAGCGACTCTGCATCTACACCCATGGGATCTGCGACGACTCGTTCGTGGGCTGATTCGAACTGTTGCCATACTTCGTCGAACTCAGTCTGGTATGCAAGAGGATCTTTCCTCAGCTTCCACTGGAGTACGGCCAGCCCCTCCACCTTTTCTGCCGCGGTCACCTTGCGTTTCGGCATCTTGTATGTTCAATCGGCAGATTAATTCTAAGTCGAAAGAATGCGGATTCAAGAAACCTTGACAGTCTCAGCTCGGCTAGACGAGATAGCGAAAAAATATTAAGGTAGCGACCGAGGAATTCTCAGAACGCTGATTTGGGGAAACAAAGAGTGATTGAAAAGTCACAATCTGAACGACAGAGCACATCGGCAGGTCCGATGTTTGAGGGTGCGCCTTACACGAGAGAAGGAAGAGATTCAGAGTTGCAATCGCTGTTCAGAACAAATGTGCCGCTTACCAGGCGCGGGGTGGTCAAATGTTCAAAGATCCATGGATGTTGCAGCCGAAACTTGAGGATGCGAAAGCTGAATGGGAAATTTCTTATCGATAATGCTCGACATTTAGGTACCTGACTTGCCCCTCGCCCCTCTGTATTGTCCCTTTTCGGAGCTCCCTACCCGGAAACTTAACTCGCCTGGGTGGGTTCCATCCGCAGGTGCTGTCACCATGCCAGGCTTCACCAAGCTTTCAAGTCTCAAGCTAATAGTAATCAAATACGATAAAAGTTATTTAGATGTACGTTTTGTCATGCTATGAAACAACTACGTAGTATTATCTCTCAACCATGTATATGTACACGACTCATTTCTGGGCTTATCTTAGCTTTTGTTCCACCTGCAGGTCGCCCAAAATATCCGCCGCGGCCTTCTCCGCCAACATCATCGTCGGGCATACTGGAAAAGCGCCAGGGACCTTGGGAAAGGCAGATGCATCAACCACACGCAAGTTTGCAACACCATGAACCCGAAACTTGGAATCTAGAACAGCCATGGGATCACTCTCGGGGCCAATCTTGCAAGTGCTGGTGGCATGGTGCGAGTAGGCTTGTAACTTCATGTAATCCTTTTGCGCCGCGTCGGTGCAATTTTGGTTAATACCAGGACACGGATGCTTCTCAGTAAACGGCGTGATCGGCGGGCCCGCCATGTTGAATGCTTTGCGGAAGGCTTTCGCTCCATCTAGCAGCTCCGATAGGTCTGCGTCTCCTTCGTTCTCGAAGAAGTTGAAGTTGATCTCCGGCATGAGTCGCGGATCGCCTGAGCGTAGTCTCACATAGCCCGCTTGGGAGCGAGGGTTCATCTGTACCATCGCACACTACAAGATCCCGAATCAGCAACGTCGCCTTGTTAGCCCAGTGATAAAGCTTATTCTCTACTCACCTCGTACTCGGAGGGTCCATATTCATCAGGGAAACCAGGGTAAAATCCGTCAAAAGAGAACGAAGCACACCAAGCCTGGATATTCCTATTCTTCCGCGCCGTAGGAGTCTTCAAGAAAACAGTGAACGGTCCGGCAGTGCCATTCAAAGTCTTATTTGCCAGTGCGAAGAGACTGGCTTCGTAATTATCACCAAGACTCTCACCCACTCCCGGGAGATCTTTTGTGACTTCGATGTTGAGTGCCTCGAGCTCCTTAGCCGGTCCAATACCACTGAGCTTGAGAATCTGCGGCGAGTTAAAAGCACCTCCAGCGATAATGACTTCCTTCTTCGCGAAGATACGAGCAAATTTACCCTCTGTGCCATTGTACAAGGGATCCGCTTCGTACTGATGAGCGCCTCGAAGTACCGTAACGCCTGCTGCGCTTGGTTTGCCGGCTTCCCAGTTGATGATGACTTTAGTGACAAATGTCTCAAGTTGAACTGTCAGGGGAAATTTGGCAGGATCCACTAATGTCCTTTTGATATTAGTGTTTGTGCCGGACCGCATTCCCATCTTGTCCGCATGGCTTGCCAGTGCGAAAACACCCGTCTGTTGGTCACGATCCGGATCTAGAGCATTAGGATCGTTCGCGACATCGCCACCAAAAGCCTTCATGATACTACTTCCCATGACTGCCATATCGGAATTCTGCTCTATGAAGGACGGATCGGAGATGGTTGTATTCAAATATCCTGTAAAGCCATGGCCGGGAGTACCAGCGGGTAGGTATTCATTGGCTTCCATGTTTTCAAAGTACTTGCGCATCATGCTCGACTTCCACCCGTCATCACCCGTTATGTTCGCGATGTAGTCCCAGTCATCGTCGGCGGGCAGCGTGCATATTCCTCCATTATGCATCGCACAGCCGCCGAGAGTTGCAGCTCGAGGATAGTAGATACCAAGACGAGTTGAGTTCTCAGGCGGGTCGAGGCCGACGTAGAATGAACCATCCGGCTTGCGCCATGTTGTCTTTTCGTACTTCGCCTCGCGGGCCGAGTCGTTAGAGTGCTTGACGAAGAAATCCCATCGCGACTTTTCATCATTGCCCGCTAGGATGAAGTTTCCCAGCATGGAATAATTCGCGTTGTTACCCAGGTCATCACCAGCTTCCAGAAGAGTCACATTGTAGCCGGCCCGAGCGAGATTGACGGCCAAGCCAGCACCACCTGGACCGGAGCCGACCACAATGTAATCATATATCTCGACGGGGTCGGCAGCCTCCTCAATCGATGTCTCTGCTAAGACCCTCCCCAGGGCGAGAAGCGCAATAGCAAATAAACACCGAAGCATGCTGAACTCGGCAGACAATTGCACAGATACGTACGAGTAAAGCGATGGCAAGCAAATGATGCGGGCGGCAGCCTACCTCCATTTAATCTTGTCCTTGACTGCCATTTGTGCGGCAGCAATCACAGAGACGATATTGGGCAATATCCACTGTCTCTCAGAACTCAAGTGCAATTGCAGAGTATTATCTGCAGGTTTTGCAGGTTCTGCAGGTGTGATATCTCTAGAGCCTGTATTACCCCTTGAAAATGTCAGCATTGCGATTTTGCCTAAATGGGTGCTTGGGGTTCGATGGTCTCGATCCTTGCGTTTTGGGACGAAGTATGCGGAAAGCCATTCGATAGCCTATCTACTTCCCAAAGCCGACATGATCCCAAATGTAAATATATGATATCACAACTGATTTTATATGGACGGAGTGGAGGGTGGAATAAGGTCGACATTCACACCCAAGAGTCTCGATCTCCAAGACATATTGTGGTGTGCATGGATTCACACTGACGATCAATATCAGGTCTCTTATGACTCTTGGCAAGCACGGTATAGTTCGCTACCGATGTACGATCATTGGGTTGCGCCTTGCAAGACTACTGCATCATGTATCAAGGGAAAGGGTGTGATGGATAATATCACAGATTATCTGGATGCGCCCGTCTGCAGCATCTGAGTTTCGGGGATGACCACTCGCCTGAACCTGATCTGAGCTGACATCAGACGAGCGCAAGGTCGTGCGACCTCAATGTAATTCCTTCCTAGATGTACCACAATGGAAGAGACGCGGCATTATCAGGCGAGTCAGTGAAGGAAGCAGCGTTGCCAAACTTCAAGCACATGTCGGAGGTTGCTTGTCAGGCGGGCAGGCACGAGCAGTACCTTGTGTAGCACAAAAACACCAGAAGCGACGTAAAGTACCGATGACGCAGCACGAAAATGGAAAAGTACCAAGCGCACCGGCCGAGGCCAGCTGAGCCGCGATGTGATCCCCGCAACGCCTGGGCTGTTCTCGGCTTGTCTCCTCACTATCGGGCGCGGACATTGTCCTGACTCTCGAATGTTCCTCGTCAGCGTTCTCGACTACCTATTCCTTACAGCACTCATGAGCGTTGTTCCTGTAGCCGAGGTAGCGACAGATTGACAATCCATATGGCACTTCGTATAAACGTCTGCATGTTTCTTCATTGTCGTCACCCACAGGACATTTCACGCATCCAGTCCAATCCCTCTCCAATCATCCGTACTCCAGCTATCTATCAATCAGATATACTGGCGCCTGGCGAGAAGAAGTCACAACATTGTATAATCTCCGCTCTTTTCAGCCCCCCAACTCAAGCCACTCCCGCCCCTGCAGCATTGGCGGCGCATACCGGGAACGTCGGAGGTTCGCAGACGAATAGTCACGCACCCTGTGAAGCTTCCTCTCGGCATTCAGACTCCAGAGCCATCGGTCTTTGATACTTATTGACGATGTCCATGGGTACGCAGGTCGCAATGAGAAAAAGGGCTCGAATTAAAATGGGTCAGAGCTTATCTGACAGCTGTGCGCTCGTCTCTTTATCTTGCCGATAATACTCCAGCTCAAATTTTCCTTTGACCAACCCAGCAGTCGTGGACAGCATAGTTGACAACTGGCATACAGGTAGACTTGCTTTTTCCGTGTTTGAAGGTGTTTGTTTCTTATATCTTAGTTGAACAGATCTAAGAGGTGAATCCGTTATCCTTCAACCGGCTGGACTATGCAAGTCTGGTTAGAGCACACCAGTGTTTCGCGGCAGAAGGTCGCCGAGGTCGCGGGATTTCTTGAGATGGCCAGACTCGGAATCAAACAACGCGCCCGAGGACGTCTCGCTAGCTTGTAAGTGCTCAGTGCAGGGGTGACCCCAGATAAAGCCGTTGATCATGACTTCATAAATCCCCCATTCGTCGCAATGAGGCTTTCAGCAACGGATGCGCCGGGTACTGCCGGACAGTAGCTTGACATGTCGGAGAAAATCCCTCGGAACTCCCCCTCCTGCATAAGCCAAGCAGGCCAAGCATAGCTGCCGAACGTCTTGTTCCACCCTATCGCAGAGCCGCTTGTTGTATGGGATATGGCATATTAATGATGAGATGCATCAAGCATGTATTTATGACGGTCCAACAAACAACGACGCGAGTTGTGGAAGATGCCAACCACAAACAACTCAAAAAGCACTGACGTCCCATCTCCGTCCCAAGCGAAGGCATCGTGCCCCAGTTCGTAAGCAACGGTTCCAAATCTGGACGCAACTAATGACACATAGTAACGTCAAGTCCAGATCTCAACCTCGTGCCCTGCCTCACCCTGCCTCTGCCCTGCATGAAAGATCTGCTGGCTGTGGACGACGATGTGCTCTCCGCCAGCGGAGCCATTACTCGCGACGAGAACCCCTGTGCGCTTCTCCACGCCGGGACCCTCATCTCACCATTCGAGTCCCCCATTTGACCAACGGCCGCCGTGGAATTGGCCCAGACTGCGTGGTTTCGTGGTTTAGCTGTACGTAATGAGCGCCATCAAAAGAACACACGACGTAATGAGATCACGACATTTGTGGGGGATGGGCAGATAAGGGCTAGAAAGGTTAAAAGATTTTGACTTTGCACGTTTCCCCCGGCCTGTCTTTCCTGCTTTGGTCGGCTTTATCTTGATACCATCTCGTAAAATAGGGTTTGGAGGCGTTACTGGGCAAAAGTGCTAGAGCACATTCTTTTGGTTGCATCTGCCGACATTACCGAGGTGTCTGTCCGTCTTGAAATTCCCTCGTGCTTATCTCTGGCCGTCATCATTACATCTCAACGTCAGTCGTGTTCGGAATTTCGAATAGATTTGCTCTCGGCAGGCTTCAACAAGGCCCCGAACGTGTTCCGGATACCCTCGCGGACAAGCTCGGGCTAGACAAATTCGACGAAAGTAGGGACGAAAATCCTCGGTCGAGTCGTCAGGATGTCTGTCTTCAAATCGGAGGACAACAAATCGGCCGAGGGCTCGTCGCCGCCGCTGTATAACGACGGATCGTCGAACGACATGGTTGGCCAAGTCCAGGATGTGAGCGAGACCGAGAAAGCCCGTGCCGCACACGGAGAGCAACATTTCAACCGTCTGGGCTGGAAACGTCTGACAGTTGTGTTGATCGTAGAGGCTATCGCGCTCGGAAGTCTTGGAATGCCCTCGGCGTTCGCCGCCCTGGGCATGATCGGAGGAACGATTTTGAGTGTTGGACTTGGCTTGATCGCCATCTACACCAGTTATGTCATCGGACAGGTCAAGCTGAAGTACCCAGAGGTTCAGCACTATGCCGACGCTGGACGGTTGTTGATGGGCAGATTCGGATACGAGCTGATCGGTTTCATGTTTTCCCTGCAGCTCATTTTCCTCGTTGGATCCCACACCCTGACCGGAACCATTGCCTTCCTGAAACTCACAGACAATGGGACTTGCTCATTGGTCTTCGGTGTCGTCTCGGCAATCATCTTGTTCCTCCTCGCCTTGCCGCCATCTTTCGCTGAAGTCGCTATTCTCGGCTACATCGACTTCGTGTCCATCATCTTGGCCATCGGAATCACCATCATCGCGACCGGTGTTCAACGATCGGAGATGAGCATGGCAGCAGATTGGTCCGCGTACCCGGCCCCCGATACCGACTTTGTCAAGGCCTTCATCGCTGTCACCAACATCGTCTTCGCTTACAGCTTCGCCATCTGCCAGTTCTCCTTCATGGACGAGATGCACACACCTAAAGACTTCGTGAAGTCGATTTGGTGGCTCGGCATCATCGAGATCATCATCTACACCTTAACCGGTGCCCTGATCTACTCCTTCGTCGGCCAATCCGTCGAGTCTCCCGCTTTGCTGTCCGCCGGGACGCTCTTCACCAAGATCGCCTTCGGTATCGCTCTGCCCGTCATCTTCATCTCGGGATCCATCAACGGCACCGTCGTCGGACGCTACATCCACGGCCGCGTCTTCAAGAACTCCGTCACTCGATTCATCAACACGACCAAGGGCTGGGCTACCTGGATCGCTCTGATCGCCGTCGTCACATTGATCGGCTGGGTCATCGCCGAGGCCATCCCTTTCTTCTCCGATCTTCTGGCCATCTCCTCCGCTCTCTTCATCTCCGGCTTCACGCTGTACTTCCCGGCTATGATGTGGTTCATGCTTATCCGCGAGGGACCCCTGTTCTCCAAAGAGAATATCAACAAGACGCTTCTGAACGCTCTAATCTTCGTCATCGGTATCGTCGTTCTCGTCGGTGGTACTTACGCCAGTGTTGCGGATATCGTAAGTCGCTTTGCTCAACAAACCCTGACAATGTACTGTTACTGACACTACGGACAGATTAGCAGTTACGACAACGGCACGGTCCGCGGTGCTTTCACTTGCGCCCCCTTTGAGTAAATCATCAGTTCCAGTTATTTCTTGGTCCCCAGCGAGATACGGAAGAGATATCATCGCAGGGCGCGCCCTTTCGTCATCAGGATACCCACTTCCTATTAGTCACGCTAGGTACTTTATTCCGCAGATCGGAGCACACATTGAAGAGGATCGTTAGGTATCAAGTCCTTTACGTCTGTTCAGCATGGCGCATAGCCGTAGATGGAATGGTAAAGCGATAGGGGCTTTGGTTTTGGATTTGATGTCCCATCATGTACTATATGTCTCGATGATTACTCAGTATTCCCGCAAGAATTTACAATACAAACTTCACAAAACTTTTCGTCTTCAATCATCGCGTGACTTTATTGAGCATAGGCTTTGGTATATATATGCATTGCGATCATGTAGACATATACATCTAGTCCCTCCTTAATCCCTAATCCCTAATCCTCATCCCTTAATCCTCATCCTGCAACCCATTCAACGCGCCCGTAAGGCCCTGCATCCGCCTGCCCAGCAGATCCTCCGTACTCCCCAACTTGACGATACTCTTCGACTTAGGGCCAAACCTCGTCCTGCCATTCACTCTCTTCTTCCTCCCCACTCCATCCGTCTCATCCCCATCCGCATCTACATCCCCCTGATCCCTCCCCTTCGCATCGCTTATCGTCCTCCCCCTGACCCTCGTCATCTTGATCTCGAGGCCACGATCTTCATCACCACTCGACTCAGTCCTATAATGATGTCTCTCTCTTTCGGACCCCCTCGTCTCCGCTTTCTCCGCCTTACTCAATAACTCCTCGGCGAACTGCGCGCACCGATCAATAAGCTTCCAGGCCGGTGGGTAAATAGTCGGGAACTGGGCGTAGCCGTGGCTTATGCCCGGAATAAGAACGACTTCCGCGACGTCCTTCTCGTCAAAGTCCGTCACATTATCCAAGCCCATGTCCTGCGACGTAGTGCGCGAGTGGTACGCTTGTTTAGCTCTGCGCAGACGGCCCGCGAAAATCACCGTGTCGTCGACCAGTGGATCGCGCTCCCCCGTTAGGAAGTACGTCTTGGGGAAGCGCTGGAGGAGCGCGTCGGGCGCAAGGATGGGCGAGAGGAAGTAGTCTTGTGAGAAATCCGGCCGGTTGTGGGGGCCGATGTAGAGGATGATCATGGCGCGCATCATCTCGGGTGTTAGGACGCGGTCGTTGAAGTACGATATCATGGATGCCATGGCTAGCCGCGTGCGTAGGGGTTCCGGGTGGTGGGATAAAGATTGGTTGTCCCGCCGAGACACGGGGGATGGTGGTTCCGCTTTCGACCAGACTTGTGGGCTTGTGTGGGAGAATTCGGGATGAGGGCTTTGGAAACGGTTGGTATCCTCGGCGCCGTTTACCTTCGGCTTGGGATCGGGGATCTGAGGGAATGGATATTCTTCTTCGTCATCTGAGTGATGAGGTGTGCCTACTAGGTCGTTATATTGCATACTCTTTCGCTTGAGATATGCTTTGTTCGTGGCCCGCGTTCTTCGATCCTTGATCAATGACATTTGCTCATCGGACATCCAGTTGCCGATGTTCATGTCGAGTGCAGGATACATCAACACCAAACCACACGGCACAGGCAGCTCTTCGGACACGAGACCTGGTTGCCGGTTATTGATGTTGGCATCTATGATCATCAAGGTCATAGCGGCCACGTAGTTCCCCCCGGCACTGTCTCCTATGACCACAACCTTGGGAGTCTCGCGTCCCGACATGCCTATACATCGCCCCTTGCTCTTGATGATCGTGGTATACACATCGAAACACTCATTCAGGGCGTAGGGATATGGGTACTCTGGTGCTTTCTGATAATCGAGACTCAGTATTGGTAAGCCAGTCTTGCCAGCCCAGGAAAACAGCTTGTCGTCGTTACACCTGGGGTCCATGGCGACGAACCCACCACCCGGAACATCGAGTATCATCTTGTTTATATGCTCGAGGTCGGAGATAGGACCGTCGTAGTAGAGCCAGCCACGGACCGAGTCTTTGTAGTCGCTCGTGTTCGGACGTGGGATACGAATGGCGCGAGGCGGCCAGCGGGTAAAGCGAGGTCGGATCAAGTTCTGAAGTGCATTGAGATATGGGGTGGTGCCTTTGTTCCAGCTAACGCGCATATGCTCGACGGTCAGCGTCCCTCGCACCTTTCGGACCTTCTCATCTGCTCGTTCGGCGGCGATGAGGTAGTAGCCAGTGAAGAGCATGCTTGCAATGTCCCTCAGCCATTTCCTCTTGATTTTCATGGCCGTCCAAAAGCCCGCATCCAAAGCCGTCAACACCCAGGTTGCGCGAAAGTAGGCGGGGTCGTACATGTTGGCCATTGGCTCCGGACTAGCCAGACCAACGAGGGTACTGAAGTTTCGGGCAGCGTAGAGGTACATCATGGTTACGACAACCGTCTGCCATGTTGTCAAGGTCTTGGACGAGAACTTGGACAAGAATCGAATTAATGGTGGTCCATGGCCAGAACCCCTATATCCGGGTCAGCTTTGCGACCGATATGGGACACGCAAGAGAGTTCTGCATACCTGTACAGATAGGCTGACCAGAAGGCTAAAACAGCCAAGACCTGAAGGCGGCGAGACTTGACAGATGGTCTGCCTAGTACGTGATCTATCATTTTTATCGATTTGCAAAGCACATTTGGAGATATTAGGGAGTCATGCTAGATCCGTATGCTGTGTGTTGTATGCTATATGCTGTTTGTATGCGATATGCCGAGATGCAGAACGTTGCGATAGGCTAAGATGCAAAAATGTCGTTCGTTAAGATGCTAGTGTAAAGGATTGGTGAACCACGCGACGTGTCGTATGCATTGAACAGAGAAGAAAACGATGGCAAGCATTGATTGAATCAGATACTGTACAGAGCGAGTCAAGCCATTACTCCGACAGGCCTACGATAGAAGTTGGGCAATGAATGCTTGACTCGGACAGAAGCTCGAAAGATCAGAAGCAAAATGCAAGCTCGCGAGATGCTGGTACTGGGGTGCCGAAGACAAATGGTAGGTGGCGACGAGGTGGGAAAACAAGATCCACAGGTAAGGAAATGACAACAGATTCGATATTGACTACGTACAGAGAAGCTGAATGGACAGTTGGCTTGCTTGAAGTCGGACAGCCGAGTCTACAGTCAGCTGCATGATGGATTCTTGCTGGCGACAGTCCGGGGCACCGAAGTGCTCCCATGTGGCATGTGACGTTTTCGTCAGATCAGCGGCGGGACGGGAGAGACTGTCCTCAGCGCGAGAGAGCTGTCTGGCATGTGAAAGTGGATGCCCGGCCGATTTTGGAAGTCGGCCAATGACACGTCGTCCATTTCCACCGGGCAGCAGGGATCGTTCATCACCACACGTTCGCCCTGTAGGCAAGATTGTCGGGCGGACGAGGCGCTGAATGAATGGTGCGACAGAAGATAAATACAGAGCCAAGACAGCGCAAGAGATCAACCTCAAAAAGCTGCTGGCTGAACTGAAGATACAGTTCCAGGAGAGAAATAATATATCAACACCAAGTCGAGCCAGTGACCAGTCTCCTTTGCCAAGCTCCGAGCGATGCTAGCCGGACAGCGGAGTAACTTGGGGAAGATGGGGTAGGGTTGGGGGTGTCCTGTAGCCTGTAAGATTGATTGGAGATGGAAACGTGACCTGCCAAGCCTGGCTGCCACGCTTTGCTGGCGTTTTATTGGCCGTGCACTGCTGACCTCGAGTTGGATTAAATGTTATGCCAGGAGGGGGGACTGGCGAGGTGAGTCGTGAATCAAATGGCACCGTAACGAGACTACTTGTCAGGCCTTAAAGCGGCTTTTGACGTGTTTCCGGTGTGGCTACGACCTATACGTTAGGGATATTGATTTGCAAAACGATATTAAATGGTAACCGTTTTTTATATACCTTATTTTTAGCAGTAGATGTATTAATTTAATATGTACTACCGTTTAATTAAATGACTGGCTTTAATGCATACTGTTAAGCCTAATTTTTAGCCTTTAATGTTTTAATAAATATAGTTATCTTTATTTTTTTAACGCGTATAACCTTTATTTATTTATATTAAAACAATAGTTTTTATTTTTATACTAAAAAAAAGAAAGAAAATATTAAAAGTGTTAAAATCGTTATTTATTTTAACACTAGTAACGGCTTTAAAATAGCGCTAAAAACCTGGCTTGCTTTTTAATAATATAAAAAGTTTAGTTATAACGTTGCTATAAGTTAACTAAAGTCTAGTCTTGCGTTTATATTATTATATTCATTTAAATAAGTCTATATCTATTTTAATGCGATCTTTATTAAAATCTATATTTAGAATTTTTCAAAAACGGTTATTATTTAATATCGTTTTGCAAATTAATATCCCTAACGTATAGGTCGTAGCCATACCGGAAACACGTCAAAAGCCGCTTTAAGGCCTAACAAGTATACTTGACCGCAGAGGGTTACCTAGGTATCTGCTTGGACTACTAAACACGTTACCAAGCCCTTCGTCCCTTAGGGCTTAAGCCACTGATTAGCAAAAAAGATCAGGTCTTACAATACGCTAAGTCCGACCGGGAGAAATATATCGATTTCGACGTTATATTATAAAAGATGTATATATACTATCCAACGTACTATATATAAAGTATATTGCGATATATAACGTGCAGCTATATAGGCCCTCATTTAATATATAATTACTAAATATATATTATCGAATGGGCTAGATCCGCACGGCCATACTTTTAACCGAAATATATAATTTTCCCACTGAAACCAGGCCAAACGAGAAGTACCGCGCTAGAGCGAATATACAGGCATATTTTGCTGATTAATGGCCCAAGCCCTGAGGAACGAAGGGCTTGGTGCCGTGTTTAGTAGGCCAAGCAGATATGCATTATAGATCCAGATCTGTTCGATGAAGCTTTACCCAGCCGTATGTCTAAACTATCAAAAATGACATCATCAAAGCTACATATTAATCGAACGCCAATCCGATAGAATCAGTGCGATAAAGTCCACAGGTATGCAATCAGTCTTGCGGTATCATTTGTTTCTTCGACGCCGTACCTCGTACACAGACAGATACCTAGCCACGCGACAGAGCAGTCAATGCGAATGCGGCTCTTGTAGCTATTCATCTAATCTGGTGGATGTTTCTCGATTCATGCAAGGTGCCCACCGACGAAGTTATCCACTCATCGATTGATGACGAACGCGAACCGACTACAACAACTCTTCGACGGCTTGGACAACAATAATCTGAAAGCAATTGGAAGCGTCGCTGAGGAAGTTATCCGACAAGCGACGTGTGCTGGTCCTACTGAAGGTCACGTTGCTGACATACTCGATCAGGCCTTTGAGCGTGCTGGGACGAAGGACGACCGAGAGCATCGCAAGACCATCTATGGGATGATACAAGCGCTTGTTCCTTCAAATATTCTGATACTGCTCTGACGACCTCGGGTCATCTCGAAGAGTTATGAGTGGCGTACGGGCGTGGCATTGCGATATCCAGTGTTCTAATAATTTGAGCCCAATCGTCGACCCTCTGAAATGGGTCGGGGAGAAATTGAGCGTCGGAGTCCGAGCTTGTCTCGACACCAGTCTACCGCCCGGCGAAGACAGCCAGCTCTCTCTCTTTGCTGTGGACGGGGCGTAGTACCCTCTCTTTGCTGTTGGGGGGGCGCACTGGTCCGTACTCTAGGTACCCAGGTCGGCGAAAGGAGATTGTTGTCTTCCTGGCGACTCAACGAAGCAAGGGTTTCTTGTTTACGTTCAGAATGATCTACAGGTCGGCGGGCAGCCACATGCAGCAAATGCCCCCGACGACGGACAGGCCCGAAAAGAGCAGGATGATCAACAGGATCAAGAGGATGGTTGACAGTCCCACCGCCCCGACCATGAACATCATCGAGGCCCCACACCACGTGGAATCTATCATCGTAGTATCCAAGTTGCCCATTGGGTAGTCGTTCTGGACGGAGGTGTTCATCGTCGTCAAAAAGGAGAGGTCTTTCGGTCGGATCAAGAAGATGACCACTAACAACGATATGAGGGCTGCCAGCGCGTCCGAAATGGGGGTGCTCGGTGTGGACTTCGTCATAGATGAGGCTTCTATAACACCCACATCTCTGCGGCGTGGCACCGCAATGGTAGCAAAACCGGGCTCGACATGTGCAGCTATGGATCACTTTGTCAGCAACTCCATTCATGACAGGCCAGAGCTTATATACTCACTAGATCTGGGAGCAACCATCCCTACGCTCGACCATGGTATGGCACTCTGGGCATCGCTGCCATTTGTTCTTGCGGCCGATGGCGAGGACTTTTTGCAGTTCTGGATCAACTGGACATTCTCCATCGTGAGCTGCACCTTTGCACTTCGTGCAGGTACGAGCACCGCATTTGACACATACTCCTACTCGGCCCTGTATCATACCCGGTCGCAAGAAATGAGAGCACTCGGGACGATGGCAGTAGGTCTTGTTGCGCGTCAGAATCTCGACTGATTTGTCTTGGTACTCCGTGTATAGCTCCAGACCGAGGGCTATACGGTTCGGCTTTGCTGGGATCACCTGCCGACAGCATCTTGGGGGGAAAGGCCCATTGTTCCTCATTGCAGTCGTGAAGAGTTTCCGCAGGCATGGATCACAGTATTCATGGCCACAGGGTGCACGAGTGAAGTTTACATAGTGCTTGAGGCCTTCACACGCAGTGCACAAGCGATGTGATGTGATGACTCTTGAGCGAGCGGCTCCTTGAGCGGAAGACTCTGCTTGCCCTTTGTCCTGCATGTCGTACGATTGTTGCAAATACAGCACAGGACCTGTCCGCTCCTGGTTCGCAGCCATTGTCGTCCGAGTCTCGAGATGTACTTTGTGGACGTCCTGGTGCAAGGTAAGGTGACCGGAAAGAATCCACGGTAGACCCAGAAGAAGGCCCCGAGGTGGTTGTTGATCCGAGGAGACAACTGTGCTGGGAACCCGCTAAAAGGGGATGGAACAGCGTCAACCGCGTATTCACATTCCCTCTTAAGGCTCCTGACAATATCCTTAAAATAAAGCAGCAGGAACGATATCAGAAGGATGCGGAATTATCGTTTTTTCCGCATCGCTTCCACCGGACCGCTGGACCATAGTAACATTGCTAAATGGATAGCTCGAAGATAAATAATCCATTCGTCTGTATTGAATGTGATATGCGATCTTTAGTTCGGCTGCGATTCTAACCTTAAACCTTCGGCTATGCCTTGAGATTTAACCTTGAGCATGTTTTCTGGCCAGACCTGAACGTGATTATGCTTAATTCTGCTCCCAGTTGGCTTTGGTCACGCAACTATGTGACACCACAGCAAATCGTTTGGCAATACTTGTGTTTAGAGTTACTACAATCATCACATCTGAGAAAACTCGCGACACTTGTACACCACGACCAGAACTGAGCATGTGTCATGACTCAATTCACAGTGTAATCGGCTGCTGACTAATATTTAAGTTGTGTCAGATGAGGACGTGGAAGATGGAGTGATGTGCACGGGATTGAAAGAATACATGGTTCACATGCAAAGTAATGAGCAGGATGACCCGATATAGACACAACAAGGGCTGATAGATGGCAGATAGTGAACAGTAGTATTAGCTGTTACAAAGGCAACCAAATTCAAGCAGTGCAATATTACAGTGTGCATCAAGTTAGTTACACAACGATTTTCGTCTTTCTTGCCTTTATGGCAACACACCTATTCACATGCTTCATCGCTCCGACAACGCCTCATAGAATTTTATTCAGGCTGCCCACTCAGATCTAGAACACGCCTCTATGCATGGCGAGAAGGACTAGATCACCGTAATCTGCTTCTTTTGGTAAAGAAGCAGGAAGTCCATTTGACTTTCACTGCTGGTCATATTAGACCAAAACTCCACTAGACTATGAGGTAGAAATCAAATATGATACGCAAGACAATACATGTCGAACAAAGGTACAGAAGCAACTTGTTCTACCAGCGTGCTGCCGAAGATGATTAGAACCGAGCAGGGTATGTCTGGAGTCCTCAACACCGAACCTCAGCGTGGCCAAGTTTTGTCGAGACAGATACGCAACAATGTGTTTCGTCGAATCGTTGGAGATGCGCATTAACGAATGAAAAAAAAGAAGAAGAAAAAAGAAAGGATAGTTCAAATAACGAGAGGCTCAGAGCTTTCACGCCAATGACCGATACAGGATCGCAAGTTGACAGAAAAAGCAGCGCTGGTGCTAAGGAGCATTCAATGTTGTTGTACCCAGGCACTGCTGATGCACCATGTTAGCCGCCACCATGCGACGACCCAGTCGGTTCCGAATGGACAAAATCTTTGCAACTTGACCTTGAACTCACTCTTATATACACAGACAAAATTTCGTGCTGCTTCCAGATAATATCCTCGTGGGGCGCAGAATCATAGCTGAACCAACAAGATCAACAGTCCTTCGGCAGAAGCGCTATTACACATAATGTCTCTCCAGCATTACCTACTACTCCAAGACAGTTGATACCGCCTTATTTCGTTTATCACTGCTAGATATTGCGCTAACGTCGTTTTAACAGGACCTAATAAGTTAAGATAACGCCGGTCCTATTACCCCCACAGGTCTTCGCTGCATCATCACCTCGTTGGGCAGCGCTACATATATTGCCCTCGACACTCCGAGCCACGTTATAACGTACATCGAGACAAGCGACACAGCCAACACCGCCCGGATCGATCAGATAGGCTATATCATCAACGTCGCTCATGCTAACACCGACTGGCCTGAATGAGGCAGAGAAGTGCTTCAAGTAAGAGGGCATCTTCATGTTCCTCTCTGCTGCCACGTTAGTCATCAAAATCGGGCTGATAAGAACAAATGTTCTGAAGAGCCTACCTCCATGATTCGATGGAGGAGCCCAATGATCTCGTGCATACCGCCCTGGCGGATGAAATGCTCGGTCCAGGCCACAGTCTCATTTCGCAAGTTTGTGTTTACAACCGACCAAAAAACGGACCACCAGCTTTGTGGCAGCGTTATTGGTAACACTAGGGAGCTTGTTCATTCGCACAATTTTGCGCCGATGTCCGCATAGACGCACCGGGCGATATTCGATTTAAGCACCAACTGATTAGTGAATTCGTCAGCGGACACCTTGCACAAATCGCGAAACTTCGGATATTCTCGAGGTCTCGAAGACTCGTCGTGGATAAGTCCAACGACTGTGAATCTACTGTTTTCGCCCGCAGTTGGGCAGGTGTGAGAATCTTTCAGTCATTAGTATCGAGAGGAACTACATGGCTCGAGTTCTAAAGGAATCACTCTCCTCCCAGTCTCTATAGTCTTGAATGCTAATGTCATGTTCTAGTTATTAGTATTTGGATCTCCGTGCGCATCAGGTTCATGGCTTGTGCGAAATAACGCTTGCAAACAAAGAGAGAAGCAGGACTGCTAAGAGCACATGATCTGAGCGAGCCTTAATATAAACATAACAGAAGTAATCAAAATTTCAACTCATGGTCCTTCGATCCCTTCTGCGGTTGTTTCAAAGCGTCCGGTCCAATCGGTAGCAGGTTTTGGCACCAACCATTGCTTTCCTTCACTACATCCCACCTTGGAGTGATACCCGTACCAATAACCAACTCAGCTTTAATAATGAAAGCATTACATGCGACGAGAGTTGCTGTGAATACGTTGATGAATCTAATCGAATTCCAATCTCCGTTTGAGCAAGCTAAGGAGCAACCTATCATTCTAGTCTAGATGGTGCCAAGCCTGCCACCAGCGCCCTTCAGCAGACCACCACATCAGCTTCAACCACACCAGTCTGTTTCAGTCCCTCTTCCATTCAATCGCATCTCACAATCAGACAAATTAATTCAACAAAACATTCAAGATGTGAAGTCAAGCCTAACCCACAGTTACACAGTCGCGTCGCCAACCAACAGAGTCCGTGACCGTGACGCTACCAGTTGCCTCCATTCTACGTCACACTCACGACCTCCCTAATGACATCAACACCACAAACCCTCACAAGTTCAGCCTCCCACCACCCTTACTCTCTATCTAGTCCTCAATGGCGCGCTCAGACGAAGCGCAAGCGTTCTTCCACGCCGTCTACAACGCGGTACGCGAGATACCCGTTGGCAAAGTAACAACATATGCACATATCGCGAAACTCGTTGGCACTCGTACGTACCATCCCTTACCACACCTTACACACTTCGCACACCTTGAGTTTCCACCCTTCATGCATACTACCTGGACCAGCATCAAACACCCCATCAAATCTCACCACAGCTTACTGACACACAATTACCCACAGCACAGCGACCCCGCCAAGTGGGCGTCTGCCTCAAGCACCTCTCACACGACGCGGGCGCACGCTATCACGCAGACAATGTGCCTTGGCAGCGGGTGATCAATTCAAAAGGCAATATATCCAATCGGTATGCACTCTCCAGAATCCATCGTTCTACTTGCATGAACCAAATGACTGATGATCGTGATATAGATCTCAACCATCGGGCGCCAGGATTCAGGCTGCGGCATTGCAGGCCGAGGGAGTTACGGTCGTCACAGGTGCTTTGGGAGAGCTGAGTGTGGATTTTGGTGAATACGGATGGTTTCCCAGATCATTGCCTTCTGAGGAAGAGGGAATTTCAGACTCGGATTCAGATGACGATGAAGGTTGAAATGGGTCATGGTTAATTGTTACTATGTGCTATGACTACGGAGTCTTTGTTCAACTGGTACCTACCATCTCACGGTAGTAGAATGACTAGGCTAATGATGGGCTGGTATCCTAAAAGGCGATGCGGTTAGCTAATAGCCTCTTGATACTGCATCGTAATCATTGACAATTGGGTCTTCTTCAGATAGCGGTTGGACATAAATGATTCCACATGGTATTTCAGAACAGGTCTGTGAAATATGCTTTTTCATCATAGAAGGAGGGAGCATCAAAGAAAAAGAGAGGTAAACATACTATTGTTTGCCGAGCACATATTGGTTGTCGAAACTTACTGTTGGTCTAGGAAGCACTAGGGTTGAACATGAGTGTGTGCATCATGCCACCTCATTCCCTATTCTTCCACCACATCAGACTTCCTCTTCTTAGAGCTTGATGCAAAGAAGCTGTCCATGGTACGTTGTTTCGAGTCAAACTTGGCACTGCCGATACCGCCCCGTGTCTTTTTCAAGCCGACGAGGTGATCAACACAGTTAACAGCTTCAACTGCCATGTGCCATCTGCAAACTGTATCTGAACTGACAAATTCACTTGTCGGCGCCTTCAGAGAAGCCTGTACATAACCCGTATTGGACCACGCAACGTGATAGTCCGAACCTACTCGGGCGCCAACTTGTGGTGCAAACCTCTTCGATTCTGGCGTCATGTCATACTTCATGGGGTAGCGTGCAAGCATGGCCCTCAGTAAGACATTCAGAATAATGCCATGGGATACAATGACAATTGTATAGTGTTGCCCTCCCTCTGGCTTCAAATACTGATCCAGGATGGGGGTGAAATGCAGGTCGAGGAACCGTTCAATACGCAGGCGCATTTGCTCGGTAGTCTCTGCACCATCATCCTTTTCTCGCGTCGTGAACTTCTTTCCCTCCAATAGTCCGAAGTCTTTCTCACGCAGCTCAGGGATGCGGACAACATCAGACAGTGGCGATGTCGATGTAGCAGCAGAAGTCCTGTAAGCGTCACGGACAGCCTCTGCAGTTTGGAATGCGCGCTTCAGGTCGGAGGCCAGAACATGTCGAATGGGACCAATGCCGGCAGCATGCGCTGCGAGGTGAGCACCCAATCGCTTGGCTTGGAGAACACCATGATTTGTCAACGCAGAATCGCGGGAACCTGCACTGGGTGACGGGCGGACGCGTTAGTTGGATGACTTCTGAATGGGCAGCTGGAATGAGGGGTAGATAGAGCGGCTTACTATAGACCAGCTACATTGTCAACAGATTCACCGTGACGAATGAGCAATACGCGCATTGCCACGCCACATCTTACAGAGATGTGGGAGGCGTCCGCTTGTGCTTGTGGGAGGAAAGAGAAAATGCAGGGTTGGATTGAGGAAAATTTTGTGGTGGTTTTGTAGTACTAGTGGGGTGCCCATTACCGGTGGCCCGTGCAGTGGACACTAGCGCAGTGGACATTAGCGCATCACTTTGGTGAGATAACATTTGTGAGACAATTGAACTTGCCGCCAAAGAACTTCAGCTCAGTGCTTCACTTGGGTCAGCAGATACATGTTCATCATGGACCATTGTTTCCAAAGTCTCTTTGGGGTTGGTCTCGAGAATTGATTACAATGTCATATGAACCCTTTCCCAGATAATATGCTTGTATCCACGGGCAGCTCTTGAGGGCGTCGATGCGCGGGGAGCTCACTAAATGGTGTGCCTCCCGCTTCTGCAGCCTGTCTGTCCTGATGATACACATGATACTGCATGTAGGGATCACTCAAATATTCCTGAGCCGCATTCTCAGTAGCCTGCGTGGCATTCTTCCGTTTCCTCCGGATCTGAACACTGAAAAAGCAGATAGCGGCAATGATGCCCAACCCGAAGACTCCCCCGACTCCAAGGCCAATCGCCAGGTTACGGTCGCTGCTACTCGACCTTGCTGTAGCATTTGATGTCGGGATGGTATCCTCTCCTTGAGAAACAGTGCTATTGGCTCCTCTGGTGCTCGTCGACGCGGTAGAAGTCGGCGAATCAGTTGCTGTCGTTGTAGGAGAGGTCTTGGTAGTAGTCGTAGTGCTTGGTGGGTGATGGAGATCCAAACCGACTTGAAGAACGAATTGTTCGACTCCCTCATCACTGCAACACGATTTCGTGGTGTCGCTTGAGCAACAGTAGGTCTGGTGTTCGTCGCACTTCCAAAGGAAGACAAGTCCTGCGAGAGTAGCTTGGAAGCGTCAGTATCCCCGTTTGATGAAACGAATGAATACTGAATCACGTACGCTGGGTTCCCTTGCACCAGTTGTGACACGGCTCTTCCCAATCCTCACTTGTGCAGCCTTGCTGGCTGATGAAGTTGTCGACCACGGCGTCCATGCACAAGCCATTCCCCATGCAGTAGTCCCGAGGTCCGCAACAGTTCGTCACTTCTGCAGTCGAGTTGCAAGGCAGCCATTCTTCCACCGGCTCACTGCTTACGAATGACCAGGGATCGCCTCTAACATTGAAGCATGTCGCAGTGGCGGAAGAGTAAAAGCAGGCGATGAAGTTAATGACGAACAGCAGCCAGCTGCCATAGGGCCTTGATTGTATGAGCATCATGGCGATACTTGGTAATATCGGTGATCCATCTGACACAGGCTCGATCAGAAGCATCAAGCATCGATTATCCCAAACATTGTAAACTAGGGAGTCACTGGCACAACATCAGTATTATATCCTAGAACCTAAATAAACACCAAAGTCATCTGAAGTTTGCTCGTTGATATGGATAACAACCGTTGGCTTCAAAAGTCGTCGGTCTGAACCATTGGTGATCGCCATCGGTCTTCCTCATGGTCGCTGTGCGCTCAGCGCTTAAAGTTCCAACATAGAATACCGCGGCTCGACGATTGAGGACCTCAGCTAGAGACGCCGCCAAGAGTTTCTTGAGCTGCAACTAGATACTTGAAACCAACAGGTTATGTGTGGTCGTAACCGATTGGTAGTACCAAGGTGTCGGTAACAAATCATATGGCCACACGAGTTAGCCCTTGTCGAGCAATTGCAGGTTATCCGCGCGGAAGCGTGTATTCTTTTGCTGTTTCCTGAACGACGCAGCGGCTGACACCTGAAGGTGTGCTAGACGGCGATGATCCCCCACCAGATATCTTTGTATAATCGAACCAGATGTGTGTCTAGACATACAATCCTCAAGGCTTTTCGTGTCAAGGGCTGCCATTCACTCAGGCTTCTTGCAACTCCTAATTCCATCCCGAAGACACAGTCTAGGTCATCATGAGATCAGCACGAAACTCGTCGGAATGATCTCCAGTGGCGTGTGTCTGTTGCGACAAACTTGCGATTCAATACCCAGCATTTGCAAGCCTCGCAATGATATAACGATTCCAGGCACCATCTCCATTCTCGTCGTAGTTTCTCACGACGCCTCTACCCGCAAGCCGTAAGTGACAAATGCCTACTGTCTATCAAGTGTGTTGAGAACATCACTTTGTCAGCTCTCATTTACTCAGATTGTCCAAGAATGCTTTCTCCGTGGCTTCCATTCTCTTATAACATGCTATTGCGAACAATGCTTGAGATTGACTCCAGGTCATTAAGTTTCTATCGTCGAACGTCATGGGTTCTTAACTCGAACACTACCCACATGCTAGAAATCCGATTCACTTACGAAATGGGACTGGCAAACCATCGATCCTTTTTCTCTTGGCCGTGTCGGAACTGAGGTTCTTAATCAAGTCCCTCATCAAGTTGCACGCGTGGAGAAGTGAGAACCGTATGGATGCAGCTCACGCGGTGGTACGATGCACCTCTCTTAAATGGTAGCCAGTATGCATGTGCCAGAGATGACAACATCTCTCGTCAAGATCACAACAGCGACTTAGTCCTATCTTACTGCGCTTACCTACCTGACTTCAGTCCGCACGCAACCCGTCTCTTAATCCCCATGATACAACTCGTATACACTGTTAGTGAAACAAATCATCACAAGACTCGTCGTAAGGAACCGCGTCATTCAGGATTCACTTTCAAATCATTTGAAATGCCTACGGATACCATTTCCCCATGACTGTGAAGACTTGCTGCGCCGCGAAACAGCATTGTTATTTTTAGACCCTCTGAACCCGATGTTTCGAGCATTGGGGACCTAGCTTCCCATTCGGTCGGTAACTGCGCCCAGAATAAAAGGGCTGAAACAAATAACTGACTGTCCTGTAGGACCCTGATCGACTCATTAAGCAGTTAATAAGTACGACCCCTCATCGGGATCAGAGGATTGGCAATGATGCTGGTGGCGGACGGGTATCCCGAGCTCTGAGGGGAATCAGATGCTCGGGATCAATAACCTCCAATCCTCCACGTCAATGCTAGATCTCAACTACGCCATCTCTCTACATGCAGCGCTCACACCCAGCTGATCCTCAACCGTGTCGAGGGATGCATGCTGCAATCCCCCCGGAACTCTGTTGATCCAGCCGAGATGCAGTGCAACTTTAAGACCAAATGCGCCTCCATCCAGTCCAATAACAGTGGCTACGGATACCATTTGTCACCTCCACGGCGCATCGTGAGCGCTGACTGTTGGGAGTCTGGAAACGGCCAAATTGAGATCGCGACTGGCCATCTTCGCTTGAGATGATATTTCCAGCGATATGGCACAAATCGGTACGTATGGCCATGCGATGCGGCACAGCGCGTTCTAGAAGGCGAGCAGTCATGGTTCAGGCTAGATAGACGAGTCTTTAGTACCATGATGCGCTGTGCCGTGGATATGAAGCTACACGATGCCGCAGATTTGTAATTACCCACGTATCACCGTAACCTCCACCGCGCTACGCTGGAGTGATCCGACGTCGTATTGCGTATGCAGATGTTGAAGCATGTTAATGTGACTGACTGCGCAAGCCAGCCAGTTGATGGCGCCAACATGCACTCCAAACCCCAGTCTCGTCGTTGTCGCATGATCTGCAATGGTAAGGTGATACTGTACCGAGTCACATACAAAGGGCACGAGACATGTGGAGGTGCAGATGAAGTTGTACGTGACTGTTTCAGTCATCTTCGATTTGAGATCATCTATCTTGTCTCTGTGTGACATGCACGCAATGATCCAGCTTTCCCAGTATCCCATGAAAAGCAGCAAATCCAAACCCAAGCCCAAGCCCACCCAATGAATGATATGCGTGATGTCGTGACTCGTGGTATTCCACAGAGGTTTTCCGTCGTATGTGACCCAATCCGCCTGTAACCAAGCAACGTAATTCTATCGTGCTTCTATTTGCTTCCCCCAAACGCCGTTCTATCCCGAGAATCCTCTAATAACCCGTATAATAATCGAAAATGGTTTGTGTCGAGGGTCAAATCACCCGGATTTGAGACCTTGCTGCAAGAGCATTTAGAAAGATCCCACGCGCGAGATGCCTAGTGAAGTCTAGTTAGTCATGAACTATCGACACACAAAGCTACTTGGTGACCTACCCTTCTTAGCACCTTGGAAAACCAGGGCCATAGCAGCATGGATGATGAACATAATGGCAACTATGCCAAGCTGGTGGCCGTTGAAGAAGCCCTGGCTAACAACGACGAAGAGGCCGACTGAGCATAACGCGGAGATGGTGACCTCGTGGCTGGAGGAGCCTTTGTATAGAGACAGGAAGTCCGGGCCGGAGTATTCGGGCATGCTGTCTTCGATCTCGAAGTGTACACGTGCGCGCCTTTTGGATGGGGAAGAGGGCGATGGCTGTCTCATGCTCGACATCTTGGTTGTCATCTTGGCCTGGGTGAGGACGGACTGCATCTTGGCTATGGGCGTGGTGGGCTGTGTGAACGGTCTGGAATGTCGAAGTTGTGGGGTTGGGTATTTGACATGTATATAAATGATAGAGGTAAGATTGACTTATGTAGAAGATGTCTTGGGAGATGAAGATAATAGGCAGGACAATCCATCTGACATCCGGGGAACATCACGGCTTTTGAACGAATAAGCCTCATACAATCGCTCCGCTCCTCTCTCACCCGTCATCCAGAGGCGCTGGCAGTTGGTATGGGGTTGCCTTGAGCTGCCATGTAACATGCAAGGGCGCCACCTACCTTGCGCAGGGTAAGCAAAGCTTGAGAGTCATGATAAGAGGGATATGTCTCATGTGGATATGCATTGTGCGTGTAACGTAAGCAGGATCTAACACGGGCAGAGAGACAATAAGGTGTCTGGTCATCCACGGCGACAACGCAGGGTTCCCCACGAGGCAAGTCGGCATCTCCAGATAGCAACATGCGAGTGTGCGGCTCGGAAATCCGAAAGAGACCGATGCATGTCGTGGGGTTGAATCCGGTAGGTGGGCGCGAGGATCAAACGTAGTTCCAATGCTTATTTACTGTGGGCAGGGACGAATTCCAGAAAACGGCTTAGCGAAAGGAACAACATGCGAGCGGTATTTGATGAGGCTGCATACCGTCCGCATTCCCGTATGATCTGATGTCGACCGACTGATGGACTTGAGAGTGGACCGGAATCCTCTCACGCAACGCTTTGCCAGGCGAACTGAGGCATATCTCATCACCGATAGATGAGACTTCAATCCTCTGCTCAATCAATGCAAGGAGCTGGTTGAAGTGCCGGTAGTGTGGAACAATTTGGAAGTTTTTGTGACCCATTGTAGGATTCTCCGTACAGCCTACCTTACGCAGTCATGCTGCATGACGGTGGACCGCAAGCGGGCGCGCCGCCAAAGACCCTTATGCTAGGGATGCATGACTATAGCCCGTTCCAGCAGAGCTGTCAGGTCCGATTATCACCGCTACATTGAAGACTTGTAGCCCGACGAACATGGTCATGAATTCACGCTGCAGTGGATCCTTCACCGTTCTTCCCGAGCCCGGGAAGCGTAACGCACTTGTAACCAGCGCCCTCCCTTACGTGAACAACACCCCCACCTTGGCAATATCATCGGGTCGGTGCTCTCTGCAGACGTCTTTGCTAGATACTGCAGGGGGCGTGGTATCAATACTCTTTACGTTGGCGGCACGTTCCTCTCATCCTGCATCCTCTATCTGCCCATCTCGGTCCACAAAGCGTCGATGTACGGAGATCCAAGGCTGACCCGTGGATAAGACATCCAGGGACCGATGAGTACGGGACCACCACCGAAGCAAGAGCTCTCGCAGAGGGATGTACACCGCAAGAGCTCTGCGACAAATACCGCGTTATCCATGCCGACGTATACAAGTGGTTCAACATCAGTTTCGACATCTTTGGCCGCACCACGACTGAGCTGCAGACCGTGATTACCCAAGACATCTTCCTCAAATTGAACCACAATGGATATCTGAAAGAGCGTGAAACAACTCAACTTTACTGCGAAACCCACCACTCGTTCCTTGCCGACCGTTTCGTCGAGGGAGAGTGTCCAGTCTGTGCCTAACCGGATGCTCGTGGTGACCAATGCGACTTATGCGGTCAGCTCCTAGACACTTTCGAGCTCAAGAACCCTCGGTGTAAGGTCGACGGTTCCACACCAATCACCAAAGAGACGAACCATATATTTATCGAACTGGACAAGCTGCAGCCGGAAGTAGAGGCATTCTTTGGAGAGTTTGACATAACTGGCCAGTGGCTAACAACGGGAAGGCCATTACATCGGCATGGTTGAAGGAGGAGCTGAAGCCGCGTAGTATTACGAGGGACATGAAATGGGGAACCAAAGTCCCTCTTTCGGGCTATGACGACAAGGTCATTTATCCATTGTTCGACGCCTGCATCGGCTATGTTTCTATCACGGCATGCTACACTACCGAGTGGGAGAAGTGGTGGCGCAATCACAGAGACGTGCAACTCTTCCAGTTCCTCGGCAAGGATAATGTTGTCTTTCATTCCATCATCTTTCCAGCTACCCAGATCGGCACCCATGAGTCTTGGACGAAGCTTCACCACCTCTCCACGACGGAGTATCTCACATACGAGAATGGAAAGTTTTTCAAGTCCCGAAACATCAGCGTATTTGGAGATTCGCCCAAAAGACCGGGATTGCTTCTGATGTTTGGCGATTCTTTCGAATATCTCATCGCCCGGAAAGCAGTGACACCGAGTTCACATGGGACTCTTTCATCAGTGATAACAACAACCAGCTGCTCAAGAACCTTGGCAACTTCGTTAGCCGGGTTCGTAAGTTCATCATCTCTCGGAACTACGATAGCGTAATCCCGGACTGGGCCGAATATCATGAGGACTCCTTCAGCGCCTTCAAAGACGGTATCGCTAAGCTTCTCACACGATATATTCAGGAGCTTGATGCTGTCAATCTGCGTTCTGGCATGGCCATCATCCTCGCCATTTCACAACAGGGTAACGTCTTCCTTCAATCCAACAAGCTGGACGGTAGCCTTTCCGTCAATGAGCCTGCCAAGTGTGCAGCTGTGATCAGCATTGCCGTCAATCTCGCGCACCTCATTGCCTCTCTCCTTGCTCCCTATATGCCGGATACAGCAGACTCGATCAACAAGCAGCTCGCCGCGGACCCGCTCCCGATTTTGGATTACTGGAGCGCGGACGCCATCAAACCCGGTCATAAGATAGGCAAAGCTGAGCACTTGTTTCGACCCATCAAACCGGAGAAGGCACAGGAATGGCGCAGAGCTTCTGGGGCTGACGAGGCTAAGAAGGCCAAGGAAGAGGAGGCTGCTTTGAAAGCAAAGAAGACGGCAGCATTGAAAGCCGTGAAGGCAGTTGCCGGTAATTAAACGGCTGTTGAAACCCATGGAAACCTGTCTGTCGTTTTACCTCTATCGCATAGCCAAGATCTTCGATCTTCCGCACCGAACATACCACTTGAATAATCACTAACACGACTTCCATCTTCTAACTTCTTGGGAACTCCCGTCTTCAGGGTGTTAACGAACATCAAGCCGGTCGAGCTTATCCAATTTTCTCAGCACCCGAGGGAACATAATCAGAGGTGTACGTAAGGTATCCTTGCGGATTGAACATCCCAACAGCCCGGTATTTGTCGTGCTGTGCCGCACCCAACACCAACTCGTCTCATGATGTTCATCTAGTATGTGGCGTGGACAGGATGTAACGAACATGTGTCTTTGAATGCAACAGGTCGAAAGCAAGTCAAACGAGCAAGACCAATATGATGTCGTCGACCGTCTCCGGACACGTTTTAGTTGCCGACGCCATCTACATCACTTCACTCTGAAGGAAGAGGCATACGACGGCAAAATCTCAATTAAATAATCCTTTCCGCCGTGAAGGAAGAGTGTGGCTTGGCATCACGAAGGATTATCACCATGGTAAAAAGAACACAAATCATAGCCTTCTAGAAGCAATACGTGCCAGAAAATAGAAACGAACAAATTGAAACTAATTGTCAAGCAACGCCAACAGCAACACCCCCTCTTCTTCTCTCATCCGCCCTTCTTCTCCTCATCCCCTCACAATAAAACACAACCCATACCCCCCATTCCCAGTAGTCATTCTCAATACCACCCAAAAACCTGCGCAAACTCCCACGTATTAATCCTCATACTCCTCAACAACTCCCTCGCCCTCTTATACTCCACCTCCCCAAACGTCCTTAACCAACTCCCCAACTCCTCCCAATCCTGATCCCGTCTCGCAGCCTGCGTAAGCAAACACCAATGATTCGGCGTCCTCCTAAACCCCCTCCTCTCATCCTCCCCCAAGCACACCGTAGTATGTCGCCACGCCGCCCTCTTCGAGGCGTCCGAGTGATCAAACACCAACCCGGGATCCAGATTCCCAAAGAACTTCAAGTCGTTCGCGCTCCTGATCTGCGTCCGCGGGTGCATGCATATCATGGCGTCTAGTTCCGGACGCAGGTACAGCACTCCTCTGTAATCCCCCGCGACCAATCCCCCATCACCCCGACCTCGTCGATACACGTCAACCCGCACCCTGTAAAACACCCGCGCAGCCTCCCGACTCTCGATATTCGCGTAGAACAGCGGCGACGCGACGAGGTCCAGCGTCGGGAAGATCCGTAAGTTCTGCTCGGCCACGAGGCGCCGTCGCGCATTCGCTTGCAGCGCCAAGCACCAGATTTCCCAGCGGAGCTCCGTCGGTAGGATTGCGAATTGCGCAAAGGTCATGACGACGGTGATCCGGTACCTTTATAATAGTAGTGCGATGGGACACAGTGGGCGGCATGTCAACCGACATCTACTTCTTTCGAGTTTGCAACCAGAACTGAGTTGGTCAGGACGGGGCACTCCCACGTACGTATACCTTAAGTTATTACCGTATTCGGAGGTGGAGATCGGGTCGAGGGCTGAAAGCAGGTAGAGACTTTTAATCCTCCATGACAGATAAGCTAAGGGCCTTATGAGGCTGTAGATCACACTACTTACCTACTACCCTCAGATTCTAGTCACGGTCACTAATCAACCTGCTGATAGGGGCTCTTATTTATGTGAAAACAACGGTTCATTGTCAATTTTACACTCGCGGGAACTTATATACACAAGTAGTCCATTGACCAATGACTCAAACCACAATGCTGGTTCTAAACCAACCCTTCCGCACATGATATCGCCCTGAGGACTTCGGGTCGATGCAAACAACATTAGAAGTACGTGTCCAAGATCACATGGGGTGAAATGACCAGCCTGCTTTGTCGTATCGCAGTTGGCTTCCAAAAGACCATGGATCATGCGGAACATGTAAAACATTGAACAAGAAACAATACGAAGTGGTATCTTGAAAACGCAAATAATGGGCGTGGGCCATCCACCTCTCTCTGCCCGGCCAGTGATTTCTCAAACAAGAAATGAGTTTGACACCCACGAGGAAATGCCGTCCGATATTGCGAACCAACACTCATTCCAACAATATACACGTGTAATCTCCTTTTTCATATCATCACCCGTTGACGTCGTGGCAAATATGCCTTTGGAAAAAAGAATTGCAAAAAAACAAATGCAAGTCGCAACCCAGCTGGGTCGACGACTTGTAGCAGTTGGGGAAGTCTACCGAGGTTACGTCGAGTCGGTCATTGGTGTTGCGAGGTTGGCGAGACAACACCGAGATATTGACATCCATCGGTAAACTCAGTAGGGAATGATGCATCGTCAGTGCCACTCAAGCATGGGACCATTGACGAATGCACAAAAAAGGGTAGGACTGTACCACCAAGTCTACGATATGCGGGAGCAGAGATTCATAGCCCAAGACTTGGATTTTGCCCGTTGCCGTGACTAGAAGCAGTTGAGACTACCCTTCTTCTTTTTCTTGTTGTTGATGGCATTCATGCGCTCTTGGAGTTGAGCACGGGCCCTCTCAGACTCTTGACGCTTCTTACGCTCTTCTTCGATCAGGAGGGCGCTGTCACGCCAGCGCGTATCTTCTTGGGGTTTGTTTCTGAGCTCCCGAAGCTCAGATTCGAGTTCTGACACCCTCTTCTTCCACCCTGCGTTATCAGCCTTGACTTTCTTGGACTGATTCTCTAGATCGGTGAGCGCCTCTTCTAATGTTTGCGTCAACTGTCGCTCAGCATTCAGATGCTTTTCGATGCTGATTATGCGAGCTTCCTGATCCTCCCGAATGTGGTGCGTATTTAGCTCATTGCTAGGAGGTCTCATGCCTGTAGGGGTGGGTGGGATTGGTGAAGTAGAGCCACCAGCAGGCAGAGGTGGAAGAGGAATGGCTGGCGGTGGTGAGGGGAGCGACACAACGGATGATGTCTTGCGAACTTGCTGCTGTGACGTAAACGAGTTCGTTCGTTTTGGTCCCTCAGCATCTTCAATACGAGCCTATCCATTTGTGTTAGTATATAGCTGCATTGCGAATGGCATGAGAAACTTGCCTGAAGAACGGCCACTTCATGTCGCATGGCCTCTAACTCCATCTCAGCCTTGGTTTGCGCGTGTTGAGCCACCTCAATTTGAGTATTGCGCTCGGTCTGAAGGGTCGACAATCTGTTGTTAGTGATCTGAGCTTGATCAAAGTTTGTCTGAAGTTGATCCTCTAGCTCTTCAACAATACGTGACTGCTTTTTGTTCTTCTTCTCGAGATCTGCCATTTTCTGGCTAATGGCGGTGAGTTGCTCGTGAACAGATGGATACCCGCTTCTCATGTCTTCACCATCGACCCCGTGGATGTCATTGAGAGTCGACTTGATGGCTTCGAGGTCACGCATTATTGTATTGTTGATAGTTGACAGCTCGTCGATGTGGCCTTCGAGTTCCACACCTCGTTGTTGCTCAATGGCCAAGGACTTCTGATCAGCAATGAGATAATCGATACGCTCGGAGATCTTGTCGAGGCTAGTGTCGACACCTAGAGCCTCGCCGATTTGCATCGCCACTCTTTGAAGTTCCTGACGTGCGTCTGTTGCGTCATCTTGCAGGAGTTGTATGTTCTCTGCATGTTCGGTCATGAGAATATTGAGCTGAGTAGTATATTCATCCTTGGATGCGACATGCAAGTGGTCGATCTCGCGGGCATGCGTCTCATGAAGCTCTTGAATGGTCTTTTTGTGATCGTAAATCGCTTGCTCGTGTTCAGCAATCTGCGTCTCCAGTTGACCGAGAAGCTCCTTATGGCTTTCGACCTCCGCAATGGCGAAGTCCCTTTCTTGCGACACTTCCTCAAACTGTCTCCTGACAATGGCATGTTGATCCTCTAACTTAGCGAAACTGGCATCTTTCCCTTCCATGATAGACTTGAGACTGTCGATCTCAGATTGAAGAACCGTGATAGCGCTCTGATGCTGTGTAGCTGTCTCCTTGGCCTCGGAGCCGTTTTTGACTTCCTTCTCTTGAGCTTCAGTAAACTTCGCATTGGCGGTCGCTAATTCAGACTCCAGGGCTCTAATGCTCTGTTTCATCTGCTCCTCGGAGACTTGAACGGCTTCGAAACCATCCTTGTGTTTCTGCTCCCAGCTTGTGAGCTCCGTTTGCAGTTGCGAGATTCGCATTTCCTGTGCGGCTAGTAATTCGGCTTCGTGAGCTTGGGCCTCGCCGTTCAGGACTAGGGGCGTGCTCATGGCCCTGACCTCAGCAGCATCTTGCACTGAGGTACGAAGTGTTTCGAGCTCGGCTAGAAGTTCCCTTTCGCGGGCCTCGTGTAGCTCCTTCATGGTCCGGAGTTGTTGCTCATTATTCTCAAGTTGATCGCGCATGGTAGCCACAACGCTAATGTCAATCGGGCTTGATTTCATGCTTGACCGCTCACGCGTCAATCCGGAAATGATTGTTTTCGTGCTCTCCATCTCTTTCTTGTTGCTGGCAAGGCTCGCTTCCAGCTCCTGGATGAGTTCAGACCTGGCGTGCAATTCGTGTATACATGAGTTCAGGTTCACCTCGAAATTTTGCATCACGTCAGGATTACCCTCGAAGTTCTCTGCCGCAATGTTCCGCAGAGCGGCAAACGATCTGTGCGCTCGATCAATGACCATAACATTCTGACTGGACTTCCTGCGAATGACGGGCGTGGCACCAGATCTAGGCGATGGAGGTTCAGCATATCTGGCCTTTGCAAGCTCCGTCTTGAGCTCCTCCACCACGTCCAACGATTCTTGATGTTGCTTCTCCAATTGAGTGTAGCGTTCATTAAGTTCTTGCTCGGCAGCTTCTCGCTCGCGTGTAAGCTGCTTTAGCTTTTCAATTTCGGCGGCAAGCTCTTCGTTATCATTGGCTGTATCATCAGCAGTGACAGTTAGAGTTTCACTGGATTCTGAGGGCTTAGTAGCATCGAGTTCAACATCTGTAATATCCGGAGTAGCAGGGGAGCCCATAGCAGAGGACAATTCCGAAGAGAGTGATCGCGAGGAAATATACGTCTCGTCTTTGCCAACGCTGGACTTCGAATCCGATAAAAAAGAGGGGGGACGTGTATCGTTTGGGGTAGCAACTGAAAGCACGGAGTCGCGCTGTCTGTTGGGATGTCGCGCCTCGTCAAGTTGGTCTTGCATTTCAGCCATGGCTTTCAGAGCCTCTTCGTACTTGGCATTCAAGTGATCATAGGCAGAAATGTTGTTTTCATGCTCAACACGGAGGTCAACGAGCTGTTGGTTCACGGTCTCCAGTTTGTCGTTGACAAACTCACTCTGAGCAGGGCTCTGAGGCGGATACCCAGCCCCTTCGACCCTCATCGACGTGGTGGCTACGGGGTTCTCGTTGGATCCCTCCCCAGCCTCGTTGTCGGATTTACCATCAGCATGGGCCACGTCCTGGATTGCAGGCTGCTCGTATAATTCTTCCTCAATCACAGATTTCGTCTCGACAGCCTCGTTTACTTTGGGTAAGATATCCCGCTGGCTTTGGCTGGTACGACTTGCATGACTCTTATGCGATCGCTCCGCGACTGTACGATCACGACCAGCTGTCGCGCCGTGCTCTGTCTCCGAGTCCGGCTGCTTCGAGTTCCCTTCTTCCTTCATGTGGTCCAGTTCATACAGGAGACTGTCGAGCTGTCCAAGGCTTCGCTGTCGTTCAATAACAGCCGCCAGTTTCTCAAGCTCGCTCTGCATTAATTCGTGGTCACGCTCAGCCTCGGCAAGGCGCTCCTCCAAAGTGGAAATGTAGTCTTCATTGGCGCCTTCACTGCTTCGCAGCCTGCCAAGCTCCTTGCGCAGCTCCGTAATGATAGTGGCGTTCTTAGCGTCACCGTTGGTTTGGTTGGTGAGCTTCTCCTCCAGGTCCTTGAGATAGTACTCCGTGTCTTCCTCACGCGCCATGAGTTTTTGCAGACGATCCCGAAGTTGCTCGTTGTTTTTCTGGAGCTGAGCGTTACTTGTTTCTCCTTGCAGAATGTGGGTTTCTGCCGCAGCGAGTGCATTGCGAGTTTCGGAGTAGTTGGACTGGAGAGACTCAATGGTCGTCTCGTACTCTAACACCATTTGTTCCACGGCGTGAGAAAATGAGGTGGAGCGGTTCAGACGCTCGGTCGCACTGTCACCCAAGGTTTCTTCCATGGTCTGCTGCTCAAAACCATCGCCGCTCCGGGCTTTAGCCATCTCCGAGATAAACTTTGCATGACGCTTACTAAGACTGTTGTAGTTTTCCTGAGAATCAAGCAATTGGTTCTGGAGGTCCGACTCCCGTTCGTGGTGTCGCTCGGACCTCCCGCCTGTCACTACACTGCGCCTCTCCCCCACGCTGCCTTCCGTGGCCGAATTGCTCTGAAGTCTCTGGAGTGCTTCGCGAAGAAAAGCGACTTCGGCTTTGAGGCGGTCAATAATGGCTTGCTTGTCTCCCTCTTCAACCTGTTGGATCCTCGGTTTACTCTGAATTTGCCTGGCACTCTGCGCATACTGAACAGTGTTGAGTGTTTCATTCAGGTGAAATTCCGCTGGGGTCACACACGCAATCATGTACGTTATGGCATTACCGCCCAGAGAGTCCTGAAGCAGTCGGGTTAATCTCGAGTCCCGGTACGATACGTGGGATCCTTGCTTTCGGGATGAAAGTTGCGATATCACCTTGCCCAGCGCAGCAAGGCCTTGATTGATGTTAATACCCTCTTTGGCACGTTCACCCTGGGCACCAGTGTTCTTCAAGCGTTCGCTGCCGGCTAAATCGACAAAATGCAGCTTGCTGTCGGTAGTAACCCAGGTGTCATTACCAGACACGGCCTCCAACGGTACCGACATTCGCTTGTCTTGCTGCGGGGTCTGCGGCTTGGGCTTGCGCTGGACGAGGTTCAAGGTGAACACGGCGTGCGACCGAGACGACTTCGCGTTGATCGCTGTTGCATCAGTCTGTCGGATTGTGGAGCCAAAATTGAGGGCATTCATGAGATCATCGACTGAGTTGATGTCCATCTGGCGCAGGCCGGTCAAGAGGATGTTTCCTTTGGTATCTTCGCGAATAGCGATTGTGCCGCGCTCGCTTGGGCCGATGCTATCGGGCAGAAGCAGATCGTGAAGCGATTCGTTGTAGATTTCCACATAGGTTGCCTTCAGTTGCCAGTTCCTGTCGGCCTTCGGGGTCTGTGGCTGTAGAGAATATCTGGAAGGTGCCCGGAGCTGGGACATGGAGTTGCGATTTGTGTTCTTGGCAGGAGCCGGTCCCTCTAGTTTCTCAAAGAGTTCAGTCGCCGCACGGGGGATAACACCTGGGGCAGCGAGGTCAGCTGGCTGTTGAAGTTTGAGTTTGACGTGGAAACCAGCCGCAAATGCGGCTGGTGCAGTGAAAGTGAATAGACATACCCATTGCATCTAGATCTCCTTGCTCTGATGGACCCGATGTGCCCATAGTGTAAGATTTGCCTGCGCCAGACTGGCCGTAGGCAAGTAGCGATACGTTGTATCCTTGAACAAATGCATTGATGCTCTCACCCAGGTACTCCCAAACGCCATCCTGGCCAATCTCGGGACTGAATACACGATCGAACACGAAGACCTTCTTTCCTTGCTGCGAATCGATGGCAATGCTTGTGTTGGACGTCGTCTGCACTCTGGACACCTGGAACCGTTGTGGGATTAGATCGAAACCGGGGTCGTTCGGGTTTAACGGCGGTCGCACACGGATCGCTGTGGTCACAGATGTCAGCAACGAGGCGCAAAAGTGTATCGGCGCATTGCTCTTGCCAACCATGACTGGTAAGTCATGACATGGCCCTCTGCAGGGATAACTCACCAACTTTGACTGCAGTACGACCTCCCTCTTCATCGGAGGCTCTGCTACCACCGCCCACCTTACTCGACATGCTCAGGCGACTATTGCTACGAGGTGGCTTCATCATCATCATGCTCTGTGGCCTCGAAGCTGGCGGCGACTTCACTCCAGGTGAAGTGGGAGGAGAGGTTGCCATGTTGGCGCCACGGCAAAGGGCAAAAGGGCAACCGCCGACAATGTTACCTATACACCGGTCGCCCAAGAGGACAGGTGTAACTGGCGCCTGTGACTGGCGATGTCGGTAGGGTGACAAGGGAATGGCGCGGCAGAGGGACGGTTGCTGGCACGGATGAAACGGATGATACGATCAAGGATTGGGATGCAATGCGCGCGCTCTGGCAGTGGAACATGCACGTGCAAAAAAGACACGGACCGAAGGTAGAGGAAACACAACGCCGCAGAGGTAATGACGGACACCCTTTGAGACCTGGGTCAGGCTATTCGGATGTGGTCAGGATACAGGCGTCATATGTCGCAGTTGTCTCGTCGCAGATCGGTCGGATGAGGAGAAAACTGTCGGAGGGAAAGCAGTGAAAGTGCTATGGGCTGGCTGGGCTGTGGGCGGCTTGGTGGCAACGACGCGTGAAGCATCGACAGCTAAGTGAACCGATACAAGGCCAACAGCACGGGGCAGTCCACAACAAGGGATGATGAGGGAGATAGAACAACACAAAGGCACGGTGCTGAGCTATGCGCTGGAGCATAGAGAAAGAAGAAAAACTTGTAGAGTCGGGCTGAGAGACGGAGAGCAGTATGGAGAATGGAGATTGTGTCAGACTGGATTTGGGTTAGGATGGACGAGGATGGATTAGGGGTGAGTGCTTCTGTGAGTGCTTGTCCAGGTTGTCACGTTGTGAAGCCAGGGTGGTGATCCCGTTGGAAGATCATGGATCGTGGACTGGCTTGACTGGGCAGAGGTAGGTGAAGAAATAAACCACACACTAGCAAAATAGCCCATTCTATAGCCTACCACCACATACTCAATTGACTCCCAACATACTATTAACCTATAACATGACAAAAAAAATCGATTCGCATACAATTTAATAGGCAATTAATTCGCCGTCAGCATTATATATATTATCCTAACGTTTAGGCATGCTTTTTAGGTCCTTATTTAGCCGCTTTTACGCTAACCTTAGCCAACCTTCCAAAACTAGGTCTTTAAGCCCTTCCATACTATTTTAGGTGTACTTTTTAATGTAACTATTTACTCTTAACACACATAATTTAATCTAATTAATATTAGGGCTATCGTAGATAGTACGGAGGTATTTATAGCCGTGCTTATTAAGCTATAAAGTAGTATAAGTTGCGTAGTGTGCTAAAGCACTATCTATCTATAGTACGAAGTTTTTACTACTAAAATAAGCTTTTAATTTAGCCAAAATAGGCTTTAAACATTCGATAAACTATATTACAGTAATTTAACCAAATAAACAGTTCGCTAAAATGTTATAAAAAATAAATAATAACTTAAAATCGTACCCTACATAACCGAAAACGCTAATAAATATTCTTTTTTTATCGACTTATTTTTAACGCTTTTTTTTACGTTGTTTTTTATTTAAAGCTATATTCGAAAACTAAAAAGGCTTTATAGTCTATTAAGTATCGCGTTAATTTAGTTTTCGTAGCATTTTTTTATGCTTAAATTGTTATTTAAAGCCCTAGTATAACTTATTAAAAAATATACATTTTCGACGCTAATTAAGGTCCTAAAATAGCTTTAATAACTATTTCCGTATAGCCCGTTTAACTTTAGCGTTTTTAATATTTTTATCGAGTCCCTTTTTATAGTATATAAAGCGGTAATTATACGGCTAAAAACGGGGGTAATTATAAATAGTTTTTTTAGTTTTAAGTATTAAAGCCTTTAAAAAGATCGCGAAATTAAGCTATTTAAATCGGTAACCTTTATATGGCTTATAATTTATTAAATTTTTAACTAATTTAACGTTATTATTTAAAAAAACCGGAGGTCTTTTTTTATTTTTGCTGTAACGAAGGTTATAATAGACCGTTTTGCTATTAAAGTCAGAATATTTTAAAAAAGCCGTATTATTTAGGTATTTTTTTTCCGATTTAAGCTTTTTTAGGCTTTTGTTTTTAAAAATATCGTAATTAGTATAAAGGTCGATTCTAAAAAACTTAAAAACCTTTTTTTTAGTATGTTTTCGCCTTAAAAATTGGCTATATTGCTTTAAATAGTCGATGGTGCTACGTACTTTAGCGCGGCGTAAAATGTCGTAATAGGCTAGCATAATTAATATATTTCGGGAAGCGATTTTAATACTAAAAAAAATTATAAAAAAAAATTAAAATAAAGCAAAAAATGCAGCTGCAATTAATATTAATATCCGTTAATTTTATAAATTAATTGATTTATTGAATATATAGTGACGTAGCTGCGAAAAGGCCATATCAGGGGCTGAAACAGGTGTAATTTCCGGTGTGGGTGCTAGTGTGTGGTTTATTTCTTCACCTACCTCTGACTGGGCTCGACTGGGCTGCTCAGTGCTCAATTACCACTTTGCAGACTGGTCAGAAACTGGTACCAATGGAGTAGCGCGAGGCCCATTGCAGTTGGACACCAGACTACAGCCACACCCAATATCGGACAGATGTCTGGGGTTAGATTGGCTGCTCGGCTGGGATGTGGGAATGCAGGGTCCAGGAAACGTGAGGAGTGAAGGGATCGGGAGAGTGGAAGTGGTTGGCGAGGTTGGGTTTGGGATTTGCTTGGTATCTCTTTTTCCCCTTCTCTTGCTCCAGGTTCCTTTCGCAATCTGTCTCTCCTACTGATGTAGTTTTTAGGTCTGGACTGACGGTGCTGTGCTGGGAACAGGCGGTTCTGGACAGTGGACAGAGCACCAGATTCGGTCAACAACATTCAGGTACCGATACTTTTTAGGAACGGGGATCAGACTGTTATCGAGCCAGATTCAGCGGGGAAGATGGCACAACAGCGAATGGCGATAACGTTTGATGACGCTAGATACGGCTAGTCAGGGGTTTGTCCGAGGCGCCAATCCTCTCCCGCGGCGAGGCAGTGGCCAAAATAAGTGAGACCGCAAAACAGGCATTTTTGGCCTAGCCACCCCAAACCACCTTATTGACTCTGCTATTTAATATATTCGTAAAAACTTACCCTATTGATCAAATCACTTGCAATGCTCGATATCTATCGTATAATAACTTGACTATATACTAGTTTTTAGAAATGATTTTTTTCAATTTCTTTCACCTTAAATGGCGGTAATCAATATGGTGGTTGAACTATTGCGTCACACTTAATTTGGCCACTGCCTCGCGCGGTGCTCACAGATGCCACAACGCCCGCCACCTGCACGCTTCGCCTAGCGCGTCGCATGCTGCAGCCATCACAACGCATGTGCTTGTACATCCGTACCAACCGCGTCTCTCAGCAACACTCCGATATGTACAGCAGTATTCGTGAAGAGAATTAGCAATCACAACCCCCTTCAAAGGTGCAAGGCAGCAATGGCTTGCCCATGAATATCATTCCAATTGGATCTTGGAAATGAACGGGCTTGAAAGAGAGTTACAGAAATCAAAAAGAATCATCAAGCAAAACAATGATGACCGAGAACTCAAAAATCATTCGCTCCTGATGCTTGTGAATTGGGAACCAAATCTAGATGATGAATGAGCATCTTTGACGATGGAATGTGGCCCGAAAGATCAATTAATATGTTTCGATTTGCTGTCTAATGATATGTCAAATAAGTTGCAAGTCGGTGTTCCAAGCATCGGCCGGATCGGCTTTGGAGATGTATGTTCCGATGGTGGCTGTGACCTGGAATATGTGATATCGAAATTGCAAGATCTGCAAAAGATCGGTCGCATGCCGTGTTCTCTCAAGGGCGCCATCACAGGAGCTGTGTTACCATACCAAATGTCTATATTGGATTCGAGACCACGGAGCAGACCCGACTGTCCTCGTGTTGTGTAGCGCGGGAGAAAGGTTGAAAAAACATTGGCATACCAAACTTGTCTTGCATTTCGAGCAGCCATGGCAGGCATCGGCATCTTTAGAATTCCATTAACACGCCATCTCCTACGACATCCTTTAGCCTGAATCAACGCTTCCCCAAGCCTAAAATCTGCTTGACATTTCTGTTCACTCGAATCCCATTCCATGTCGTTTGGTCATCCTTGGGATCCCGTCCCTTCTCCAAATCCTCAAGATCCACGGTGTCAGTCCACCATTCAACCCCGGTGTGATCATGGAAAGTGTCAGGCACATAGATGTCTACAAATTTACCATCCATGGAGCCCAACCATTTCGCTGCGCCAACCTTTGTGATGGCTGGGCCCGGGCACAACCAATACACTCCTACTCCAACGTCCAAATCGACCCTAACGCTCTCAATCAGAAGTGGTATTTCCGTTACCAGTTCTCTCTGCGTCCCAATTGAATTCCCAAGTCATACGCACGAGACTCCCACTATGATCGACGGCCTACGTGATCCAGTTTGCGTCTCTTTGACTGTCCTTGCTCCTCTTGATCCTCTTGCTCCGCCTCATCTGGCTGTCAACGACGCCGCGAAGCGTGTAGGCATTGGCACTGGGAGACTGCGCTGTGTTCAACGGTAACACGAATGAGGCCGAGGGTCGAAGATAGGAGTTCTGTGGCCTGGTGCCACTTTCGACAGATGGCAGCGAGCAAGAAGTCCACGCCCAGAGTAAAGGAGTGTCCGAGGACTTACCGGTAGATGAATGTGTCGCGGCCTCTAGGGTGCCATGCGTGGTGCAAAGGTCGAAGAGGAGATAGATGAGGGAAGGGGTTGTCACGGTTGCGACTCTATAAGATAACCTCCAATCTAGAAGAAGGTTGGGCAAACGGAGTGAGCAACGGAACTGCACTGTGTCGACATCGTGACTTGCACTCGGCGGAGAAACGTTCCAAAAGTCCAAGGGCGCAAGTCAAGTACAATTAGTGATCTGTATAATCAACGAATATACGCAATGGTGAGATACTATTACATGACAATACCAGCAGTGATCGTCTATACGAGCCGTGTCCTTCGTCCAGCCTTTCGTCGTACATGTAAGCGGCAGTGTTGGCATCGCAGAGCGATGAGGTTAGACTTCAGTTCTTTACCAAACCACCAGGCCGTGATTCATGTGCAGACAATCAGATGACTAGTTGTCAAGACGACAGCCGCTACTTTTATACACTACGATCACCTCCATGTCAGGAGTTGAAAGGCCACACTGCGGTGGGCACCTTCATCCACCATGAACAGAACCAACCTCGTTCATGCATGAGGGCAGACGAACTCATTCATATAGTTAAATGGCTTGACGCGTCAGAAGACCCATATGACTCAGATTTCATCTGTAGGCAGTGATCCTTCAATACCCAAACTTTTACGATCAACCAGTCAATCATGAACTTGGCTTAAAGTGATGTGACTGGCGGCTGTAACATCTTGCCGTGCATCGAAGGGAACTCTGGAACGTAGTAACACACGTTCTGGGCTTTGGAACATTGAACAATATCTAGCATCATACGAACAACACCTCACCCGTCGAGAATGACGGGACTGGAGGCTCCGTCGTACAAAAGGACATAGACTATCTAACTAGAACATATTAATTTACTCAGAGTTATCTTCAGAAACTTGTCTAAGTATATCTCCCTTGCGATGGTCAACGATCCACGAGCTTCTGCGTGTCTGTTGTGCGATCTCCACTGAGCTATCTCCATCTTATACTCGCTGTGGTATTACAGGAAAATCGATGTGAAACCGCTGTGAGGTGCATCGGCTTCATTTGACTTGTAAATTCAGCTAGGTAGTTCTGAGTTTCCCTCTAGAAACCTACAGTCCGTTGTGCCAACTTCTTCTCCCACGGCTACAAATTTTTCCAACTGGTCCTAAGCGCCTCTGCCGATCCGGACTACTTACTAAGTAGGGAGTATATACGAACAGGAGTATCTTGAATCAGATGCCAACTTGGACGTGGTGGACGCCAAGAGCCCAACCAAAGAATGCAAGAACTGGACGCGGACAACAGAAACCACGTGCAGTTGGGGACCCTTTGTTTCGTTCGCGATGCTCCCTGTCATCACTTCCCATACGCCTGTCTTCTTCTGCTTCAATGCTCTTGGTGTGAGGATCGTCATGGGACGCAGCACGGTACTTTTGAAAGTGACATAGTCAAACTGATTGACTGGGTTCGCAATCAGTTGAAACAAGCTGAGTCTGAGATTTGTGCTGCTTGTATCGAATGGCAATGGTCTCCTTGGCCCACGATTCGCGGCATTCAAGACCATAGCCAAGATGGCTACTGAAGCTGGGACCGGCACTCGGTGACCAGTTACTCTTGGCTTGTTGGGACTGCGAGTAGAGGGGTGACACTGAGGTTAGTGGGAGGAATGTAAGTCTGAGTGGCGTGAATCGTATCTTCATAAGTGTCCAGCATCGTCGAGCATACCTACGTTATCCGGCGCCTGCACGCGGAAACAGGTTCAGCTCACTCGCGCTGATCAGGTCTTAATCGGACCCGTGTCGGCAAGCTCTCCTTGACCGCTCCGATGCCGTGCCCAATGCGGTACATATATTGACCGTCGACAGTGTTGGGGGACGCGTCCCGGTTTCTGTGGTGAAAACGAGGTCAGAATCGATGTTCAACAATGCAAGGTGGGCCAATGTAGGCCGACGCATTGGCCAACTTACTGCTTTGCATACCAGCCGGCAAAGTCGAATTCCATGTCGAGCTTGCCGACGGTGAACGCTAGAGCGAGTTTCATCTCAATCATAGCCAATTCCTCGCCTATACATCTGGTTGACCCCAGCTCAAAAGGACGCCACGCATTCTTGGCAGGCCGGAGTGGACTATCCTCATCGACGAGGTATCGCTCGGGGATGAATTCGTTGACTTCTGGCCAGAGGTCGGACCGCATGTGGCAAGAGATGGGGCTGGTGTTGATCAAACCATTGAGAGTCGGGTAGATTTGGCCGTCGATGAAAAGATTAAAACCAGCGCTGCCCTGACGGTGAGTCGAGGCAACAGGGTTAAATCGGAGGGTCTCCTTGATGACAGCTGCCGAGTATCGTAACTGGCTCAATAGAAGCGGATCTTCGTCGATCGAGCCTCTCACATCCGGCCCGAGAACTTCCTGAACCTCGGCCCTTACCTGCTTCAGGACCTCAGGTCTACTGTACACCTCATACAGTACCCAACACCTGCTCCGTAATAGTGCGTAAGTATCCAATCCCACGTGCTTCTCAAGCCGAGCATCGCAACTCACATTACTTGCGCCGTAGTGTGATGTCCGGCCACAATGAACAGCTTCATGTTGGAAATCACCGTGTCGACAAGGTCGGTCTGCGCAGCCCAGTCCTTGGGATCGCCGGAAACTCCCTTGTGCGCCGCAATCTCGGCAAGCGCAAAGTCTACGACAGACTTGCGGGCCGGGTCACGCTTTTCGATATGAGGTCTCAAGATGGCATCTATCTCGGAAGAGTTGACCGCTAGGTCGCGCCTGAATTTGGGCATCGCGCGCTCGAGTTTGCTCAGCATGTTCTCGGCCTTGACGTATTTGTTCAGTACCTTCATGGCCTTCAACAGTGGGCTGGGACCTTGCGTCTGCTCGTGGACGGGCATGTCTCTGAATCAAGTCAGTCCAGTTCGGCGGGTGAATCATGATTAGTGTTGCTAGTGTGTAGCATTACTCGCAGGCCACTCACAATGATGCTTTCAAGATGATATCAAACGTCAGGTTTCTGGTCCTTTCATACAACGGAAATACTTCTCCGAAGCCGCCGTCACTCCCAGCCGCATCGCACAGCAGCTTGGTGAAGATGGCGACCTCCTCGGTCAAAACAGGGATGATGGTATTTAGGTTGCGGAGCGAGAAGGCGGGTTTGAGGCTCGCTCGCCACATGCGGTGAGTGGGGATATCCATTGTGATGATATCCTGACCACCAGTTATGGGCTTGAGAGCCCACCCGAAAAAGGGATGTCTTGGACGGTTTTTCTGCTGTGTGATCTGGTAACAAGCCTCCGGGCTGATCGCGTGAACGACTGGATACGAGAACAAGGGCCACATATCCAGGTAAATGACTGGCGGGCACTCGGTTAAATTGGGAAAATATCGGTGCCAGTCGACAGTCAATTTTCGCGACGAGTATGAATCGTGCGCATCCTTGGGTAATCCATTGCGCAGGCTCTTCATCAAAGGCAGATGGCCAAGAAGGAAGGAGTGTGGTTCTGGCACGGGCTACGCATCGAGTCAGCAAGTGGCCAAGCGGGTGTCCGAATTACATATCCAAGAGGCACGAGATGCTGTAGTTAGGATCTTAGCTTACCAAGCCCTTCCGCTTCATTCGCCAGAAGGTAAAACGAATGGAAATGCCCTGGTAGAGAAATCGGCCGAGCCACAGGACAAGGACGCCGACGGCGAAGTTGAGAACTAGGAGTGCGCTCCGCACATTGCTCGAAGTCTCGTAGGTGGTCTCCATGTCTGAGTCTGGCAAGGGAAGTCGAGAAAGATGTAGCAGAAATGTGTTTGACTAGCAACGGGATGCCAAGACGGGACGGGACGCCTACATACTTATACGTACTTATACGATGAGCAGCCATTCGGCAAACGAGGCGGTGCGCGATATAATTGGGAACTTAGGCTCCCATTGACGCAAGTAGCTGGTGTTTGCATTCATAGTCTATTGCGTAGATACTAACAAACAAGAATGGTATGACCTAGCAAGACGGAAGTCCGAACCATGACCTGTTTTTGCAGAATGGAATAGCCGAAGCGCGCGTGTACCAATAAACTTGAAGACGACGGTCGATCTGCAACGCAGGCTCCTGCAGGGATCGCTATACGGTTCCGGACTATACAAACGTCCGAAACTGAAGATAAGCATCTGACCCAGTCAACGCTTTGTTCCACACGCGAGTAAAACGCCGGTAACTTGTACCCGTGAGGTATTCATAAACCAGTTAATGCATAGGAGCTATGTTAACCTGCCGGGCAGATTCATCGAACGTGGACGCATCGTCGTATTGAGTAGACTACCGTATATAGGTGATTGCGCAAATCAAGGGGAAGGTTACAATCCCCGACTACTTAATCTCACGCACCGGTTCGGCCGAGCATTACTACTGACTTTTTGTACAGTAAGTGATCATCATTGGTGCAAAAAGGGGTCAAGACTGAGGCGTATATGGAATCTCGTCACCGCGCCAAGCCGGATCTGGCAGCTTCAACCGGCACCCCTACGGATCCAACGCAAACCGTGTCCGCTTCGGCGTTCGGGCCGGCCGAGCGGGGATATCTAGAGTCCGGTAAGTACTGTAACTATCTATATAAGCCTGACCAGCGACAACTTGTGGACTGGCGAGTGATGAGGCTGGTTCTGGTCAGAGGTGCGTACCTTAGGTAAGGTATCGACAAGGTCCGGGGTGGGAATGCCGGGCCGTGGTCGGGATTCACTCGGCGCCTTTCGGATCCGTCCAAACCAACACCAACCTCGTCAACCTGCTCGCCTGCTCGCTTGCCGCCTCGTCTTGAGTTGGGGAAACATGTTCTTGGCTGGTGCACGTTGATCTTGCAATGAGCACAACGAAACGATTGTTGTTCCTACGTATCTGACTCTGTGTATAATCGTGTAGGTATCCGAAGGCTAAATGTTGATGATGTTACTGGTTTCTGCGGCCTATTTTGCAGTGAACCCCGTGGGATCTCACTCGGAACCCATTGAGATTATTGACCTGTTGTAGTAGTGATCTTCCAAACATCTCTCACTTTGTGCCAATCGACTGACCACGTTTTATCGCCAGGGCCAAGACCTGCCAGACGAGCGGTAGCCGGCGGATTTCTGGGCTGAGGGACCCAGTTCAGAGGCTCGCGAAAGTTTAGATACGGGCTTCAGTTACAAAGCCCCTGCGAGCTTATGAGAATCCGTGGTGTCCTGCCTTCATGAATCTCAATGCATGATTACTTCCACTCCGGGTACAGACAGCTGTTCACTTTACTCACAGAGACATCAATCGCAATACAGTTTACTGTAATCTTTAACATGTAAGCAAGTCCCGATTGGTCACGAACGTTGGGTTGCGTGGACCCTTGTTCTAGGCCGTCGGCCCACCTTAAGATCAGCAGAGCCAGGCCTCGATACTCACTGTCTTATCGCATCCTCTTGCGCGTCAGGGTCAAGACTCTACATCCTTAATATCTTTCTGCGACAAAGAGAAGATCGTGGTACGGCGAGTTATGCGAATCAACTCGAGTCTCACTGGCTATATAACCAACGCATTCGTAATGACGAAGAGATCGGAAAGTTGAGTTCATCTACCAAATCCGTGGGACTTCAAGGTTGTATCTGGACCCAGTCTGCTCTTCAACGTCCATCAGGTCGTCGATCACGTCTCGAGTTGGAGACATCTAGTAAGTAAAATACTTGGCCTCAACTTCTGAAAATAGAAGTGTTATTGCCAACGATATTTCTTCCATCGAGACCCGGTAAGAAAAATCGTACCGGGCGCCGGGCATACGATTTTCTCCCAACTGGATCCCCTCTACCCCGCAAGCCGCGGCGGGCTGTTCCATGTTTTGCGTGCATGAACCGTGCCAAACCTGCCAAGTGCTTGGTACAACCCACAGATATCTCCAGAAATATGTACGCTTGGACGCGAGGGGGTTATCGAAGGCACTTATCCAGAACTTATCGTATGACTATTACGGTTCCTACAGTCGTTTGCTGTGCTGCCCTCTCCGAAGTAGCAAACCTCCCAGCCCAATGGGACGATTCGCTAGTTGGGATACATACAGCATTCTTGTTCAATACATGCTAGAGCTCCTTTTGAGCATTCGTTAGAGGCCTGGCTCATTTCAAGGTATCTTTCCTATATGAGATATTGATGGTTCCCTACGACAGAAAAAACGCTGTATCAAACGCTTCCCGTTGCGAGGTCCAAGGATTCGTAACAACGTGGCAAACCGGCTGTCGCTTTTCAACTGCAATGAACTAGGAAGGAAAAGTCTCAAAACTCTGTACATTATTGTAGAAAATTCATTTAAGTCCCACCTGAGACCGACTTGACATGGTCGGATATAATCACCACACATCCAGCTCAACAGAGTGTTTGCTTGCGCATTCCTGTTGCCCATGTAATTCCAATTGCTCAGTGTAGCTTGAGCGTATATGAGTAATAGACCCAAAATAGACAGGTTCTAAGCCGGGTGTGAACTTAGGTATGTTGTCCGTGAAACTCAAGCCCATGTCCGCTTGTAGAGGCGGGAGTGAGGTAAAGCGAGAGAAGAGCACAACAACAGTGGATGAAGCAGCTATAGCTACTCACAACAGCCCGAATATACAAACCTAAGCGAACGAGGCGTCTCCCGTGAAATGTACGATGATTCATTTCTCATTCTTATTATCTTGATACAGAATATAACCTATTACTGTGCCAGTTTCGTGCATCTAAAACTAAAGCTCGCTCTAACCGTCATGCCAGACCCGACATCAAACTCTCTCTCCAGAGTCATCTGTGGCGCACTCACGACGTCCTGGAATGGAACATCTACCTTTCCAATCTCCTCTTTCTTGTTCATCAGAATGATAGAGAAGCTCTCCGCTTGCGAGACCATGCTGCGCGTGATTGGGATTCTGAAAGGCGTGTTGAAGCTCGGTGAGAAGATATCGGTGCCTGGAGCGTAGGTCACCGCTGCTGTCTGAAGGGGCTCCTCAGTGGCTTTGCCCCATGTCACCTTGACGCTGGGGTTCAGGTCTTCTTTCTTCCCACTGAGCCCGCCGGCGCGGTCAATGAGCACGTTGGCGACGCCGCAGTACAAGCCCGCGCCTTCATCCTGTGCCTGCGCGAGGAAGTCCTCCGACTCGGGAGCGAGGTTGTAGAATTTGGCGCTTAACTTGACGGTGGCACCCGTCGGCTGGTTTTTGAGTTTCAGCTCAAGTTCTTGTGAGCCGCCGTTCAGGAGAAGTTCCTTGACAGTGGTGAGGGTGACACCGATGTGATCGTCTTCGTCTACGTCTTTATCGTTGACCTCAACCATGATGCACTGGTCGTGGTCCATGACGAGGAAGTCATGCGACTCGTTCCACTTTGGACTATGCTTATTCTCAATCACTGAGGTCGACCATGGTTTCTCGGCGCCAACGGCGACCTTGCAGTAACAATCTGGGACGTCTCTGGCGAGCTTATCGAGCAATTTCTTGACTCCAGATTTCTTGGGGCCCGTGATGTTGTTGGCACCCTCCACAGTTATGCGGATCATACCAACATGCGGGACGTATGTTTTGAAGTAGTCGTTGTCGGCTGCCATGTTGACCAAGAAGCGATTTGGGAGGACAGCCATACCGCCAATCACCCCGAGAATGACGTCCCTAATCGCATTTTCGATTTTGTCAAACTCGAGGAAACTGATAGCACCAGTGTAATCTAAGCTCAGGGTTGGAGGGTTGATGAAAGCAATTTGGAGAGCTCCTATCAAGGGGATGACATTTGTGATGGGGCACAAGAGCACGGAAACTCTGCCGTGAAGTTGTACAGACTTAATGCCCTATTTATCACCGGATTAGTGGAACGGCGATTGGGTCATGACTGAAATTTTCATCAAGCTTACAACTTCGGGAATTGCGCCGCTACCGTCGAGGCTGATATCACATTTGCCATCCCAATCTAAATTCATATCCAACTTGATGCCGTCTTTTTCCGTTTTTATTACATCTACGTTAGAGAATGAGATTGGGACTGGTCCGAGGTCAAGCTTGATGAAGTGGAGTGAGGAAAACCCCGTTGTGCTCTGCAACAAAGGCTCGACGATCTCCTTGACCATGTTACAGCCAGCAACATTGATATTCGGCCATAGATGAGACACAATATCATTCAGAAACCCTGAAGATCCGTCAGCGACAATCTATGTGCACGGAGATTATATACCAACCCGCAGACTCTGTGCCTCCAGACGCCTTCAAGGTGTCTGCGAGAGACGACATATTTCCAAGTGAAGAAGTCATCGTGATCGTGGTTTTGGTGTAATGTGATTGTGAGGGAGTCGAAGTTGCAAGAGGTGAACGATGACAACAAACAGCGACGGCTAACAAGAAGTATAGACCAGGAGTAGTATTCACAGAAACACGTAGGTGGCTGTGCTATGATTCTCAGAAACGCCGTGAATCATGTTCCAAGGACCATCCCATTAATCAGGTTTGGTGAAGCTGAGCTGTCCTTGGTGCCAAGTCAAGCTAGATGAGGCCTCAGGCGAGTCAGGTAGTGTCATGATGTCACTGAACCTCATTGTGCATATCACATATCACTAAAACCTGAGAAAGTGGACCGAAACAACTAGATAAATCACAGAAACGAAGATATCCTGATTATGACAAACTGCGCAATGGCATGAGACGACTGATCGTCATCTCGCAGTTGTGGGGTCAAATGCACGATCTGAGATCTGTTAACCCGTCATCGTGTGGGGCTACGGCTGTTCAGCTCGCGGGATAAACGAGGGGAAACAGACGTATTATTTCCTCTTATTCGCCCGAGCTTCTTTTGCGTAACCGTCGCCTATCTGAGAAGCTGAGACTAATCTTTATACCTGGTAATCAGCTCGCCGGTATTGCAGCAACAGCTGAACGAGTGAGACGCTCAGTGCTAAACTTGGTCAGCTCAGACTCCAGCCTGCCGTCACGGTTTCAGCAAATGCGCAACTCTTACCGTACGGTTCCGTACCATAGTTGCGGATCGTTAGTCAGAGAACTTCGGTGACTCATATGCTCCCATGACTTCCCGCCTGGGGTCGGAAAGTGACATGTCACTCTTCCAAGTCGAAGCGGCCCCTACAAGTTGGGCGAGGAAACGCGTTCAATTGCAGACAGACAAGAAAGAACAGTATCTACAGGCTTTCCAATGGTCTAGATGTATCATGCCTAGTAAACGTTCAAGTGTTATTCGTATTTCACATCGACACACATTAAACTAATCGAGGGATATATCCTACACTCTATCAAACTCTTAACCAACTGAGGATAGAAGTTATAGACATCGTCATCTAGTTCTTTTCACTGTCGACCGCCTTCTTCTCATCAGCGAAGACCTTTCTGTCCTGCACTGATGCTGTTTCCTCATCGCTGACGTCCGAGTCGCGCTTCATGTCGCGCATGTCCGTATTGAGGACAAACTCCTCCTCATCGAGTTTGTGGAAGGTGAACCAAAAGACAACAGTAAGAATACCACCAGCGATAGTGGGGCCGAAGAAAACCCAGACCAGGTTGGGATCCTTGATAGCAGGCGCGGCGGCCAGACCAATGGCGGCAGCGATGGCGCTATTGAACAAATTCAGAGACGCGACGAGACCCTTCATGTTTCTCGGCGCCATGGCATACGCAATCCCGTAGAGCGAGACGTTGACGAAGACCTCGGACATGGCACCCAGCACGACGGGGATGGCATACAAGCCGTACGGCACGGGTGATAGCGCCGGCTCACCGGGGGCCACTATCTCGGTGCAGGTCGAGGCATGGTTGCCGCACGGCGACGTCTTGTAGACGTAGTACTGTAGAAGACCGTAGCCGATTGAGCCAACGGTACCCAGAGCGAAACCGAACGTGATGCGGCTTATGGATCCCCACTTGATGCCCTTGCGCTGCATCCAAGGGTAGACAATGTGATTCATAATGGGGACCACTGTGTGCATGTCTGGTCAGCAAGAGTTTCTTGGCGGCGACGTGGGCTACTCTGATATGGAGAAGAGGGTATCGATCGAACTTACAAACAACAATACTGACGGAGTTCAGGTTGTCGAACAGATCGTTGGGTAGGCCGTTGGTGTCCATGCCAGCAGTCAGAGCATTGGCAGCAGCACCAAGACCGTAGTCGTTGATCTGCCAGATGGGGGCAAACAGGAAGATGGCGCAGGCCTGGAACGTGCGGCGGACGTCGGTGACGAAAGAGTCGTCGTAGTCGTACCGCTTCGTGCTGCCAGCAGCGATCCTGACGCTGGGCTTTCCGAGATCCCAGAAGCCGGGGCGGCCGATCTTAGTGATGCCGCCGTGTGCGAAGATGTCACCAACGACGCGGAAGACATTGCCAAGATCAGAGCCCCCCGGCGGCTGCTTTATGAGGCGGGGATTGAGATACCACAGTAGAGGCGGCAGCAGCAGATAGAGAATCGTGGGAATCAAGTATGCTGCCCAATAACCAACCAGTTTTGCAAGGTACGTAGTGGGAATGCCGAAAACAGCGCCGATGTTGATCAGGAGGTAGAACCAGAGCATGACGCTGTTAATTGACGCCTCGGGGTCGACAATGACCTTCTCGCCGTTCTTGTCGGTAATGACGTGCTCCTTCTTATGCGGGCTCTGGTCGATCAACGTGGGCGAGATATTGGGTTTGAACTGGGCTGCGCCAACGGCCAGGAGGTAGAGCGAGAAAGCGAAAGGGCCGAACGAGTTGCCGGACTGCAGGACACTGGGTAGGGCCGAGATGATCATAATGATGTGAGCGACACCGCAGATGCCGACGCCCCAGCAGATCATCTTGAAGCGGCCGTACTTGGTGTCGGCAAGCCAACCGAAGAAGACCGGCAGCGCGTAGGCAAGGAATTTGAAAGACTCGGTGACGGCCGAGGCGACGGCAGACCCCTTACCCAGGGCACCGGCCGTGAAATCGCTGCCTTTGTAGACGGCACCGGTGCCGGGACCATTGATGCCGGTTGGAAGCGGCGCACGAATAAAGTTCTTATACACCTGGTTACAACCATAGTATGAGGCGCGCTCGGCGAACTCGACAGCGCACAGCCAGTATGTTGTGGAGGGCATCTTGCCAGAGACGCGGCGTAACGTCGCTTTCTCCTCCTCAGTAGGGAGGACGAGGCCCTGCCACAGCTCGTGGCCCTCCTCATCATAGAGCGGCGCCTCTCCGGCCCGGACTTGGTGGGCCAGCGCCTTCTCGTCGACCGAAGACCGCACGTCGCTGACGGGTGCCGCGACGGTGGCAATCTGGGTCTGAGTGTCTACGTATACGAGGTTAATATCTTTGTCAGACAACAGCCTGGTTTGCCTCAGCGCTTAGGGGGGCAACCTACCTGCCATCTCGGACGATATCGAGACACAGAAAAGGACGGCCTTCTTTAGATGGGAGACTCTCTCAGAGCACTCTTTCCCAATCGCCAGGCGGAAGGGGCAGATAGTGATTACCTAGTAATGATCTACACGAGGAGAAGGAGGAAACGGAGAGGAGCGAGAGCTTCATGGCACGAGGCTATCAACTCGACTTTATACGGGTGTCGCCGACGCGATCGCCATGGCGGGCGTGATCTGTCGACCACACTGGCACACTTTGCGACATAATCACCCCCGTCGGTTTTTGCATGCTCCTGGCCACTCCCGAGGCTCGTTCTCATTTTTCCTATTCGCCTCGTATGCTGGCATGAGTCTTATCGGGTTGCCGAGAAGCATGGCAGAGGCATGGCACTGCTTCGCCTTCCTTATCAAGAAAAGAGAGGTGATCTACGGGCGGGAAAAGATCGTACCAGCAGTCCAGGCCCCAAGAAGACGGCTCGAGAGAATCTCGGCATCGTGGCCAAGCTGGCTTCTAGCTGGGCTCACAGCAGTCCATCTGGGGAAATAGATCCACAACAGCCCGGGGCACTCGATAACACGCTCTCTCGCCTCGTCCGTTGGTTGCCGCCTCGAAGATGAGGAGTCGCGCGAGGGATCGCTGTGCAACCTATGAAGTCAAGTGTAGACCTGCCAAGTCCTGGGCAGAGACCCGGAAATCTGGGCATGGGCTTGGAAGTCTGGGCAGCGGCGGGCATAAGGCCGAAATAGATACGCCCACTGCCGTACACTGCATCGTCGCTCACGATGTCTCTTCCATCATTTTTTCACGTCAACTCGGTTGTCCACGTTAATTCCCGGATGTACAGTACGCTGGCGTGCCATTAGCGGTATGACCAAGCAAGACCGACCGCCCAGAAGATGGCGATGGCAATGGCCACGGCAGCAACAGCGGCGACGATGAGGGCGAGCCCATGTTGGTGTCTTGCGTGGGATGTGATCCCATTTGGTTGTTGTTCCGCGATTGTCGCAACAATGGATAGCCCTCCGTATGAATGCGCTAGTCAAGCGAGGGCCAAGCCAACGTACTTGTACGGCACAATATCCTTATCAGCTGCCCTTACCCAACCATTCCAAGCAAGAATCTATCATTCGTATATTCCAATTGTACAGATTAGGTAGCCAATCGAGGTGGGTCAAGGAAATACTGATACAGTTACGTCCTGGAGAGGCTGTCAAGATGTTTCAGTATTTCCTATACCCACCTCGCCAAATGCATTGCACCGGTTCCAGGTTGAATTCTCTAGCTTACTTCTCAATACAGATTACAAAATCCCAAATGTTCGGTGGGTCGAGATGGAGGATTAGGATCCAGTTCATCACACAGGATGTGAGCATTACCAATTGAAGTATTGTGGTCCGGGTACTGTTGTTTCGTCTAAGTGCTACAACGACCTCTTTTACACTATCACTGTATCCGCGCGGTTGGCCAGCAACATGAACTTCCTCGCCTAGGTCATAGGTACCTCAGATACCGACACCTTCGACACAAAACACGACGGTCTTTTTCAAGTCTTTCGATCAGGCATATTACCGGTCGCCGAATCGAAGAGACCAACTAGCTCAATATAGAGCAGCATTATCCTTTGAAAGGGAAGCGGTTCACTATATCCATTATATTCAAGAATACCTGGTTAGTCAAGGTGGACCAACAACACAACTCCTTATACGACAAGACCGTCAGCCTGTGATTGATCGACATGAATCTCATAGGTCGCAGAAGCTAGAAAACCTGAGGCGCACTGCCACCAACTGGAGTTGAGACCTGTACCTTAGTGATGCTTATTATACATTGACTTGACTGAACTAGTGCCGTGAGGTCTGCGATCATGCCCCTGCTCATAGCCTACCTCGCTATGCTAGTTCAAGACCTCGTGTAATCCCATCGATGAACACTCCACTCGCCAGGGACAAGAGTCAGGAAGAAAACACAGGAGTTAAGAAGCCATAATACTCTGTCCCCCATCGGATGTGATGCGGTTCCTGATAACAACCCGAAGGATGTTATGAGCTAGCCTTTGTGGCGTCAGACTGCATTTACCTCCGGACAAGACTCTCTTCTCGAGTGCAACCACTGCTCTCGGTGCGAAGACAAAGGCATGGCCCTGCGGCAGTCCAACGATCTTGGAGAAGAGGTCGGTAACCGGATCTTCGGCCGCCAGGGTCACGCCTTGAGGCCCGATTAGACTCGTCGTCGCTTTCTCGCTACTGGTGCTGTCCTCGTCGCGCATTCGGCTCACAGCTTTTGAAGCAGTCGATATGCCTGCAAGATGCTTCGTCAGTGCACTCAACCAGTCAGGCGAGCTGAACTGGTGTACGATGGTGATGCTGCATAGATCGAGCAGCTTGGGCGAGATAGTAGGCTCTTGGGTAGAGATGATGGTTCGGACACCAAGATGGCGCTGAAGTCTGATGGCGGCCAGTAGACTGTTCGTCAGCGTCTCACATTCCGAAGATTCGCCCATGTACCTGTGAGCCTCGTCCAGCGCAACAACCCGACCAATGCTTGAATCTTGTTCCAGGAAAATCGATAGACATATATTGAACAGCACGCATGCCATTGTAGCGGTCACGCAAGGACACGAGAGGTCAACAATGATCAGCTCTCCGGCCTGTCCATGGGTTCAAGTTAATTATGTTTTACGTGGATTGTGAATAGCTTCATCGCGAATGGACAACAGCATGGGACCGTGATACTTACTTTCGGGTTCCAATTCGTACCACGTACTAACTTTTTCTTTTTCTTTTTTTTCTCTCCAGGTTTCTTGCCTTCAGAATTCGACGTCTGGCTCTCTACCATGAAGCTTTCCAGCGTGTCTAAGCGCTGTTGTAGAACTTGCTTCTGTGTGGGGAGAAGATCTTCGCTAATCAGTCTCCGCTTGAACTCGCTGTAGCGAAATCCGCCGCGAGTGACCTGTTGTTCAAGACGCATGTCACGCAGTATTCGCTGGAGCACCTGCATGTAAAGAGGTTGCGTTTTGTCAAATGCCATGAGTTCGAGCATACGCCTCGTATTAAGGTTGGACTCGTCGAGCTTCAAGGGTTCGACAGTCGCATTCGGAAAGATGCGGTAAGACTCCTGTATCGTGTGTAAGAAACGCGGAGCCATCACTTGAATACCTAAAGTTAGGAAGAGATGCATACCTTGATGAGAGCTACGTTTGTCGGAGCACATAGAACTCTCACTGAGACTGAGGGATCACTGCCTAGGTAGGCAGCCTCGCATGGAGCAACTCGCAAATCGGAAGCATAATCGTCGTAGTGGAACACGACAGCCGTGAGCGGATTCCGTAGGGTTCCAAGTGTGTCTGATTGAATCAGACAATCCTCTAGGATGCAAGAGAGTGTGTGGCTCTTGCCTGAGCCCTGACTGCCGCAAATGAAGACACTCGATGGAGCTGAGACATTATAGAAGATCCTGGGATCTGCAGTTGAACCCTCTAAAAGGCGTTCAACATCACCTGCGAGGAAGCCATATTGAGAGTAAGGGATATTAGGTGACGATGAGTTATCGCGTGTGTGCTTTAAGACTGCAGCCGTGAAAAGCGGCGCAGTGTTGGCATCCTGGGGTACATGATTAGGGCCAGCCAGGCCCAAGAGATTCATCTGCCGCTCCATAACACTATCAAAAGGTGATCCGCCGAGCTCATCGTTGCTCAGGTCGGTCTCGGCGGGAGTCAGAGGCGACTGTGAAAAGGACATTGTGGGTTCGAGGTCGTCTCGTTGTGGTCTGGGTACTATTGTAACGTTAGTACGAGTATGACTATAGTTTGGGAGTGATGACACGAAAGTAAGCAGATGGTAGGGAAGAACAACAAAAGTAGAGGACAGTGTTCGAGTATGAAATGTATGTTTGGTTGTTTTGAAGAACGCATATAACCCGGATGGTGTGTGCAACCTGGGGCTTACCTGATATAGTTCTGGGATGCTCTCAGAACGCAACGGGAAAGTGAAAGACTGGCTGAAACTGAAGCGTAATTTGTGAACTGTCTGTAGAAGTGAAGAGGGTCAATGACTTTTCGTTGCTACAACTGAAAGACTCCATATCTCACGAGAGACGTATCCTAGGTAGCCACAAGAGCTCATGCCTTAAATAGTGTAGGACGAGCGACAAAAAAACGGAGACAAGAAAACCTTGTTCTGCAGATCAGTCTAAGCATCGCCATGGACAACGCAGAGATAGACGACTTATCGTCGAATGTGCGACAGGGGGTTACTGGATGTAACAGCTGAATGTTCATTACAATGACTTGCGCCAATGTCAGTCACACGAGACACCTGCAAGTGCGCAATTCCAATAGATAGTTTGTAAACCAAAACAAACGGCAAGGTCTCACAAAGACATGGAGTTTCATACGTTTCTGCTCCATCTCATCCACTGCATAACAAAACGTATTGTTCACTTAATTAGGGATAGTTTGGCTTGCTATCAATCCTTATTTCGAAAGCTTTAGATCATCCGAGTTTCTAGCCGACCATTTTCGCGTCGTGCAAACAGACGTCGTTTGTTCTGAGTACCACACCGAGGACACCAATATTTTTCGTTTGCACTCATACCTATACCCAGGTTAACGATAGTATCTAATAGAGAAGTATAATTGCTTGAAAGGAATCATCAACAGTTGTGTGGCTCGACTGGAATGTAGCGATTGTTAGGAGGGGTGTGTAATGTCTGGGTCTGACATGTGTCCGTCGGTCAGCTCACAAGCACTGGTCAGAGCAAAGACACAGAACAGCTAGGAACCGAGGACTTCTCTAGGCTCTGCCCTTTGGTTATTGAAATCGTGAAGTTTGAGCTTCATTGTCTCAGGATGACACCATGAACGTCTTCGAATTTCGGAGTTTATTCGTCGTATGCTGAGCAATTGTTATGCACTTTCGCCATCGTCATGACTTATTGGATGCTTCATTGGTGGGTGACTCTGGTAACAACGCTCTCCTTGTCAGATGTGCAGCCCAGACGCGGTGTTGTGGTAATCGTCCCTCCTGCGAGCCAACTCCTTCATCTACGTTGGCCCCTGGCATGCGAACCTGACATTCGTGTTGATAGTAGGTTTACCTCGGTGGGCCTCGATGATCTGCTCACCCATACCACAGCCTTTACAATGTTTAGTACAGTCAAACGTCAGCTGCTCGGAGAAGGTGCAGCAACTAGGATCACCCTGAAATTATTGTGTGCACGTTATCAGACCTTCATTGCATGCCCTCATCTACAGGAATACAGGCTTGGGACCCGTGTGCTGCCTTGGGAAAGGGGCATTGCCATTCATACTTGTTGCAATCCCCGGCGGAGTAAAACCGACTGGTGTTTTCGTAGCAAAGACGACAACGGACAGGGCATCGCTGGGCTGATGGCAAAGAAATGCTTGCCAACAGCAATCGCGATTATGTATGCCTGTGGGCGGCAGTAAGCCTGGAATTTGATTTCGCATCAATCGCATTGTTAGTGATCACGACAATAGACCCTGTGCCTGTTCATGCCGCAGTTTATACAAGGATACGACCGGCCGTTTCGTGGCTGAGCGTGCTGGTATGAGGGCCGTATCCCCTCACAGACCGCTCGTATGGCGACTGGCCTTAATTACGTCCGACGAGGAGATATTCACTCGACGTTTGGAGCGTGCTCTGGCCGATGAGCGGCGCGAAATTTCTCGGATGCTTCCCGTTGCCGCATCGTAATGATTAATCAATGACTAACTTCGCCTGATCTGAGTCGCCAGTTTTCTGCTGCTCCTCTGACACGCTCGGAGGCCGAAATCCTCGACGAACCTGTCGTTCCCACAACTAGTTCGCTGGAAATGACTGTCTTCGCAGTGACACGAACCTGAATGATACTGCGTGTGTTCAGTGCGAGAGGGGCTCTTATTCATCCGATTCAGGACGGCAAATCCAGAGTCCGGGTCTTTGGTTTCAACATCTTCCAGAGTATCTAAGCAACTTCTCACAGTCATTGCAAAGCTGCTTCTCTTGATGGTGCTTTCGGTGATGTCTGCTCTTCGTAGACTAGCAATTGTTGTTGTTGTCTTGAATGGTGAGGGGAATACCATCTGTCATCGGACCTTTGTGGTTATGGTCACGTGCTACGCGTTGAGAGCGTGTGCCCCCAAAATCAATTTCTGGTGGACCCGCGTCGCTGACGCGCTGTGCACTCTTCTATGACGAGGTTGAAACACATGAGTACGATCCGCATGCCACGTCTTTACGTGCATCACGGTTTCTGTCGCCATCGACGCTGTGGAAAACCGATGACCGAATTGTCTTTTTTCTTTGTCTCTGATTTCGATGCGCGGTGACAACATTAGAGTCTCCATGTTTCCATCGCCGAGCAACACACGTTGAAAGACTATTTACATTGAACGAGCAGCTTTTCAATATGCCTGAAGTCATCAATCTGTTATCCTCCAGTCCAGAACCCGTAACAAAACCATTTTCCAAGACGTCAAGGTCGGAGACCTCGCCTGAACCAGGCACTGCACTCGACTGCGGACCTAGGCCGACAAAGGCGCCTCCGGTCGACGCAACAAGCAGCCATGCCTCAAAACGGGGCTTCGACCACAAATCGCGACGCAACACTAATGATTTTCTATTCCTATCCGATGATTTTGACACAACCGGCGATCTCGATGTCATTGTCCAGAAGAAACCTCGTACTTCGCTAGGTCCGTCACAACGAACAAAGAAACCCGACTCGCCTTCGTCCAAGAATACCAAGTCTGCAACCGCCTCCTCAAACCCCCGAGAACCTCTGAGAGCCGCCCAGCCAAAGCGATGGAACTCCCTTGTCGATGACATTGAGTGGAGCAGCTCACCTGTTGAGCCCGACCCTACCAAAGTTTCCTCCAAAGCAAAAGAAGCACCGCCCGTCACGTCAGATCCATTTGCAAGCTCGCCAAGTCACCAACTCCCCGCTCACATCCCTCGAAAGACAGATACGAAGCACATTGGGGGCTCTGAAAGCTGGAGTTGGCCTGCCGAAATCTCACAGACTTCGGGGCCATCAGGGAAGAATAGACCTGACGTCCAAGACTCGTCCAAGTCGACAGATATAGAAATCTTGAGTGATCCCTTCGATTCGTCGCCCCGTGAAAAGCCTCCGCCGAAGCCAGACATTCCTCGCACAAAGGCTGTGTGGGATCCCATCTCGAGCTCAGCGCCCGAACCTCGTGAATCTGAGGCTCTGACTTCCCACGTGTCGACTGCGCGCAAACATAAAACAACCACCGAAGTTGTTGACTTGGAAATGAGCGATAGTTCCGACTCCGACGAGTTGCCGGATCTTGCGGATATGGATGCCGCCAAGATTCGGTCTCTCAGCCGATCACAGAGTTATTCTACTACCACGAAGCACCAGTCATCTAAATCGGCTACGAAGAAACCGGTCAAGGCCACAACGAAAATAGCCAAGACCGCCGAGGAAAAGGATCGAGAGAAGAAGCAGCGAGAAGCCCTTCGTGAAGTAGAGAAGGAACGCAAGCGTGTCGAGAAAGAACAGGCGAAGCAGGAGCGCGCTGTACAAAAAGAGAAAGATAAAGCCATGACCGAAGTGAACAAACTGCGGACCGACAAAAAAGTCTCCACTCCCGAAATGATCGTCGACATCCCAGCGAGCCTCGAAGCAGGTGTCAAAGTTCAAATCGAAACATTACTGAGCGATCTAGATGTGCAATACAACACATGGGACAGCACGGTCGAAAATGTCGTCAAATGGCGACGAAAGGTCACCTCGAGGTTCAACGAAGAGCTGGGATTCTGGGAACCAGTACCCTTGCGCATCGAAAACGTAAATCATACCATGGTAGTCATACAAGCCTCTGAATTTGTCGAACTGGCTCTTGCGGATGAAGGCAGTGACCTAGAGGCTCATGTTTTGAAGATGAAGACCAAGTTTCCCAAGACGAAACTCATCTATCTTATCGAGGGCCTCATGCCATGGATGCGCAAGAACAAGAATCTCTTGAACAGGCAATTTGCTTCAGCCGTCAGGGGAGTAGGCGCTGGTAGTGCACAGGCTCCTGCGTCTAGTCAGCCTCGGCGCCGGAATAAGAGCCAGCACCAGGAGTACATTGACGAAGATAAGATCGAGGATGCTTTACTATCGCTTCAAGTGATGCATGGGACACTAGTTCATCACACCAATGCGCCTGTGGAGACTGCGCAGTGGGTAGCGGTCTTCACACAACACATCAGCACCATTCCCTATCGCCATGCTCGCGATGCTGCCAGTGACGCGGGATTCTGTATGGAATCTGGACAAGTTCGTACTGGCGATGGGGCTAAAGATACGTATATACACATGCTGCAGGAAATCGCGCGGGTCACGGCACCTATCGCTTACGGTATTGCGACGAAATATGAATCAGTGCCGGAATTGGTACAGGGACTTGAACAAGACGGCCCCTTGGCGTTGGAGAATTGCAGGAAGAGTGCGAATAAGGATGGGGCGCTGACGGATCGCTGTGTTGGACCGTCCATCAGTAAGAGGATACATAAGATCTTCTTGGGTCGGGATCCGGCGAGCACTGATGTTTAGATACCACATTGTATATGACCACGCGAATGAGCGTTCTGCGTGGAAAGATGGATTGATGATAAGAATGTGCATATCCACTTTTGTTCTGACTTGAAGTATGTATATACAAGGAAGAAAATATCCAATGCGCTCCACGATCCTCAATACTCCAGAAGTGCGCAAGGCTACACGAAGAACGTGCCCTTGAAAGTCCCAGCAGCGATTGCTTCCGCAACAAGCTCATGAACTAATAGTATGTCAGCACAATCCAAGTCACAGTCATCTATGCAGATGCGACTCACTCGCCATTCCGGGATGGTAGTTATTATACCACAGACACGTCGACCCATCAGCATTAAAGCAGGTAGCATCCGTAGCGCCATAGGCCGTAGGGTCATCGATAGCGGTCTGGAACGGCGTGGTGGTGTCCACTAGCTCTGAGACTACGCCGGTGTTCGACGCGGTGAAAGAGGCGAGGTTCGAGGCGAGAAGATCGTTGTATTGCGTGATTATGGCTGCTTCGGCTGCGTCGTCTGTGGCCCCTTGGTCGAGCATTAGGGGCGTTTCTTGGATTGCTGTGGGTTGTTAGCTTGGGGATGTGGGGATATGGTCTGGGTAGGGGGTGGGGGGGCAACTGACGAGGGACGGAGAGAAGAAGGAAGTTGCGCGCCCCGGCATCGTAGAGGATTTGTAACTGGGCGATGTATACGTCCATGATTGCGTCCATGATGTCTGTCACGTTACTGGCGTACCATGTGTTTCCCACGTCGTTCACGCCCATCCAGATACCGAAGAGTGTGTTTTCTGACGTCCATGGTGTGGTTGAGGGGTGAGACGCGATGCTGTTGCTGAACTCGGTTACTTGGTCGACGAAGCTGAGGACGCTGGGGTCGTAGGGTGTCACGAGAGAGGCGTCGGTGGTTGCGCCGCCGTAGGCGAAGTTGTAGTTTAGGAGGAGTGTCTTATTGTAGTCTGTGATGAGATCGTCTATCCAGTTCTTGCCGCCGGTTGTAGTGTAGCCTGGGAATGTTGGGTTGCCTATGGGGTTTGAGGCATCTGGTAGTGCACCGGTTGTTATGTTGAAGCCGGTTTGTGAGTATGAGTCTCCGCTGGAGTTGTATTAGTGTGGCTGGCCGAGGGTGAGATTGTGATATGAGGGACTGACAAGGTGATGAAATATTGTGTTGCAGAGCTTCCGGAAGCAGTAGTTGTGCTCGATGGTAACGAGGTAGTCGTTGTAGCCTGTGTCGTGGTCGTTGTCTTAACCGATGTATTCGTTGTTGTGGGATTCGCAGCCGTAGTTGTTGTAGCTGCTGCTGTTCCTGGTACACATTGATCTAAAACTGTTATGAGAACAAGGCTTACTACCCTTCGATACATCTCACTTACAGTAATAAGCATTGGCTGACGTACAGGTCGCTCCGGTGGTACAGACCGTTGAGCCCGTGTATCCTATGCCACCACACTGGCCATATAACGGCTGATCTGCGAACGCAGTTGCGCTCAACAGCCCGATGAGTGGCAAGCAATTTCTGAGCATTTTGAGATACACTATAGAAGCAAAGTCGTGATCTTGAAAACTAAGACTACAGATTCCCCCGTTCTACAGCAGATATTGACATTATTATGACTATATAAAAGACCACGAATGCACTTACCGTCGATGGAGCGGCGGCTCCGCGTCCCAAGCCCATCACCATCCGCGTACGGGCTAGAAGTGTAGAGCGTTCCTAGCAATGTTTTGTTAGCGATTGGCGGGTAATCTTCCAATCCATTCCCATTCTCTATAATGAATACATCGCCGGCTCGCCGGAGCGGTATGGTCCTGGCCCGGAGCGACTCGACCGTGATATTTGTGGTTATTAGTGGGGCGGTATCAGCCAACGCGGAAGCGTCTCGACCATCTTCCCAGGAGGAGAAACCGAAGTGTAACTCTGAACTCAAGGGACGCTCGCGTCACGGTAATGCTCGCCTAAGGTTCTCTTCGATATCAATTCGTAGTAGCTTCGTTCGGCAAGAAAAAGGATACGGAGTCCGGATAGTGCACGGAACGCGTTTTCACCATTCCGTCTTCACGCTCCACATCCTCAAGATGTGGACGTCCTGCTCATTTCAATTTATGGTAAACCACTGCTCCCAGCACTCCGTCTTCAATCGCATTTCTACAGATGTTGAACCCATCACATTGTTGCGATTTCGTCCTTCTGGATAAGTTCAAACGATGCGCCGTCAGGCCAAGAATTCAGGAAGGTGGCGCGTGACTGATGGCTGTTGGGAGTTCGAGTAGCGCCTGGATAGGCACTGGGATTGAACTTCAGTCGCCCATGAGCCCATTATCGGACAGCGAACCTGAGTGAACAGGTGCTTCGAAATGAGCGCATCTGTGTGTGAAATCTAGTATGCGCTCGTCAGCTAGTCTCCAGTGCGGCTGATTCTCGTGTTCAGCTCTAGGCAGCCCAGGAGCAGCTAGGCTAAATTTGGACAGGAGGATAGGAGAATAGCTGATACCAATGAACTGATTGCATCCTCTACATTTGAGCTCTACCTTTCATATACGACGCTCTATCCTCGCGTCGCCGAGATCTTCTATGCAGCTTGGTCTTCCTTCATTGTCGCAATGTTGACTTCCATCGCGCAGCGGCCGGCGGATGGCGGAAGACTAGATGCCGCGATGGAATCTGAGCCAGAGCGTCTGAAATTGCCTGGCTTTGGTATACCCGTCAGCGAAGTGCCTCATGATAGTACAAAAGCCTACTTCATGCATGCGCTTTGGGATGGTTTCAAGTTTGAGAGCGATGGCATCAAACTACGAGAAATCCGGATGATGGACTTCATGAACCAAATAACCGACAAGCCAGGCTGGGAGCAGAAAGTTTTTGATGAGCAGATCGTCAATCGCTGGCGTGAGGAGGCAACAGGTTCACATGCAGAGGCCTCAGGCGTAGACTTGGACGGCGACGTGTGGATGACAGAAAAGATGTTCAAAAATGTGAGCTCGCGTCAATGCGTAACAAATGTCCGAGAAAACTGTGGATTTCAGAAAGAGAGCTGACGGGCATTGACAGTGCATCATGGAGTTGCGAGACAAAATCCCGGAGTTCAAAGAGACAGGTCTTATGAGTATCCTTGACGCCGAGGTTGAGGTGGTGAAATCAGATTCTGCTATTGACGACACTCTTCTGGAGGCTTTGAAAGCTACAGTGAAGCCTCTTGAAGATGTCCCGGATCGTCTAAAGGACTGGCATCCCGGCTCTGAAGGCAAGGTGCTGGACTTGCTGCATCCTTCCCTTTTCCCCATGATCTACGGCGTATCGCGCGTCCTTCCGCATGGGAAGGTTCCACTCGAAGGGTGCGAGGTCTTCATCGGACGAGGAGAGACCTGCGAGGATGGACCAATGGTTGGGCCATCACATTCGTCAAGTTTGAACGGACCATCTCTCTGGGGAAACATGCAATGGCTGCCCAGTGATATCAACTGGTCATTAACTGGAGAGCCACGTATTTCTAGCTATATCAACAACCTCCATCCAGTCGATCATAGATCACTGTATCCGATTCTCGAGAAGTTTGTTGCTGCCGCCACGCCGTTATGGGAAAGGTGTCTGTACCGAAAGAAAAACGTCCGCAAGCGATTCTACCGCGGAGATGATACCATGAAACCTCGAATCAGCGTTTGGCCCGTTGAGGACGAGGAACAGTATTCCTTGCCGGAAGGAGTCGTGTATGACCGGCCTGAGCTGGAGGAAGGCGAAGAAGAGAATGACTATTTATGGTCAGACGAATATCAAGATTGGCTCAGAGATCACCGCATTCTGAAATGGCCGGAGCCTGACGATTACAACCCTTCACGAGCTCGCCCTGCTGACAAACGTCCCAACCTACGTAACGAGTTCCCCAATGGTCTTCAAGTGATCTTCAAGCTAGCGAAAATACACCTCACGCCGTCGGATCCTGAATACGGAGGAGGTTCACTCCATGTCGAAGGCGCCCTGAATGATCGCATCGTAGCCACCGCGCTCTACTATTACGATTGCGAAAACATCACCGAGAGCTTTTTAGATCTGTATCATCCAGTTGATGCCGAGGAACTACGTACGGTGCCGATGCAGAACGAGTTCGAGTCACTAGAACGATGGCTTGGGATCTCGACTAACGAAACCCCTCTGCGGCGACTAGGAAAAGTTGCAACTCGACAAGGCCGGTTACTCGCGTTTCCGAACGTACTGGCGCACCAAGTCAGGCCTTTCAAATTGGCAGATCCCACGCGACCTGGTCATCGAAAGATCCTTGCCATGTTCCTCGTCGATCCGAATATTCGTGTACTATCAACGTCCGTTGTCCCGCCGCAGCGGAAGGACTGGTGGGCTCGTGAGATACAGAAGATTCGCCCTTTGAGTAAATTGCCGCTGGAGATCTTCGATTTGATCATCGAACATGTAGACGGCCAGCCCATGAGTTGGAATGATGCGCTAGCTGTCCGCGAGAAACTGATGCAAGAGCGCAGCTGGGTCAAGATGAAATTTGACCAGGACCTGGAAGATGTAAGTGCTACCAGTCCCCTTCTTACTGGTACGCACCGCTCACTGATATTCACTAGAACACATACAATTTTTGCGAACATTAAAAAGCACCCGCATTGTTGAGACGGTACCAACAAGTCGTTCACTTGGCAAAGCTCCCCTGGACATCACGCATCATTTACATTGCCATTACTCGGTGCCCAGGATCGAGCTTCGGCATTGTTCTAGAAACTATGTATTGTGTAGACAAAGAAATGAGTTCGTATCGCAACAGCCACATTGTTGAATAACATCTTCCCTCAGAATTGTTCCTTGTCTTGAGTTTTAAGTGATCAATGTTAAAACACTCAAGTCTATAAATCACTGACTCATCTTACCGCAGTCTGGAAAATATCGCCACACCTTCTTTGACCCGTAAGCTTAACATCCAGATCGAGTCTTGCCACCCTCCACTAACCGCAACTCCACAGCCATGTGTTACCGAAACTTCGTAGGGTTCTCATGCGGGCACGAAGATCCCGAAGGGACTCCTCTCGCGCCTACACCCTGTCTCCCCCCTATAAGGCTGCGTCACGAGCCCTTCTGCGATCCTCTGACGCCTCGCCTAAAGACCATCGGCGGCAATGGGCGACGATGCGCCACATGCGATCACGTCCACGTGACATTACGCGGTGAGTGGAATGCAGCCCGGGACTACTGGCGCGGTACCAGACTACTGCCAGTCGCTTACATTGATGCCCTTAACAGAGACCGTATTCGAGATTTTGCCGTGATCCAAGGACAGGCGCTTCACGCTGGGCCGACTCACTCGGTGTACCTCGAGTATGCCGCAGCGCAGCACAGACTCATTGAGCGCGCGAGGGAGATGATGACGCTTTTGAGAGATTACTATCAGGTGTGGGACGCAATGATTGCGCGGTTGAGGTCTTTTGGCACTATTCCCGAAGAGCTATTTGAAGAAGCTGTGGTTGATAGGGATGCAGCTTCGGAGAGGTATGGGACGGATGTTACTGGGTGGACGCAGGTCTGTGAAGGGATCCTGCGAGAGCTTGAGACTTATCATGAGGAAGTGTTGGCACTAAGGGCGGAAATAAGTGAAGTTGATTGAGTGGGTAAGTCCCCCTTGCGGCACCATTTTATGTCTTCACAAATTCAACGTAAGATTTGAATCTTGATAATCTCTGCTTGAGCTTTAGCCACTAGATTATTTGCAGGTAAGTATCTATATCCTAATACACATCTATCTTCGCTCGATGTGTTTCTCGTAAATGAAGCCCTGACTACCCAAGTAACTGTAGCTGAGCTCATTTCAGGAAGTGTATGTGTAGACACTTCGTATATCAATTGGCACATTTCCCGAGCGACGTATTAATCGATATTAGTGGCGTAGTGAAATTAACAAGTGAAAGACCCTCTTGTGTTGCAACGAGATATTAGACTCGAAACCATCATTCCACATTAACACATTTGTACATATTGACTTTCAAGCAATTGACGCAGTGATCTAAAGGGCTCAAACGCTGGAGAGAACTGTGAAATCGTAGTTCAAATACAAGTAATAACAATGGCTAATATACAATCGACTACACATCAGACGAAAACAACCACGAATAATGCGACGTCCCTTTACTGCACCACCCAGAATACAATACTGCGCTTTCCATCGCTCAGCTTTTTCCATGTCGAATCGTCCGAGTAGTCAATCGCGTCGTGATGCTGTGGCTTTGACCGCCATGGCCAGGATTTCGGCCATGCGTGCACGAGACTGGTCCTCGGTGAGCGGCGCAAGATGATGCAGAGATCGTAGGGCACGATCTTGGGCGTGTCCCTGCGGATTGACGAATCGCTGCAGGCTGTACCCCAGATCGATCGGCACGTTGAGTGCGGGACGGTGCGCTGGGACTTCGGATGCCGGGTCGTCTTGGCTGTGGGTTAGGCCTTGATTAGCGAGTGAACTGGAGAACTGGAGGTGTCAAAGGCATGTGGAAAGGTCCGCATCCTTGGGGATTTGAAAGCATAACACAAGTCTGGGTAGATGAATCGTAAAGGTTCTACATGATCGAAAAGCCGAACTCACTTTAGATTTAGATACTGGACAGCACGCGTAGAATCATTGTTCTGAACCTTCGCCATTGTCCCATTCAACATGTTGCCCTTTCGGGTAGGTGGGTCAAGCGCTACGGATCGGAGATTTCCAGCGGTTCCAGTAAATCATTAGGTGTGGTGTATGGTGTCAGACTCGGCTGCATCCGCACGCCCATTCAATACGAGGCGAAAGCTATGTATGATAGGAATCCCGGTTGTAACGAAAACAGACGCGGAACACAAGTATAGCCAGTCGAAGTAGTGTGAGTTTCGTATCAAACCCTATGACGGATATTCAAAGTAGCTTGGTGAATGGCACCTCGATTATGAGACAGAATCTCGGGGTAGGGGTTATCATGGATTGAACGTAGCCTAGTATAGGATATGATGATGCACATCAACCTGTAGAGCCAGGGCAGTGAGGTATGTTTGTTACTATGATCGTCACAACGAGAGAGAGGATCGATGGATCGAAATAACGAGGGCTCGAGAAGGACTTTATGTGGTTGCATGCCTGGTCTGACATAGAACCCAGAGAGCTGAGAAGCCCGCAAAACAACCCTGAATGCTCGATACTGTGACAACCGACTTTATGGCCTCGTGTATAAGGTGCGAGATAGTATTGGGCAGGGCGGCACAAAACACTAGATCCCTGGCCGTCAATACATGTAGGCTGACAGCTCTCTCGCCTCACACGCCAAACATAGTTCCTCGCATAAAGAGGCCTTTGTAACGATCCCATCCTCAACACGGCCTCCAATCAAAATGCTGTATAGTTCAAGATGATGTCATTTGATAATACAAAAACTTCAGATCTCATGTCGTGGACCCGGCTATCACGTTGTTCCTTCGGTTATGAATGGTCAAAATTGGAGGCTGATAGCTGTATCTGTTCCAGAAATATCCGCTGCCATTGAGTTCAGACCTAGCATCGTCGATCATCTCCCCTTTCAGGAGAGGAAAAGACGGCAAGACAATCCGACCGACCCCAATTCTCAGCTGGTGTTCTTTGTGGTTTCCTTTCTTCGACCTGAAGCTGCCTGATTACTGAGTGTCGCTACCTATTCCAGGGGTCCGAGATGCGTGTAACATGCCTCCGAGGCCCCTCAACACCAAAATCCATGATCGCCGTCGGATCCTGGGAAAATCAGTCCACGTTTCCCCCTCGTGACCGCTGGATATTGGTCGATCATTCAATATTAGGCCTTTTAAGAGGGCTTTAACTCTCACGACGTCTTATTTTCTTATCTTCAATTGCGCGAGATCGTTCTGAGTGGCAACACCATTGGCGCGATGCTAGAGGACTGCCCGTATTGTCTACGTTACTTCGACTCACCGAGGAATAAATCACGCATTGGCCTCAAAAGCACGTCACCGTGCAGAGTTATCGTCACTTTTTGTGACGTAGAAGGCCTCGCTAGCGATGACTGATACGAGACCAACGACGGTCGAGCTCAGCGCGTGACCGGGAAATGACCTTTTTGCTCCTTGGTCCTGGGTCCCCGCCGCTATCGGTCTAATCACAGCAATGCATACCTAGGTAGGCATATTCTGAATCGCAACGTACGGCATGCGCAGCCTTAATCAACATGTAGATGCAGAAATTAGACAGAGTGCGAATGGATTGGACATCTGGTGTGCAAAGTGCCTGGGCACAATTTTGTGTGATGCCGTACGTCATACCTAGACCGGGGAGAATTGCATGTTCGCGGCGTTGGACCCTGAATCACTTTTTTACAGAAGCCCACGCGACATCAGGGTCCAAGGCTAGTGGACACGGCTAGTGGACCAGTGGACACTTGTAGCGTGGTCGCACCCTCGGCTGACAGGCGAGCCGGGGGCTTGGGTGTGGTAAGCTAGGCGGGCGGAATGGAAATGCCACCCACAGCGGATGGGCTTCTCCAAAACCTCGATCCCAACGAGAGAGGGAAAACGAGAATAGGGTGCTCGAGCCCCTGCACACGCCCTCGACACCCGTCCTCAGCCATATCCTATGTACGCTGACATGAAGGCCGAGCATCATCTCATCGTTCATACTAAAGAGAGATTGAGGCATCCGGATCGCGAAAACAGAACAGTGACGACAGAAGTAATCAGGCTGCCTCCCAAAGGATCCGCAAGAAGACAAGCTGCAATTGTTCCATGGGTCGCGGGCGTCCTGAGGCCACCACTTCTCCATTGACGAGGCCGTTTTCAGTCCCTTATCCAACCCCTCGAGAGTCTCGACCCGACTCGCCGACCAACTGGTCTTGGCGACTCAAGAGGAACAATGCCACCATCATTCTCCCGAGCTTTACCACCCAGTAAACAGCAATGCACCACAGCCACGCTTCGCCGGATGAATTCGGGAGCGGCCCAAACGAACAATGGCTTCTACAGCTAGAATGACGTCGTTCATGGACCCGCGGTCAAAGAACAAAATGACGAGACTGGCCAAAGCGCACTCTGGATCGTCTACGCCTGCAGCCTCACCTAACGTGTTGAAAGGAGCTGACGAACCCGAGGCAGACCGGTAGGTCTACCTGCGCACGCTAATCACAGGAGCCACAAACAGCCAGGGATGAAAACGTAAATTCATCCATGTTTTTTCTTCTTCTTTTTTTTCCATCACAGTCTTAGTATGACGTTACTATTTCGAAGGCCGTAAACTGTGCTTGTTTCAGTCCACACGAGCATCTCAGTTTCAGGACCGGACTGTGCCCACTATGTACACAGTTTGTCTTGGCAGAATCTCCGTGCAGCTTCATCACAGATTGCTGAATGTCCATGAACTCTCCCATGAGTACTGACTCCTAGGTCCAGAGATCTGGGCACTCTTGCGGCCCCATTCCGGGCTAGTAAAAGGCGTTAATATCGACAGAAATTATCGTTTGTTCAATCATCGCGAGACAAACAGACTTACTGATCAATCCCGTCCACATAGTCTTGCGCTTCAATTGCGACGCATGAGCTACGGGTCACTTTCCTAACATCTGCCGTTCCTTGTGTGCTTTTGAGGTCTGCAGTGCCGTCGAACCAGTTGCATGAGTAAATCACAACTCCCGGTTGATCTGATCGCAGCTCTGCTTTGATTCCCGAAAACGGACTTGCTAGCGTGAGAACAACGGCGTCGGCTGGCGCATCTTCAATCAAGAAATACCTGCCTCACGTGAGTCATTGAAGCTCGGCAATATTAAGTGATCGCAATACTCCCTTACCCATTATAGCCTTCGCATGCGCCGCCGCCGCCGCAATTGCTGGAGAAGCCAGGCAGGTTCTGAGCGTGCCCAAGGAATATGTCAGGTTTGCTCGCGAAGTCATTGATACTATCCGGCGCTGCAGTGCCAATGTCCCCTGTCGGTACCGCTCCGTCATCTGCGACCAGATATCGCTGCGAGTATGGCATGTACAGAGTGTGGTTCCAGATTTTGACAGCGTCTGGATTCTTATATGCATCGAGGTTGAAGTAGGTGTGATGAGTCAACATCAAGGCTAGAAGACAGTGTCAGTGCCGGTTTGTGTATCGCGTGGCTATCATACGGACGTGTCTTGACGTTGGGCGAGACGGCATTCATCTTGATGCTCCAGGTGTTCCCGCTCACGCTGTAAGTGACATTCCCCAAAACCAAGCCCGGCATTCCCTTGGAAGAGTAGGGCTCGTCGCGAACAGTAAACGTGATCGATTGGTTGGTGAATGCTGAAACATTCCACGTGCGATAGGACCAGTTGTTCGTCCCCGAGTGCAATGTGTTATTGCCGTCGTTCTGTTCTGTCAAATAGGTGGTGTTGTCAATTGAGTATGTAGCATTCCCGATTCGATTGACGTAGCGTCCTGGTACGCTGTTGTAGACGGGATGACCTGGGTCAACAGCTACGTCCATGTTAACAGCGATTGGTCAAATGCGGGATTCGGTGTTCCCTGTTTTGTTTAGACGCACGGTAGTAGGAGGTATTGTCGTATCCCAAGACAATGTCGACGTCCTTGCCATCTTGCCCTTTCACGAAGAGATTGGTGAGTGTTGCGCCGTAGGGAATGAACTTTCGGTAATCAGCTTTGATACGATGCGACGCGAAAAGGGCGACGTACCTGTGCTTTAATACCGGATGAGCTGATCGTGTATTTGCCGTCGGCTCCGGCATGTGGAAGCCGAGCTGTGGCGAAGCTCACTGCTGTTAAAACGAGTGTTTTGGAGAACCGCATGATGCTGTACACCAGTTGTTTGTTTCGGCTGTGTGATGATGCCTTCGCAGCTGAATCTGAAGATACCAGAGCTTGCGATTCCACTTGGCCTCTCCAATTCGATGCAGACAATATAGTTTATATCTACTCATTACAGAGCATTTCTACTGACTTAATGGGGCAAATAACACGGCAGAATACCTACGACCCGCACAGTATCTTGCGTGCGTTATTGGTCGAAAGGGTGAATAGCCTGATCTGGAAGATATTTCGACGTCGACTTGGAGATCTTACCCCATTCGGAGTCTATAAGTCCCTGTGTTAATCACTACCTGTCCGCTCCATTGGGATTGAACTGTAAATAGACGACAGGAACATGGCTTATATCATCAAGTGGCCCATCTGGTGATGGGGACAATCGGGGTTGTATTTCATACTCAATTGAGGAAATGCTTTACATCATGTGGTGTAGACTACATACGGTGGCCGAGGTAAACAAAGAACGCGCCATAATTATATCTTTAGATATTGAAATAGGGGTGGCAGTTGTGGTAGTTGTGGGAGCGGGTGGGATGACTAAGCACCTGCGGTGCTGTACTACATGGGTGTTTTTGTTTTTCGCGTTGAGTTAGTTCAGTTACCACATACATGCGCGAAACACACACATTTTTCAGTACTTTTTGAGCTTCATTCGCGAGTGATCAGTAGATTGCCCAGTCATTATGGCTGCCTCTGGCAGCTATATCAGCCTTTTCAGTCATATATTTGCTATGGTTTCGACCTCGTTTTCAAGATCCAAGCAGGAAATGATTTCAGAGTTATAAGGATACATGTTATGTGGTTGCTCCTCATAAGAATACAGTACCAAGTAGTTTATAGTGCTTCGGAATTGTGACCTATACTTTCCTCTGCCGCGCTAGGTGAAGTTACACTCAATGTATCTTATGATTGTGTTCGTCTGCATCTTTGCGAGGACAAAGGGACTCGTCAACAACAATGACTGTCAAAGACTTCGCACAAAGAAAGTTAACGAATTCGTATATGACATGAACAAAAGGATCATACTATTCTACACTTCGGCAATAGTTCAGGCCATCCTAACTCAGTCGTCGTTACTATTCGCAGACGTTCAGGTCCAATAAACCTTGTTCAACTCATAGATACATTGACACCTTACGGACTCCACAACATCACGTCACAAAAATGGCTAAAAAGGAAGAAGAACAACTGAACGAATACGAAAATTTCTACCTGCGGGGTGACCTGGTCCTCTACGAGCGTTCCAATGCACGCATCCTGTCTGACTTTCCTTTAAGTGTCGAAAATGTATGGGACGGCATCGAAGGCCTAGTCTATGACTTCGGTATGTACCAAAACTAAGCCATCTATGAAAACCTCTTCACTAGCGATTCCATTCATTCCCTCCTCATAAGAAAATGGCCTTTAGAAGAATGCTGACTCCACATAGTAAGTGATGTGTTTTGCCGAATAATGGCATAATTGACTGACGAGGAACTTCACTGGCCCTCAGCTGAACACCTTTCCGGATGATGATCAAATCCCTGAGTTCGTGGAGGGTTTAAATGATATTAAACTTGCGTCTGGGTTCACCGACACCATCCTGAAAAGCCAAGACCTCCAACGGTTGATGGCGTACCCCGTACGTCCCTCTCAATGCTAGTACTACTTCGAACAGCACACTATATCTAGGGGTGTTGTGATTACAGTAGAATTAACATCGGCGATCATAGGAATCCGATCCAGATCTCCTGGCAAGCTTTCTGTCACGCTTCATAATCGAGAGAGTGTTCCAAAAGAATCTCTTCGACGGCGCCACGCACGAGTACGTCCGCCTGATCCAGGCCCTGGAAGACCGGATCGCCAATACATACGAGCGCGAATTAGGTAATCATCCCAGAACACCGTTCTTCAAACAAACGTGGCGGTACGAGACGTATCGCGCCTTGTGCGAGTTGCCAGAGGTCCAGGACATGTTCCGAAACAACAGGAGGCGAGTCGCGAATCAGCTTCGAGAACTACTTGGGTTTTTGCAAGGACTGTCTGGTTTCGAAGAATTCATAAGGGATTTTGAAAATATCGTGCTTGTTCGTGCTTTTACTGTTCACCAGAACATGATTGTTACGTTCCACCGACATCATTTTGGGAGCATGCCCTTGCCTAGCACTCGCGCTGCTCGAGTGGATTTCGCGCTCTCTGAACAGACTAAGGGAGGGAGGATATCGCAAACAGAGGAGATGGGAAGAGTACATACTGTGGTACGTTTCAAGTTGTCCCGTTGTCACGGTTAAAATGCCCCCCCGTTCAATATAGAAGCGCTAACACTGTGTCAGTGAGTGACAACTCTATTTGAAAGATGAATTTAATGAATGTCGGGTACCGAGAGCCATTAAGCCCATAATCTCAACACAAACGACATTGATTCGAACAACAGACTGACATGCTGCACACACTAGATGGAGAAATATCCTACAAGCGTATAAGAGCGTGCAAATTCCCGAGGAGAACATCGAGGATTTGAAGAACGATTTCGACCCTCTATGCGTGAAATATCCGGCCGTGTACAGCCAGCAGTTTGGATTCGAGGCGGGAAGGAAGCCTCATAGATTTGATTATGGTGATGTAGTTAAGACTGCACCGCGGAGAGCGATAGCAGCGTATGGGACGCGTGGAGAAAGACTGGCTGAGCAGAGAGCGGGGAAGTCGTTGTTCTACCAAGTTTGCGAAGCTTCTTACAAAGCCAGATACACCTGAGAGGGAAAACACCAGAGCGCTTAGCCTTAACTATAAGACTTTGTTCAGGTTTGGACTTCTTAGTGATTAGAGACTAGTTGAGTTCGGCTATATTGGGGGATGATGTATTATTATCATAGCTTATATACGAGAATACTATTCTGCTCAGCGTGATCCTCATCATGAGTCTACTCATGTATCAGACGAAGTCATTGTCGTACACTCCCAGCCAATCAGTGTAAAGTCAGCCGTGTCTCCGTTAGTTTGCTGCTGTCCAAAGTGCTGGCCCTGGATATGGGTAGCTGCTGTATGTCGTGTAAAGGTTGAAGATTATACCGTCCTCGGTACTCTCGTACAGGCTGCTGCCAATTGTCCCCGAGGTTGGCGAAACCGTGCCGCTACCGGATACTCTCAAATTCAGACACTGCGCAACTCGCATTAGTAACCGATTTCTTACGATTTTAAAACTCGCGAAAGGTAACGCCATGGCGACTCCAATAGACTGATGCTCTCTCATCAAGTGGAGAGAAGAAAACGAGTCCGGAGTTCATACCTGAGGGTAGTTCTGAGCGCCATTGACACTTGAGGCCCCATGCAGAGCGATGATCTCGTGACGGATCACGTAGTCGCCTGCCTCCAAGTTGCTTGGGATCGTGGTCGATGACGTGAAGTTGTTCGCGATGAGCGTGTCAGTCACCCATGTCGTGCCGCTGACGATGCTGGATTGACTGATCTTGCTCCATTCCAAGCTGCCGGCCGAGGCTAAGAAAGAGTAATGGTCAGAATGAATGGTAGTGTGGATGTGAAAATTACTCTTACTTCCATAGGGCGCAATGTAGTTGATGATAGGACCCTTGTGGGAATCTGGCCAGGTGCTCCAATAGAACGTGATGGTGTCACCGGCTGCGACGTTGACGAAGTTTTGCCCTACTGTCGCGGACTTGTGACAGGCTATGTCGGAGGTTCCGTAGAGCGTTGGGTCAACGAAACCAGTGTCTTGATTGAGGGCATTCCACCCAGCGGTTGCGGGAGCTGTTGGTGTTAGTAGCTATCTGATCCATCGTAGCCAGTGTTTGGAATCTTAGCATACTGCATCGCATATGTTAGTACTCAGTTCAAATATCTTCGACTTAGTGAGCGAAGTGGTACATACCCTGTACCAGTTGGGTAATAAAACCAAACTGGGTCGGCACCGGCGGTCCAAACTCCATTTACTGTGACTCCTTGGACAAAACCGTGAGCCGAAACCTGAGCGAACGAAGCAGCAAAGGCTGTAAGAGCGATAGTTGACCGCATGTTGAAACTATAGGGGTATAATATTGACTTGATAACAGTTTAGGTATTACACAAGAATCAAGTATCGCATCTACAGGCGATCTTTATACACATTGGGAGAAGATGTGGTTGTGGTCTGTGGATACCATCTTATAACTCGTTGACCATTAGGGACAAATGTCAAGAAGAGAGTCGATCAGCTGGACCGAGAAACATCAATAGAAGAAAGAACACAACTGAATATAAAACACAGATTGGTGGACATTAACGTGATATGAGCAATGCGCGGTCGCACTTCAGCGTCTCATTGGACGGTGCTTATGTGATCCGGTGCCGAGACGGACGTCGACCGTCCGGCCATCCAAAACATAATCTAGATCAAACCCGATGTTTCAATACAGTATCTGAGCTGCCAAACCCTGTTTGGAAGACTTGTACAAAAGTCAGAAACTACACTAAAAATCCATTCCTTGAAAAGATTATTCAAAGAGCATACCATCGGGACCGTATCTTACAGCGGCCGCTTTTAGACAGCTTTCAGACAGCTTCCATGTTCCGTGATACTGTTTGCCATGACCCATCGCATCATGTTTCAATCACAGGCCCTTCGCATTTGGAGCTACGGTGTTACTATCACAGTGATGCGAAATAGTTGTCTTGAGATGCTCAGACTCATACAACCCACCGAACAGGATCGAAAACCTAAAGGCCCGATTACACAATACACGACCAAACCCTCGTAGCTCTACGGGCTGAACACAACAAACTGTCCGGGCTTGGCGCCTTTCTCGGCAGCCGTGTCAAGGGCTTCCTCCCAGTCCTCCAACTTGAAGTCCCCCACTACCTTAGCAATATGGCGAACGTCTAGCACACCGGTGTTGAACAGTTTCAACATGGCTAAACAATCTGCCCTGGAATACATCCACTTCCCCTTGACCACGATGTCGTGTCTCATGATGTGTCTGTGCGGGAGAGGCACATCTCCCAATAGCCCACCCATCAAGCTGACTCTGCCATCTTGCCCAAGACTGTGAATAGCCGTCTTGACATGCGACGAGCCTGTAGCTTCTGGAGGTGAGATATCGAAGTATGCGTCGATCTTGCCGAATTTCTTCAAGTTGGCCAAGTCTGTCTCTTCATTCCCAGAGATTTGGACAGTCTCGACCCTGGGACTAAGAGTCTTAAGCTGCGCGAGGGCGTCGACATTGCGACCCATAGCAATGACTCTGGCGCCCAGTGCAAGTGCAAGTACTACTGCGGCAGACCCAAAGCCTCCGGTCGCCGGCGCGACAATGATGGTCTCGCCTGCTTGGAGACCAATGCTCCTTAGCCCACCATACGGCACAAGGGCTTGCAAGAGCCAACAGAGTTGCGCTGATGCATACCCTAGGCCGCCTTCCTCGGGTGAACCACAGAGAACTTTCTCATTGAGTTGGAAGACGTTCTCTAATGGCACTTTGGCGTACTCGGCATAGGTGGAATCGCGCCACTCTCCTGCCATCAACTTCTTTGAGCCTTCCCCAGCACCTTCGGTGATTCCGTGAAGGAAGATAGCATCGCTGTCGTCTCGGCCGCGGATCGTGCCGTCGAAGTAGACTAGATCCCCTTCTTTGAGGAGTACGGCGTCAGGTCCTGTAGCTACTACGCGGCCGATGGCGCTTGTGCCGGGGACTATGGGAGTCGGGTAGGGGTATTTTCTCTTCCCGTTGTAGACATCGCGTATGTAGGAGACGATGGGAACGTGGATGATCTTGATGATTGCTGAACCTGGTGTTGGTTGGGGAGTTGGGAGTGTCTTGACGACAAGCGGGCCGGCGTAGACTTCTTGGACTAGAGCCTTGTGTGTTGGGGGTAGTGAATGTGTTGCCATTTTTAAGAGAGTCTCTTTGGGTCGTGTGGTTTCTTGACTTTGTCAGGGTATGGTCGTCTGCAGTTGTGATGGTCTAGTGTCCAGGACTCTGCCATTTGCCGTGAACGACCTGCGATCTTTATATCTTTGAGGACGCCCATAGTGTCCAAGGACCTCAACTATACGGGTCAAGCAAGATCGATTGACATCGTATTTACGCTTCACCCACTGCGTGCTCACAGATTAGACGGACTTAGCGTTCCTTGTAATTTACCGCTCATTGATGTTCTCCTACGGCGTCAAATGACGTTCAGATACTGACTTGTCCATACAGCTATGACCCAGAGAAGCAGTACGTACCTCGGACGCGGAAAGCTAGCTCGTGAGTCGATGCGAATTTGGTGCGGAAAAATGGTACGTACCTCGCATTCAGATCTCCGCTCTTGGAGGCAGCAAGGTCTGCGATAGGTAGAGCAAGCCGGGGTCAACATCCAGTTGAAGCCACCGATATATCCGCATGGGGTTCGGACTTTCGGTGTTTCAATGTCAACAGTCATCTCACAAGGAAAGGGGGCTTTTTGGTAGGCCGAATTGTGTCACGAGTATACTGAAGGCTGAGATTGCTTATACACTAACGCTCTACCATACAGAACTGTCCTCAACTTCCCAGTTGTCTCGTTATACCCTTCCCGCTCAAACTAGCCAGTATCTCTCTTATTTCCAAACATGTCATTGATCAACCACTGATCTCTGTGCTTGTCTGTGTTGCGGTTTGACTCTGGAGATCTGGATGGTGATGTTGTCGGCGAAGCGACAGGCGTCGGTGCGTTTCGGGGCTTCATGTACCTTGAGCTAGCCCTGGACAGCTGACGCTCCAGTACGGATTGTCCTTCTTCCAAATTCCCAAAATCTTCCGAATATACAGAGCTCGACTGTGACACTGGTCGCTGGAATGCTTGATTCCTTACGGGTGGTACGGGCTGCTCTCGTCTTGGACTTGTCGAGGGCATGTATACGGGAAGGGGCCAAGAAGTTCGGGGAACGGACTGGGTTGTCGGCGGCACCGGCATTGAAATCGGAGTCGGGCTCGAGGGGGATGACGGGATATACGGCACCGTCTTCAATACCCCTTGAGGCGTCGTAGGAGGCTCAAGTGGGATATTTCGCGCCCGTTCTTGATCTTTGCTCTTTTTCCGCTGTCGTAGAATGCGAATGTAGAGAAACAGAGCAATGGCCAGTAGGATAACGGCGGTCGTGGGTACGGCGACAAGAATATCGCGTCGAGAGTTCCCCCTCGTACCTGAATCATCATCTGTTCCTTGCGTGGCAGTTGGTGTGCCTGTCTCTTGTGTGGCAGTTGATGTGCTTGATGTTTGCTCAATACTCGTCGTTGGCGTGGCACTTGGCCCCTCTGTAGTGATACTGTCAGGAACAGGTCCAAGAAATGGAGCCGCATGTGTAGCGTTGCCTGATAGTGCAGCAGCTACCAAGTCATTGGTGCCACATCCATTCTCGTGACACGGGTTCAGACTACAGCAACCGAGGAAAGTTGGGTTAGTTGCAGAGCAACTGTACCATAGGCCCGTCTTGAAGTTATGACTCTGGCCGTCGCAGGACTGCGGCAGGATTAGGCTTGCAGCTTCGGCATCGAAGGCTGCAGGCTTGATATGGGTTGGATCGCAGATTCCCGTACCGCTTTCGCACGGATCCGTGTCGCAACAACCCACGAACTTAGTCTTGGCATCTTTACATACGTAGAACTCTCCGCCTTGGGGACAGGAGAGACCAAGACGCGGATCAGGTAACATGCTTGTAGTGGATGATGCGTTGGTGTACCGATGAGGAAAACTCCACGTGTTCCTGGATGCGCCTGTGGCTAAAATTATGCGTCTGGATATCCAAATCATTGCTTGTTGAAATAGTCTATGCCTTCAGGGCAATAGGCAGGATGCGAACGGGCATTCCTGTTCAACAGAGACACTGAAGTCAGACTCAAGCTGTCACCTGAGTTTCGATCACCATCATTGATCATATGGGTCATTAAGGCATGACATAGTGGCATTTTACCAGCGTCCAGGATGGTTGTCACCTCACCAGTTGTCATTGTTCGCGCAGCAAGAGTACAGTCACATGAAGAAATGTTGAGCACCTGATAATCATGAGTGAAGTTAATTCATCCGACAGTCATCCCAGGTCCTCATCTACATACACGAGACAGACTTCGGATCATGTTTTGCAATACCTGATCACACAGCACCACACAGTCAACAGCCAAAATGAGGTGGAGATGTCGAAGTAGCCGTCTGATCATGCGTGCCTGATTCTACAAATACTGATTGTTTGCCCCATGACTAGACTTCGGTATATTTGCTGAATCGTGAATCATTGATCATCTCCCTCGCCACATCTATGGTAACTGTTGCCCTCTCAGACAAGATCTTCAATGTTATAATGACCAACAGAATCTTGGGATCGAGTGCAACGAGAGCGGTAGCAGACTTAAAATCAGCTAGAGTGCCGCGCTGACCGGATCAATCGCCTTTTCGAGGAAGCTCCCAAGTACGTCCACATAGAAGTCCCCGGCTGGCTTCCTCCCTTGTCCGGAGAGCAGCACGCACGCTTCACAAACGCGCTGGAGCGAGCTCTCTGGCAGTGCGATATGACCGCGGACGTGGCGGCTAACGAGCTAGATGTACTGGTCACTGAAATAGATCACACCATTTTTCATTGTCTCTAGGGTGATTCCACAAATCAGCAAGGCAACGTGACAACCAATGGGCATGTTAGAGCTAGAATGATCTAATTCAGTGGGCAGCGGATTACATCACACAAGTTCAGAAGACTGATCCTACGTTCTATCCTTTGCAATATTGAATGGTCACTGGTGGAGTCATTGTGGTTTATTGAATGCAGAAAGACAGACATGACCATTCATTCATATGAAAGCCATTGCCCTCACGCATCACCCCGTTTGACCTTTCAGGTCCGATCAGATGAAACTAGCAGCAAAGGAACACAGGCTTCTCGATGACTTGAAAGCGACCAGAGTGAAAACGTCCAGGGCTGTTAATGGGAATCCGCAATATCGCGACTGAGCCATCACCAACTGCAGACGTTGGGCGATTCGGCATTGATCCTAGATACAAAGATAGCTCCAGAAAGCCTTTCCACAATCAGTCCCGACAGTTATCAGACCAATAAACTTTTCTGATTGGTCTGATGTTATGCAATGAACATTCAATACCAGCCATTCTGCAATCACTTGAAGTAGATCAGATCAGTGCCATTTTCTGATTGGGGAAGTAATGATGAATGGGCAGTCCAAATTAGGCACTCCTTGCCCGGATTTCCTGCTATGAGCTACCGTGGGCCATGCCAAGTTATTGAATGGAGAGCGAGCTCATTGATACAAACGCTATTGACCAGCAACCAACAACGTAGTCGCTCAACAGATCACTCAGGCAATCACTCGTTGCAATCAGCACCAGAGGGTGCATAAATAGCCGTGGCTCTTCCAAGTCTTCTCCCAACTTTCTTCCAAGTCATCATTCCAACCTTCCGGTGCAGGTTGCCAAACCTTGCAAAACATCATCACTCGGCAGCTCACCAAGGCAAGTCCAACCAGCTATCTTTTCCTTTATATATATACATTGACTTCACCAACATTCCTGCTTTCTCTTCGTTTCACGTCATTGTTCCTCATCCTAATTTTCTCTTCTTTTCACAGATGTCTTCAGTCGTTGAGAACATGTCTGTCAGCCGAGTTACCTTGGCGATGACTTCGCTCGATGTCAGCAACCCTACAACATTGCTCAACATCCCGCTCGAGCTACGCCACTCTATTTACCGCTTTGTCTTTGATCACGACAAACTCCGTGGCACGATCACTGCCCTGGACCGCCGCCAGCCGAAGGACAAGCTAGCAGTACCGTCGATTATGCTTCTCTGCAAGCAAATCCGAAGAGAGGCACTCCAGATCTATTGGGAGAATCGCCAGATCTGGCTGAACAGTGTCACCTACGGGGACAGCCGCAAGCCTCGTACGTCTTTGCTTCAGATCGAGCCCCTCCTCAGTGACGATATTCGAACCAACATCCGCCATATTCGCGGACAGTGTATCGAGAAGTGGGGCATGATGAACCGAGGCAGAGCTCGCTATCTTCTCCAGAGACTTCCCAACCTGAGAACCTTTCGTTTCCATGGAGCCAGCCATATCGGGCCTTTCTGGACAGATGGTGTCAGCCAGTACCCAGACATCATGAAGCGGGCCTTGCGAACCTGCGGAGGAAACTTCAAGCCCACCAATCCCCAGGACATCATCGCAAGCTTTCCCACGAACCCGAAAACTTGCAAGATCGAGTTCCAGCTAGTCATCGTCATCACCTGCATTGTTCTGGATGACTATGATGTGAGTTTGCTCCTGATCGATCAGCACTTGAGAGCTCTGACTAATACTGCAAATCGTCATTTAGTACTATCTGCTATACATCAATCTCGACAATGGTAAACACTTGTTTGTTCCAGGCTGGGACGACATCGAGGAGCTTACACTGGGCCACTGGGATGAAGATGAGGAGATTTGGCGACAGCTGCGTCGTTAAGACACTGCCACAACCAAGAATGATTCATCGCAACCATGAACTATTTGGCGCCATGGGTGCCTTACTTAGAGACTATCTAGTGCAAGTTCGTTGCTGAACTGAACAACGTTCATGAAGGAGCTGCCGTGGGACAAGGCAGTATGGTGATAGGGTCCGAGATTACCAGGACTATATTATATACAGTCAGGTACATAAAAAAAGACGATACACGTGTCTAAGCTCCAAGACCAAGATGATATAATTTTCATTGCGAAATGTTTGCGTAGTCGATATAGTACTATGCTTTCTTACTTGATCTTTACCACTGGTGTGTCACTTGAAGGCAGAACATGGAGAACATGTGATCATGTTGTCTGGAGCCAAGTCTCCAACGGTCGGAATTAATGAAACCCGTAACACCAACTAGACCATCGTTTCTTGTTGGACTTCGCTCGCCTATGCTGGTCGGATCAGTCGCCATTGCAATGAAGGTGGCTCGAAACGGTATCTTCACATGGCGTGCCGCTAACACTTATATAACACCGTGGTCTCTGCCTTGGGTCCTTTTGCGAGCATTACTTGGTGCTATTTTATGGTAGGCGTCGGGTCACGACCCACTGAGAGTCCATTGATGTGAGAGCTCATTGATAGGAGAGCCCATTGATTCAAACTGCATTGAATGCCCATTCACGAATAAGTCGCTCTACAGATCACTCAGACAATCACTCGGTGCTATTTTATAGTAGGCGTCGGGTCACGACCCACTGAGAGTCCATTGATGTAAGAGTCCATTAATGTGAGAGCTCATTGATAGGAGAGCCCATTGATAGGAGAGCCCATTGATTCAAACTGCATTGAATGCCCATTCACGGATGAGTCGCTCTACAGATCACTCAGACAATCGCTCGCTGCAATCAGTACTAGATAGTGCATAAATAGCCAAAGCTTGTCCCAAGTATTCTCCCTACTTTTTCCAAACTTGCCTCCCAAGTCTTTTTCCAAATTCTTCACCAACCACCACCGACCTTCACCACTCTTTCATTACCCTTCATCTGTCTTCATCCATCTTCACCAACCTGCCGCTCACCTGAGCACTGAGCTTTCATCTTGATTCATTGCTGCCATTCAATGATCCATCGCTACACTCACCCCTCCACTCCCAGCGGTCAAGGCAAGTGATCCCCCACCCTCCTTCATCATGAACACTATCTTGCGTCGTTCAGCGATTTTGACTATCTCCTTTCCACAGATGCCTTTCACTAGCCGCGTAGCTAATCGGGCAACCGACCCGGCATTCGATCGTCCCGTCAACAACTCGGTCGACCTCACTGTCAGTCGTGTGGTCAACACTCCCGCTGCCGATACAATGGCCATCAGCAATGTCACATCGGCCATGAAGTCACTCGCTCTCCAGAACCTTGCAACCTTCATGGGCCTTCCCCTCGAACTCCGTTGGGAAATTCTTCGACTTGTCTTCGGTTCAGGAAAAGTCCTCCTGTACAACTCCCGTTTCGTTAAGAAAGGGAAAGTGCCCAAGAAGGGGGCTGTGCCACCCGTGATGCTCACCTGCAAGCAGGTCCACCAGGAAGGGATCCAGATCTACTGGAAGGATCGCCCGGTCTGGTTGAACGGGGTGACCCACCGATGGGAACCGCGTGGGAAGAAGCTCGCTGACGAGGCGACCTCACTTCACCAGTTTCTCCCCCGACTCCGGAACAGTGTCGCCGCCGAGATTGTCCACATTCGTGGGCAGAATCTCCAGCGTTGGGGCGAAATGAACAATGGCCGCGCCCGATGGTTGCTGAAGAAGTTCCCGAAACTGAAAACCTTCAGATTCCATGGCGCCGCTCACATCGGCCCTTTCTGGGACGGCAACAACCAGAACCAGGTGATCATGGAGTGCGCACTCCAGAGTTGCGGTGCGAAATTTAAGTTCACCAAGACAAGCGACATAATTGCCGGTTTCCCCCTCAATCCCAAGACTTGCGGCATTGAATTCCAGGTTGTCATTGTTATCACCACAATCATCCCCGAATATCATGACGTGAGTTTGCGTTTCTTTATCAATATCATATATACGTTGACATCCTGACTAATATCTTGATTCACGATCAGTACTACTTGCTCTATGTCAACCTGAATACTGGCCGACACATCTTCCACGCCTACGAGGATGACTTGGAGGACCTCCGACTCGGTCATTGGGACGAAGACGAAGCACTCTGGAAGGAATTGCGTCATTGAGCTTTGACGGATTGTAACCTCCTACCAAGCAAGAGCTTCTATATATGTTGCTTCGGGAAGCCGACGTCTCCCGCACGACTTGGATGGGTGGTGGGCATGCTGCACGTTTGAGACAGACGTCACTTTTGCAACGTCTCTCATGAATACATTCCATTCCTACGAGGAATGAAGGTTTCATTCTTGTCTGTATGACTAGATTTCATTTGGGATTCCCGAACGACCGAAGCGATGGGGAGGTCAGCATTGACAGCTTGGCCTGCTGTCAGCAGTTCGCAAGGTCAAATTTCACACTGGCGTTCAGGAGTTATTAAATAGGTAAACAGGAAGCCTCAGAATTTCCTCAGATAGGTAAACGGGGAGCCTAAGAAATTCCTTAAATAGGTAAACGGAAGCCTCAGAATTTCCGAACGATATTCCCTTAGTGATGCACTGCTGGTGGTGATTTGCGAAATGTGTTCAATTGAACTTGGGTGAACGAGGGTCACATGAATCAATGTAAACTGGTCTTCATATTCACACACATTTCCCGTACAGAACGAGGGTGTCGCAAGCTCGTAGTCTATTGAAAGAAGGAAGAGTGAACGCCTAACAACGAACAGCGAGTCACCTTGTGAATCACTCAGGCAACTACTGGCTTTGAGATCACTCAGGCAACTGCTCGTTGCCTCAGTCCCAGAAAGGTACATAAAACAGCTGAGGCATATCCCGAATCTTCATCCAAGTTTCTTCCCACCCATCTCCCAAGCTGTCCCTCCTACTTCTTCACCACCCAGCATCTGCGGATTCACAAAGCTCTCAAAACACTATCACTACCTAGCCGTGGCATTCACTAAGGTATGTTCTTGCAAAGTAGAATGCATCGTGTTCCTTTCTAGACATACAATATCTCATCAATATTTTTCTTTCTCATTTTCCAGCGTTGATCTTCATCCTAACTGTGTCTTTGCACAGATGTCTTCAGTCAACGACACAACCATCAACACAACGCTTGCCAGCCAGGTTGCCTTAACCATGAACTCTCCTAGCCTCAGCAACTCCCCAACCTTGCTGGGAACTCCACTCGAGCTTCGTCACATCATATACCGCTACATTTTTGGCCACCAGAAGATTTACGGTCCGATTTTTGTCCTCGATGGTCACCGCTCGACGAGAGCGAAAACACGGAAGAGGCAGTTGGCTGTGCCATCTATCATGATCGTTTGCAAGCAGATCCGACGCGAAGCCCTCCAAATTTACTGGGAGAATCGCCAAGTTTGGTTGACTCGCAGGATCTACCGCTACAAGTACCGCTACGACTGGTCGCGCACGTCCTTGTATGAGATTGTGCCCCAGATGAGTGAGAGCATTCGAGCCAACATTCGTCACATTCGCGCAGAGAACGTAGAAATCGAAAACTGGGGGGAGATGGACCGACGCGGTGCTCCTTATTTGGTACGAAAATTCCCAAACCTGAAGACCTTCCGTCTCCATGGGGCCAGCCGCGTCGCACCTTTCTGGACTGGCATCGATCAATACCCAGACGTCATGGAGCTGGCCGTGAAGACCTGTGGAGCAAGTTTTCGATTGACAAATATTGAAAATATCATCAATTATCCAAACTCTTCCAGAATTCAGTTGGAGATGGTCATTATTGTCACTGTCTCTCTTCAGCATTTCGATAAGGATGTGAGTCTAACTCTTTGGCTTGGGAGCCCTAACTAATGTTACTGTTGGTCATTAGTACTATATACTTTACATCAACCTCAACACTCGCAAGCACTTGTTCGTCAAGGTCCCACACAACATCGGAGAGGATGTGCTTAAGCCTGGCTACTCATACGATGAGGACGTCTGGATCGAGCTACGCCGCAAGGACACTGCAGCAGTCAGTAATCCTTCGTCATAAGGATGAGTTGATTGGCGTCACCGAAGCCGCTCATTGTAGAGGGCATCCAACGAGAACCATTTTCTAAACCGCATGAGGCTGAGGAGCGAGGTGTCATAGGACAGGGCAGCATGTTAACAAAGTGCGAAGCAACCAGTACGATAATGCCACTCAATCAGGTAGTCAAGAATGGATGATGCTCGTTGTCCAAGCTCCACGGCCACTATGATACGAGGGATGATAAACGGTAGATCTGCGCTACGGCTCCGTGAGTCGTGAGCTGCTCATCGCTATTATAATGAAAGCGACCAGCATACGCATAGTACTTGTAGCACTATGGTATTAAACTTAATCATACTACAGGTGCTACTTGAAGACAACCGGGCACGAACATCTGTACTAAGGCATGTCTTCTGGTCACAGCGTGTTGAAATCCAGATGCTCGGTCATCATTTCTTACAGGCTCACCTTGCGGCTCGCTCGTGCCATCACAGCTGCAGATATTTTGAAAAAAGGGAAGGGGAGAAAAAAGGCTTTGACCAATGATTAGTATTACATGATGATTAGCGTGATCGCTCTATAAATTTTCTCCTTATTACCACTCCGCCGCATGTATCACGGAGCACAACATCAAGCCAGCACTCAATAGTCTCATTCTCCGCGACACTCAAATCAGGCTGCAGCCAACCGCCGGTCAATCACTAGTTTCCAACAGCACCGAAGCCGTTAGTCAAACCAACTCAAAAGAGCAGCTCACAGAAACGAGGCAACCACACACCACCCATCGCAGATCCGCGGCCGGGACAATTGGCCCCCAACCGGCCATCCCGGCGCACCATGCATCACGACGCCACGGGACCGGTGACTCAGGGCGACACCGAGTGGGTCAGAGCCATTGACCAACGAACTTGACTGCCAGCCCTATCTATCAATAGATTCACAAAGGGCCGCGAATCAGAGTATCGCGGACCGCTGGAAGCCTGCTTCTACTGTGCGACTCTGACAGCGCCACATCGCTCGTGGTCCCAGGCTTGTGGATCGGTGGGATGACAAGACGAGGCGTCCAACCTTGTGGTCCGTAACAAATGGCGGGGTTGACGACGGTATATAGCAGGCTCGCTGCCTTGTCTTCGTCGTGAGATTTTCCCGTCGTTTTTGTGTTTGGAGTACTGAGGATTGATATATTGATATATAGAAAGAGTAGGAAAGATGCCGTTCAGATATGCTCACCCTCGAGCGCCGCGCCAAACTGTTTCGATAGATGATGGGATTAGTAGAGAGTTGGAGTCACTATCCCTGTCATCGGAACCTGATAGTCGACAGGAGTCTCAGAGTCGCCATTCTCGAACTTCATTTTCCGCGCAGACAAGACCACAGTGTCAAGCCTCACCATCAAGAAATCGAAGACCGCACTCCAGTCCCACTACCAGCAACAGTTCCAGACACAAGCCCCCGACAACCAAAAAGCCGAGCCCGCAGCCTCCAAAGCTAAAAGCGAGAGACATCCTTCAGAATCCACGCGTGCAGCAAGTCACCGGGCTGTTGCCGGCGAAAGTCAGCCTGTGGAATGACAGAGAATTACCTCCTGCAGAGCTATACCGACTGGCGTGGGCCGTGACCCTCCCAGAGCCATTCCCGAGGAAGCGCCCACGGGGAAATTTCTAATACGAAACCAAGAACGGGGGAACAACTGCAGAGGAACGAAGTCTGGAACATCTTAACTCAATCTGTTGAATTCTAATCGTGACGCAATATACACTCAATTTCGCTATCTAATGGTCGTGTCGTTCATCAAAGTCGTCCCAATGCACCAAAATGCGGGCGAGCTATCTGCCAAGGGCAGTGGGTATTGTCTCCTATGAAAGAGAATAGGAGGTCAAACGAAAGCAAGTATATACAAGAAAGGTTTGTCGATTCGAAGACGGTAACAGCATCAAAAGAATTTCGATCCTCAATGCACCATTCCCTTGCCAATCTCACTAGCCCAGTCCTTCGCCCTCTCAAAACCATTGGTCTGGAACTGGTAGTCGAAAAGAGCCTGTCGCACCTCTTCAGGTGTATTCAGAACAAAGGGACCATATTGCACAACCTTCTGATCAAGAATCTGGCCAGCGACAAGCACAAACCGCGCACTCGAGGTAGCATTCTCGGGAACCTCGACATTTACGACATCGCCGGTAGGCTCAAAGACACAGTTATGATACTGCTCAACAGTGCGCTTGGCATCTCCAGATCCAAAAACAGCAGATCCCTCAAGCTGGTACGAAAACGCATTCCAGCCAACAGGAATAGGCTGTGCGAGTTTGCCACCGGGCTTGATCTCGACATCTAGTATCCATACAGGCGTGTAGGCTAGATCTTGGACACTGTCGACGCCGCCCGCCTGTCCAGAAATGACCTTGACGTGTACTTTCCCGTCGATGTCGACTTGCGGGATTTCTTTGGCCCGCAGGTCTCGGTATCGTGGCTCGCACATCTTCAGGTGCGCTGGGAGATCAACCCACAGCTGGAGACCGACGTTGGCGCTGCCATCTGGGTTTGGGTCGCGCTGTGGCATCTCGGCGTGTATTATGCCTCGTCCTGCTGTCATGAACTGCAGATCGCCGGCTTCTATTTTGCCGGCGTTGCCGGCGAAGTCTTCGTGTTCGACTGCGCCGTTTAGAAGGTATGTGATACTAGATGTCGGTTAGCATTCGTTTTTGTTTAATACACGGATCATACAGATCCCCTACTTACGTTTCTTGTCCGCGATGAGGATGGTCGGGGAATCCGGCTGGTGGCCTGATGCTGAAGTGATCTAGCATGAGGAAGGGTGAGAAGTTACGGAGTTGCGGCGTGCCGATCGAGCGACGAACACGGGCCCCGGCCCCTTCGGCCTGCTCTACCGCAAGGAAAACCTTGCTGATGGCGCGTGGGATTGACATATCTGTTGCGACCAGTTGTTCTGTTGGATTATAGAAGGGAGAATGAGAGTCGGATTTGATGACAGGCTCCTCTGGATTACTTGGACTCGGCACTCCGGTAGTGTTGGTCGCAATGTTTGAGCGCGCGGTGAGTTTGGCAATATTAGTCGTTGCGAATTCCAGTACTTGTTCGCGATATAGGAATAAAGATACTACAGCTATTAGGACAGAGATGAGGTGCGACAATGACAATGAACGCATCCTGAAACCCGAATGCGAGGTGATGCTTATATAGTATTCGGCAAGTTGGCAAGTGGGAGGGATGGGAGGCATATGCAGGGACGAGCAGATCTAGATAAGGCACACGCTTCGCGACCATCACTAAGCAGATCGCGCGTGGTCGGCCATGTTTCAAAAGCAGAGCAAGATGCCGCCGACTAATAGGATAGCCTTGGCTCGAGAAAAGTCGAGAAATATCGCTAGCGGCGCTGCTTGGTGATGGAAGACAAATCACCACAAATGCAAAGGTTCCCGCAGAAAACACCCCGCATCGCCGTCCAGGCCAGCCAAGGCGCCGGGACAACAGCTTCTAGCGCTTCCGGCACGTCCAGCAAGGGCGTTGGAGGGCGTTGGAGGGCGTTGCTCAGTCCTGCAGGCAGCAGCTAATGGGGCAAGTGGCCCCCAAATCGCAGCGAAGCTCGACAGGTCTCGAGCCTTACCAACGCCTTACATCATCACAACGACCCAGTAAAATGATCACGTACGTTACCAGCCGAACCAGCCAGCAATATCGCCGTTATTACCTCGGTTCAGTGGCCACTTCACCAAATGGATGTCACCATCGGCTCACCGCCCGCGCTAGGCGTCAGCGTCCGCGTCTCCGGCGCTACTGCTGAGAGTCAGTGATGACTGATCGCGACTTGTCCACTGCTTCGTATCTGAAACCGCTTCGACATCGGACGACGATCTGCTTACCTCAGAGCGCCATCCAAGGAGCCATATTGACATTATGTGCCGAAAATATAAGACATTCTACAGTCATCGCTCAATGGTCGGTTTGTCGATATTACAAGTCGCCAATCACTCGGCACATTTGTGAGGACGACTAAGTCCGAGCACGTTTGGGCTATCTCCTCCGGTCCTCCTATTGGCCATGGCAATAAACTCCCAAGTCAGGGAATTCCAACTCCGGGTCGCTGTCACCCAGTCTCGAACGTTTGATGATTTGGACGTTGACGACAAGTTGTTAGACAATGGAAAATCTAGGACTTTGCTACCTACTACACCATCTTCATTCGCCCTCCATCCTTACGTTTCTCCAAACTACTGGGACACCACCAAAGGGTGGTCGCATTCAGAGGTCGCTTGTCGCAAGGTCACCTGCTCATCAAGGTTTCATCTGCATTCGATACCACCTCACAACTGATGCAGCGAAAACCAACATATTTGTACCGCTTAAGACCTACGATATTTCAAGATCACGATCGCGCACACTGTCTTATTGGTGAGGGCCAGCCTTTATGGCAAGAATCACATTGAGTAGCGGGCCATGCGTTCTAAACCCCAAAAGAAAAAATCCCAGAAGTTATTAACGGCCGTCCATATCGTGAAAACACCGTACCCATCTATCTGTCCAAGCTCATTCTTTCTCGCTCGATTGAGCGAAATATCTTATAGTAAACCATAGTGTGCATCCTTCACTTGAACTCATCTAAATCCCAAAAGCCAAAGCATCGCATCTCCACTCATCCAAGGACCAAACCAGACTGAATATCACCGTGCGACTCACGACAGGTAGTCGATGCGCTCTACACATTTGTCCTGTAGTCACGAGATGTGAACAATTCCCTTTCTACCACTCTCCATTGCAGCGAGCGGATGCAAAAAGGGCAAAAAGCAATAGGAGACAGACAAAACGATCAAAACATACAACACCAGGGATTCGCTGGTCGTCACCGACCCAACTACTGAACTGGCGGTATCAAGCTTAACTCGGGCAGAGCGGACGGGATGCCGTGTATTCTTGATCCTATGGTCGTATGTGATGGATCTTGCTGCTAGTGGAAAGTATCATACTCAACTTCCCTATTTTGTCGCGCTTTCGCACCCGATGTACTTGCCCCCTATCCAAGGCCTTCCTAGCTCCCATGGAACGGGCTGTGTCTGTGACGACGATTTCAATCCTTATGCGATCGAAATACTGCTCGCATCAAAGGCGTCTATTGTGAAGGCATAAGTGCCTATGATTGTAATTCTGTCCAGGAGAACATCGATCCGCCAAACTTGGGTTTTCCAGTCGTCAAAGCTTACAGGAGAGCTCAGCCCATCAGCACTGGCATCGAGCCGGTACGTAATCAATGACAGATGCCGTGTTGAGTGCCGTTGAATGGAGTCGTGGAATAGTCTCGTCAGAGTGGCTAGGGACTCTTTGACTCTTGTCTGAACCTCTTGCAGATCGGCCTGGGTTTGATAGGTACCACGCAGCGGCTCAGTGTCGTCTATCAACAAGAACTCCGCGACGCACCCACGGGGCAGTGGATTGCCGTCGCTATCACGCAGGTCTCGCTGTAAGCAGCCGATTGCACGATTAAGCGACAACTTCTTCGTTTCGCCAAGGTCTCTAAGCATGGCGAAGAGATCGCGCTGGGAAGGCAACGTCCATTCGTATTCCGCTGCGTCAATCGAGCATTGGTTTCCGAACAGCATTCGTAGAGTGGGAGTTCTGTGGCTATCAACCAATTCTTGTTTCAGGCGTCTGCCGCTCTCCTCTCGTCCTTGAAGCAAAGCCGGGGCTTTTGCCAGCTCCCAGAATTCTATGGAGGGTATGTGAACGAAGTATTGATATTCGACTACCTCGCCGTCAAGGAAGCCGGCAACATCAATCGCACATATGTCGTCGATGGATCTGTCGACCATTGGGCCCAGGGCTTTCAGCTCGTGGTCGAGGAGGTGTGTGTTGTCCTCCAAACGGTAGACGACCTTCCGATATTGTCGATCATTTTGGGCCCAAGATCGACACCCCTCTGGGACTTCAGGCCAGAATAACTGTCGCAGGCAGCTGAATAGTGTAATTGTACAAGTGCTGTCTTCGGGCTCTCGCAAGTGAGCTTTTAGATCCCCCTCGAGGTCGACGACGTGCGGCTTCTTCGCTTTGTCGATTATGAAGAATGGAAACTCGATAGAGTGTTCCTTTTGATCGTCCAGCTCGCGTAAGTGAGGGTTCTGCAGCGGATCACATCCTACTCTTGGGGCGCTGCAGGGCTCTGGCGCACATGAAATGCACTGATGAGATGGCTATTAGTAACCGTAGGACTTGAGAGCTTTGTGGTTGAACGGGTCTTACCCGATAGCAGATGTTGCTCATGTTGGCGCCTGATGATACTAGGCGCCAAGGTTGAAGCCTGAACATAGCGTAGACAGTCGCTCTGAAGGGGGATGTTAGTATCCAAAATTTGGCATACACGTCTTGTTGCGCAATGATGCAATCTTGAAGCGAATTGGATTCATAGAATGTCAAGGGCTCTTCGACTTTACCTGGGACGAGAAGGCGTCTTGACAAAGTACACTTACTGGATAGTGATGTTGCTCTCGCTTTGCTTATGCAATTTTGACTTTGTTCGGTCACAAAGCTCGATCTGCGGGTTGATACGCAAGGTATGAGCAGGATGAGCGAAAGTTAATATTCGTCAATGTTTGCGTACGTTGTGGGATAAAGTATTTGGCAAGATGAAAGAAACTCTTGCGACCATAGGATGTGCAGAAGGCTGACGTCTTCGCGGGGTTTCGTGCGTATGCTAGAAATTGCACGTCAACTGGTTGACTGTGCTGCCTTAGGTAGTCATGGTCTCGGATAGCATTCCAGAATTTTGCTTAGCTAAGAGCCTTTTTTCTGTTTGTAGATGATGTCCTCTTTGAATCGGTTAGCCAATGAACTACGTGGGTCCTGTTTGCAATATCTCTTGTCTTATCACTGATACTACATGTACAACTATTTCCAACCCTCACCAATTGAAACATATGCATCAGGTTGCTTTATTCTTCTTTTCTGATCGTACATTTCCTAAGATGATGTGTAGAGTTCAGACGACAGAGACATATGCTTGGAAGATCGTCGAAATGGTCGTCATCGTTTGGCGGTACTACACTGCGTTTGTAGTCTGTCTTTACATGGTTGAGTATGTCCCATGCTGGTCTGTTGGGTATGCCGATAGTGTCAGGCAACTGTCCGATGGATGCACTCTTGAGACTTCGAGCACCAATTCGTCGACATTCCATTCGAAGTCTTCGTTAAGGTATCCAACTCTTACGACCGTGTCATTCAACTACTGTGATGATTTGATATTTGCACTACATTACCTACCTAGAACTCATTCAAAGATTACACAATTTTCTCTACTGGAGCTTGCCTTGAGTTGCCTGTCACTATAATTCGAAGAGTGCGAACAATCAAGGACCTAAGAAGTAAATGAACGGAGTGTCCTATTGGCAGACCCATTGTTTCGTTTGGGGGTCTCTCTAGTCCCGGAATATGAGTCACCTTGTCGTCTGTTCCACTACCGGAAGCCTAGGAGCTCTTCAGTCTAGATACTCGGTCTCGTTCTAGTGTGATGAAGATTTGTCTATTCTGCTAAATTTCATGAGAGTCGACCACGTCTGCATACCTTAAGGCAATAGGATTAGCCCAAAAGCTGCAAAGAGTCGGCTAAGATGGCCCTATCATATAATACGGACGGGAACCTAGGCGATTTGCAGATTGAACTGCTGAATTGTCTGACGGTACTCCTGACGAAGAAAACAAAGTGACAGGGGCGCAACAGCTACCCGGTAAGACGCCGTCCATAGCAAACGAGAGCGAATCATAAAGAGTAGAATGAACTCACATCCTAACATCCAGAGTTAGAGAGGAGGGTTGCTTCAGGTAGTCACACCAATGCGTTGCAGCTACGTCGCACGCAACATACAGAGCAGAGCTATCGATACGAAAGGGGCAACGATGGGAAGTCTTGGGGAATGCACGCAGCAATATCACTGGTGGAGTCACTTGATACGACGCCATCGCGAGCAGATACTTGATTCAGCACTCAATGGAAACAGGTTTTAATCTAATTTTAGAGCAGCTAGTGGCACAAATACGCTTCAAACGCCCTCGTCGTCAAATAAGTCGTCGGAGCCTATCAAGACGTGACATATATCTACATATAGTAGTGAAGCTAGCTAAATTGTTATAAATCTCGACTCTTGGGCGCTGAAGTAATGTCAATGATCCACACTGCGGGATATTGTCCTACGAGCACCTCTGTGATGATCAGTAATAAGAGAATGTTTGATCCTTTACTCGACCCAGAGTCCCAGATCAAGATACCTGCCTACTGTCACTCGTCCCTAGTTGATACGACAAGTATCACCGCAATCATCGCCGTTAGCCTCGTTCCTCGATTCTTTGAGCTCCATCGCCCAGGACTCTCTTGCTGTCAGAAGTGTCTCACACCTTGAAGGCTTTCTTCAGTTTCTAGAGAAGTAGTTTGGACAGCGGGTTGCAGATGAACGCATCTGGAGGATGATAAAGTAGTTGCGTCTCTGCTCCAAGACCTTTCGACTTCGCCGAAGCCATCGCAAGCTTCCTCCTGTAGTGCGACAGCGTCAGTGAATTCTGGTATTTGCAGAGAGTCTTGGTATGAGACCTCACCATGCGTACGCCTACGTCGCCGACATAAGTAGTGCACCGACACCTGTGATGTGACGAATAAATCAGGCTATTCTTCTATCAAATATACGCCTGGGGCACGAACTATACAATGAGCAAATGGGGAAAGAGAACCGGTATGATTCTAAAAATACAATCCTCATTCGATCAACCATACAAGAATTGCCGTCGTTATCTCCGGAATGGTCTTTCACGATGGAGATGTCTGTTCAGAAAATGCCCGTAGGAAGCTATCCTGGGCTTCGTTAGGAAGGGCGTCCCTAAATACAAGGCTCATGAGGTAAGCCGGCCTGTACGCTAAGTGGCGAGAGTGTTTGGCGACGTTGGCGGGAAACGCGGGCAGGCGACGCCACACATCACGACTGCGCACCCAGATGGCCGCACGCGGCAGCTCGACAGACCGCCACTGACCACAGGGAAGTCGAAAGAGAAAGACTTTGGACACTTTCGACGGCTTCGGTTTCAAGACGCCGCGCACTAAATAAATCACAGCGACCACCTCGCCGGCAAGACAGACAAGCCTTCCACAAACAGATTATTACTTTGGTAAAACATAGCTGAAACTTTCTTCGCACGAAAAGACCGAGAAGCCCAGACTATGCTATTTGGCAAGAGCGAGTTTTGAGGAAACGAGCTCAACATGGAACTTTGGCTGCCAGCCTCGACGATGTGCCTGAGTAGCCAAGCAGTGTTTAAATGTTTCCAGAGTGTCACTGAAGTGTACAGCTCCGACGTTGATCAGCAGAGATCCATGGATACGCACCATTGCGCCTTCAGGTGCTGTAGGCGTGGAGAAATAGGGCAGAGTACTCCGTTTCACTCATCAAGAGAAATTATTCATAAATCACGAGATGAAGGCATAGCTTAGGATGGAAAATGAGTCTAGTGCAGACATAGAATGTAGATTGAGGACTTATGATATGGAGTTCCCTAGCTTTGATTATAGGAAAGCCTTACGGTTGTTCGCGAGGAAGAAAAACATATAAACACCTTACGTCAGTCATAGGTAAACGCAATCGTCACGATAGTAGTTTACTAAGGTAGTCTGGAGTCTGCCGAAACGTACCATGAACTTGTCATTGAGTTTAGTGGTGATCTCAAACGTTACTCCGGAGTCTATGTCACTGCACAGGCATGTGTATAGGTGGTATTGTAGAGGTCTTGCTATCCGAGAGCTATTCGACGATTCATGCGGTGTAGGAATATAGGAGGCTTGCAGCCAGTCCGACCTCAACGGCATTCTCCCGAGGCTACCACCACCGCCACAAAGATCGCGTTGACTACAACTCTAGATGTCTGGGGCGATACATGTTCAACTCCACATGTGCATATGAGGAGACGCTCTAACACTGTTACCAATGTGAAATGGGTATTATACCATTGCCTCGATCGCAACAACGCGTTCCTCCAGGCTCTCTTCTCTGCCGAATATGGTTCATTGGGACATACCTGGAGGCAACCTCCATCTTTGCTGCCAGTTTCGGATTTGCGGCACTGTGTGCATTTGGTTGTGCCTGCGTATCAACTGCCCCGAATATAATGATTTGTTTGCCGCTATTTATTACATGCGGCCGAGGACTTTTTGACTAGCAACGACAACGAGCTACGACCACGCAAACAGAAACATCTCACGCTGGGCACAGGGGAGGGAAAATGCAGACGCAAAACTTACGCATCAACAGAAAAATGCATACGGTCTGGAAAGAAATGGCCGAGGAAAGTGGGCAACTAGCACTGGTCATAAAGACACTCCAAAGTATCCCCGAGGCAGATATGAACGGAATACCCAGCCAACCCGCCAATCATATGTACCCGGCTTATACGCTGAAGAAACTTGCAGATGATACTGAGATTGTTGTAGATGGCATTTCCCACGATTTGCGACGAGGGACTGCCCAAAAGAATTTTCTGACAAAAAGAAAGCAACCTAGTTGCCACCACGAGAGATCGCCACGACCACGTCGTGTTCTCATGCAGGCAAAAAGCCTTTGGTGTTCGTCGCAAGTCCTGGACGTCCGCCCAAGAACAGTGTAACCAAGGAACCCGTCGTAGCTATACACGCCTACCTGTATTTCTACGAAGATGGGGTAACGCTCAAGCCCGGAGTTGATCCCGCCATGGTCGCGAAGGGAAAACGCCTTGAGCAGCCGGCGCAATCGCTCACATAACAAGATGCCGCTCACACTGCGGGACCCTCGGCGAACCCATCTGCTCATCCTAATGTTCAGATGGTGCCAGGTCTACACCAAAGAAGCCGATTCAGCCAGTGATTCTAACAGAGGGAGTCTTGTCGCTGTTCTTTGCCTGATATCCAGGGAAGGTCTGCCAATCGCCGTTGTCGATCGGAGGCATGATGGTGGCGTTGCTGTGATTCTTGAAGCCATCCTGGGAGGTCGTCAGCGATGTGAGTTCGACGAAGTTCCTCTAGTGTTGCTGTTCCTGGTTGGGGGAGGAAGGGGGGTTATTCTGAGTCCAAAACGACTTCAGCAACCACTCTGTGCTTATGACTTGGTCTTTGGTATAAGTGCACTGGCCATGGTACTGAAAACTGTGAGACGGGACGTAACCTCGGACTTGGAAAACGGGCGCACCGTGCTGCGTCCCCATGTCTCCGACTTGAGGATCCCGTCACCTCTTTACCTTCTCAACCTTGGCGGAGGAGAGCTGTGGACGCGCAGACGCTCCCCAGACTCTTCCTCACGGGTTCCTCGCACGTTGGAAGGTCACAAAGCTAGGCGAAACGTCAGCCTGTCGAAGTAGTCGTAGCCATTATGTAGTGCCTTATGTTCGTAAAGAATAGGAGCATGCATGTTCCACGTCCAAGAAAATCCGAGATCCACCCCATACACAACTTTCAAGGATCGACCATTCCTTGGGGATTTGGAGGCGTTGAGATGCGTAACACGTGAACTCTCTATATTTACTGCACTACTCGCGACGCACAAAGCTGAGTTTCTGCTTAGGAATACACTAGTGTTCTACTTTAGAAAAGGGAAGTGGGGTTGGCGACGGACTCGCCAGTACCACCCCTCGGGGAGGATAGTTGTAGGCGAGCCGCCGCCTAAGTAATGTTATTGCGGGCCTAATCTCGTCGGCGGCTTTAGCTAATTGCTCGCTAGACACAAATAATGCGCCGCTGCTACACGGCGGATATATAAAAGCAAAAAGAAAAAAGAAGAAACGAGTGATAATTTATTACATTGGCACGACGACGGGCGGGAAACATGCGAGAGCTGGCACGACGGCGGGCGGACAATACGCGAGAGCTGGCACGAGGCATGGCGGATGGAGGCAATGGTGTGTCGTGTGGTGTGTGATGTGTCGTGTGGTGTGTCGTGTGTGGTGTGTCGGATCGTATTGGATGAAGCTACCCCTATTACACTTATCCCACTTTAGTGACTATTACCCCTATTTCATGCTCTATCATAACCTCCAAGAATATGCCCACCTGCGCTTTGTGCTATATATCCGCGGGTAACATAACATATGGCCAGTAGATTTGATGGTAACTGGTTGTTCCTTGTCTTGAATGGATGGATGTGAAGGAGAGATGGCTCGTATCAGTACAGTGTAATGGCGGTGAAGTCATATAGCCCTCCTTACGAATACTCCTCCCCTTGCACTGGTCACGCATGGACGTGGTGGGGAAGTTTGCTTTACACGACATCGGCACAACCGACAAGGTGTCTAAAAGTAGTCCGATTATTCGGCTTCCTCAAAAGAGGTAATTCAGCATGTTCTGTGAAGCTTGATACAAGGATTCATGTGTGTGTATATACCGGCGTTATTTGCCAGTTTATCCGGTACATGTGGTTAAACCTGTCAGCTCATTATCATCACTTATACAAAAGCATGTACAACACTTCCAAAAGAAGGACCAAAGTAGTATCAGAAAGAGATCCCGTTCTGATACTAGTTCCTCGCAATACTTGATGTGCTTCAAAACTCAATGTGAGCCCCGCCAGCGAATTAGTACCCGCTTCAATTGATTAAACTTCATGGCCATTCTCATGAGAGCATCGTCAATGCTTTTGTTGATAGTGCTTGAGATCTTCGAGGCGCCGCGGTTGAAATCTTTTGGGACCAGTGCTACGCGTTTTGCCTCTTCGCCCTTGATTTTTTTGCTATTTTCGGTAGGCAAATACGATGTGCTCAGCGCGGTATCGTTCTTCATTCCGGTATCATCTTCCTACAGGCCTTGTCCTTGGAGTTGTGACCAGGTGTTTGCCAGAACGGTCTTAGTTTCTTCTCTACTGCTGTCGACCCTCTCATTTCTGAATTCCCTTGCCCTCAAGAAGTCGACTACAATCGCTAGAAAGACGTCATTTATCCAGGTTTGGTCAATATTCAGATCAAGCTTGTTAAAAAGCAGTGGCTTTCTACTTTTAACATCCAAGCTAGCATCGACAATCTTTCCCGATTTCAACATCCCGACCGCATCTGGTTCGAAGATTCCTTCGGTGCCTCTCTTGGCAAGTTAGCCAGCTCAAGCTGGAGTGACAAGAAGAACCTTCAGAAAGTAGATCACTGGCCTTCTTAGTTTCTTCATGTAATGATTGCACGCAAAAGAGTTCGGCCGAACCTGCAACGGAGCTGTAGTTCCAATATTCGGGCTCGCGGGCCAGGTGTATTGTGACAACGCGTTTCGAAAGCATGTTGTGGCAGCTCTCTTTGAGGAAAAGGGGACGCGATTGACTCATGGACCCGTGTATGCTTCTGTGGGCCCTTGGAACGATAGAGATGGGTGTAGGCATGGTGCGAAGCAGTTGAGCAGATGGTCATCTACAACAATCGATGCTTAGCTTGATCAAAAGGCCCACACTCGTTGGTATGAGAACAATCTGTTCCAATGGCGTCTGCTTACGTCGACCGGGAACTCCAAAACAGTCACGATTGCCACGTAACGTATTGCATGAGCATGGAACACCTTTTATGGGAGTCTGGTCCAAGCAATGGCAACAGGAACCGATGCTGGCGAACTCTGACGTACAAGCCTGGTCAACCCGTTCCTTCATTCTGCGGTAAGCATGGACGTCCGTGTCGGCTGCGCCCAAGGTGCCTTGATGTCACCGACATCGTTGCGCAAGGCTTTCCGGCCTCTCGCGGTTTCCCTACCCCGAAGGTATAAAAGACGCTGTCGCGATACATGTACAGGACCACACCAATCGTTCTCTGGGCCTTCTTCCGCATGCTGTGTTGAGGTTAAAGATGCTTGAGGAGTGGCTTCAGATCTGTAATCCACGCTGAGACTGAGTTATATATTCCGAATCAATGGTGTTCACGAGAACCGATCTTATAAACACCTTATTCGAGAATGCAAGCTCAAGGTTATTGGGACCCAGAAACGCGAACCCGATTCGAGGGCTTACAATGGTATGTTTATTTTTTACACCTCACGACCTCGAGCCCTATTGTAGTAGAGGAAGGCCGATGGCGGAAAGACGTAGATTACCTCCAATCATTCTCTAAACCTTGCTTGCATTAGCCTCATAAGATCTTAACTCCTACGTCGCATCCGCTACTTTGTCTGCGAAATCTTTTGCCGCCGTTTTATAGTTGTCCAGTCTTTCTGGATTGACGGGGGTTGGGATAAGAAGTTAAAGATAGTGTTTCGTGTCGAGTCGGCCGGACAGGCTTGACTTTTTGGCAGGGAGGAAAGGGACACATCTATCTGAGTCTATGAGAAATAGAATGTTCTCGTGGATGACTCCCTGCCCCGGTCTTTTTGGCCTCTGGCCTCATGGCCATGCCTACTTATTAACACGGTCGAGACGATGAGACTATGTGATGTTGGCGCTCTTCAATTATCACATCTCTGCCACATCAACTGCTATGTCCGGCTGTCGCATCTCTGTCTTGAGCCTGGCGACGTCAATCTCGACAGGAATCGATGCTAGCGAAAAGCTCTCAAGATCGTTAAGGCACAGCGCCGAAGCAGTGGCAATAACATCATCGGCCTTTCAGAGTGTTGCACGGTCCACCATCCGGCATGCTTCTTTCATCCTCGGCCGTTAGGAAAGTGGTCAATCTTGCTACAGCGGTTACGCCATGTTATACTCTACCCTCCCGCACGACACGTTCGTACAGTATGCACTCGCCCGTGTAAATACCGACGGTGAGGACCCATAGCCCTGGATTATGCTGGAACTTGGCTGTGCTTCTTGTCGTTTGACCATGGCTGCCAGCAACTTACCCCGTGGCCCCCGTGCATCGACCGACGCAACCGGACAGATCCAGAAATCAAGTCTATCTTAGAAAACCTTTCAAGACGACTGCTTTGCAGCCATGCATCCTAAACCGGAAAAAAGGGGACGGCAATACCGTCTGAATAGGATTACGAAGCAACAGGGTCCCGCCACCACCACCACCCCCTCCCCAGCTCGCCGTCCCGGCCGTCCTGCTGGTTCTGGTGTGTTTCGTACGGACTCTTGCTTGTGCTGCTTGAATGGCGCACTTGACGCACGCAAGACCGACGTCTGTGAAAAGACGGTTGGCCGCGATGCGCGCTATTATCGCTGTGCCTCCGGTCACCCCTCCTGCGAGCCCGTGTAAGTAGTTGTGTAAGAACTATTAGTCGTAGTCTTACAGTCCGCACTTTGTTACAGAGGCGGAGAGATTGTTCAATCCTCGGGTTATAAGGAACAACAGTATCTAGCATGGAAGGACATATACATATACCAGAACCCCGAGGCCGAAGGCATGAAGTGTGTCATCACCTTGCGTTTTGAAAAAGGCCAGGGTTATGACACCTGCAAAGCCCCTGCTCTGTGAGCGAGTATTGCACGCTGCTGTCAATTGCGAATCAAGAACCAATGCAAACTGGCATTCAACAAGTAATGTCAAGCCGTCGACCGTGGTCGGAAGAATCTAGACAAGGCCAAATGCACTGAGTTCTCCGACACTCCAGTCGGTAGCGGGGAGTAACGGTGCGTCTACGTTCAATGGAAGGAAGTGTTACGGGTCGGTGGAAAGTCGTGCGATGACTGTTGAACCAGACGATATCTGTGACCTTGCGGAGGATTGCTGTGAGTAACGGGGAATCATGACAGAGCCAGATCAGCCATTCAGTTCTGGAATGGGGGACAGGATCATGGGCGTTGTTCGCCAGCCGGTATATGAAACCAAGACCCCCGTCGTGGATATGACCGAGTGTGCGTAGGAGGTCACTGGCGTGTATTTGAGATTCCTTCAGTTCGACCCTTGGCGGTATGGATAAGACCAGATCCAGCAGAGAAGAGAGTTTGAAGGATTGTGTTATTTCGATCGAGACATTGGTGTGATAGGCACCATATGTTCGAACGAGCGCGTTTCAGCCCAAGTGACTGAGAGACCGGACGGTTTCCTTTGTCTTTACCGTGAGCGTGCGCTGCACCAGTGTCAGGATCATCTAACCAAAGGATAGGTGAGACGTTGCTAGGTAGTTCAATTCATCCATGTTCCTGATCCAGGAGACGCGCTGGCCCACCTTCTCCCAGAAATCGGCTGTGTTGATGGTCTCGCAGTCTTGAATGCTGGAGAGTACCGCCTGAATTATCTCGGCAAATCCCCCCTCAACGTACGGGTCTGGTGCGGTGTTTATAGCTTTACCCTTTCGTCTTCGATTCCACAATAATAGAAGCCGAATAGACATCCGGATCAAACGTCCGATAGACACTATCCTACAACACCGCATCGACATCCGCCTGTCACTTCCTATTACCTCTTCACTACATTCTCTTACAAATCCCCACACTATGGAACACAATATCAAACAAGCAACTGGTACGCTCTTGGTGATAGACCATTTATCCGAAGTCCGGGCGGTCGAGGAAGTCTATACACTGTCTATCATCATCTATCATCACAGCATATCTCACAACTCCCTCCTCAAGTCCAGTACCTGCCCCAAATCTCATACTCCTCTCGCGTACCCCGGAACTTGAACTCGACAGGCGTGACATCCTTGAACCCTTCTTTTGTCGTCGGCTCACGGAAGCGCGAGAAGTAGCCGTTGAACGCCATGCCTGGGAGTGCTTCGCGAGACTCGGGGTTCATCTATGAAGTATCAGTACTGTCAACAACTCCGCGTATGCTAGCTGTTTAACATTGGAGGGTCTGTGATAAGCGGCAAGGATAAATAGGGGTATGGTGAGGAATAAGGGAAACAGGGGCAAAGAAGAGGATTAGAGGAATAGGGTTGATAGGGTAGGAAAGAAGGCTATACCTTAGCATTCAACGCCCGAACAACATCATTGTGCTCACTCAACGCCTTAGGTATCTTGAACCAAACACATCGTATCTCCACACCATGTTTCTTCGCAAAATTAATCCACTCTTTCCTTCCATCCGGGTCAGGATTCGTATTATCTGTCCCCGTCAGTCAGCGCACCCAAACACCCAAAACACCAAATAGATCAAAGGGATAAACATACCAACAACAACCGACCGACCATCCTCAAGCAGCTCCCCAGCAGTCTTGAAGCACTTCGCCCTGCTCTTCAACAAATCCTGATTAACCCTCTCATACCCACAATCCTTCAAGTATCTCCAATAAAACGTACTCTTGCCCGCCCCAGGCGGACCACAAAACAGCACAACATCCTTCACCTGCCTATCTCCCTTCTCAAACACCACTTCTTTCCCCCCATTACAATCTTCCTCATATGGAAAAGCCGCAAGGTCAAACTCCCTCACAAAGTCCCTCGGCGGCTCCCCAAGGAAGTACTCCTCGGGCGTTTTATACGCAATCTTCACATTATGCGCAAAATTCCGATCACTGCAACTGAAATCCTTGTCTTTCCCCCTAATCGCAACCCGTCCACCCGCATCACCCACAAACACACTACCCTCGCGATCGACATCCCTCAGCTCCAGCCCCGCGTCCTCGCACAATTGCGTCCACATCCCCGTGCGTGGCTTGCGGAACATGTCTTTTGACGTCGCAGCGTACACAGTCGTGGGTATATTCAGATCTTGCAGCACAAGCCCGACTTTGGTCTTGAAGTTACTTAATTTCTGTCTCCAGGTGCCCTTCGGTGCTTTTGGGTTCGTAGGCGGGCTGAGAGCTAGTCCGGCTTGGTTTGAGAGGATGACTACTAGGTATCCTTCGTTGTGCAGTGTGCGCAGCTTTGAGGGCACGCTGGGGGACCACCATTTCCAGTCTTGTGGCTCGGTGCTGAATTTCTTGCCTGAGGCGCTCAGGATTAGTGTTGAGTCCTGGGATCGCGTTAGTGGACGTGTTCCAGATAGTGAGTAAGGTGAGGACAAGTACAAGATCGAAAGCTGCGATTTTTCGCCGTTTGGCGCTGCTTGGTTCTGAGTCTGATTCTGACTTTGCCTCTGGCTCGTATTTCCCGACGAGAAGCGTGGCGGGTGTGTCGTCGGAGGATGCGCGCTCGGACCAGATTGTGCGGTCCTTGGGCTTTTGGGATGTGGGTGTGAAGAAGTTTGCTACTGCGCCTTCTGTGGTACTCATTAGCTGGTGAGATGAGAGGGGGACGATTGGACGGACTTGAGATGGTGCTCTGCGCTTTGCGTTTGATGGGTGGTGGTGAGATTGGTTCATTGGCCGTTTTCCGCTTATTGCGGCCTGGAGGTGACGGCGGTGCGTCCATGGTGGTGATTCTTCTTTGTGCCCTGAGTACTCCGAAGCGTGAGATTGGCGTTGAGGCTTTGCGGAAAAGTAGATGTCTATTGATTTTCAGTCCTGCGGGCATCGGTATGAGACAGAGTTGTGGTGGGACGACAAGGTGAAGGAGGGCAGGAGCTGTTTGGTTTGGCAGAGGGTTGGAAGGGGAAGGCGCTGAAGTACATAGAGATCGATAATGCGGCAGGTACTCAACAACACACAAGACCATCTGGTCTAGTGGTATGACTCCGCGGTGTACGCACCGTTCGTCCTCCCTGCATTAGGCAGTTGCTCTAAATTGTAGATGTCCGGAGGGTCTCGTTTCGAGGCAGACCGCGAGCCGGGAGCATACAGTTGTTTTTTTTGTCTTTATTCTTTTCAGGTGAGGTGGTGAGTCGCGGTTGACGCGGAGCGGCGGCACCTTAATCGAAATCTGGTAGGTACGCGCACCTATATCGCGAGATCACGGGACTTTGCTCTCAAGCAGGTGTTGTCTTCACGGCAACCAATTGATGTGTCATGGCAATTTGAACCGAGAGACGAGCAAAGTAGAAATACAGAGCGTCTCACATCATTGCTTTGCAAAAAATCAATTGGTAGGTGTTGCAGCTTCGTGATAATGACAATGCACGAGGTAGTATGGTAGAGAGTATCAACATCATGAATGCCCAGTCAAATCGCAGTCATGGCAACAAATAGAACTCTGCGCGCATCATCGCCATACTCATTCACAAAAGGGTATCTAAAACTCCATCTCCTCAACCTCCATTCCACAAGTCGTACACGTCTTACATGTCAAGCCCTCCTCATTCTCGACAATGCGCCCCCATTCATGGACATGTTTCTTCCCATTCGCGACCATATCCCCGAACTTGGCCTTCTTCCCCTTCGTCGCCACCGTCTCAGCAGTATCGAATTTGCCCTGCTGTCTCCTATACGCATCCGTTCTCGTGCGTTTCTTGAGATCCAGGAGCTTCTCCTTGAACTTGGCTTCCTTCCTCCTCTTCTTCTCCACCTCTCTCTTTGCGAATTCCTCGTCCAGCGCCTCGGCAGACCCCCATTTCTTTTCTGAGAAGGCGTATTCTTCGACTTGGAAACGCAGGAATAGCATCATATCGTGCCAGTGCGATTTATGTGGATTCGGACGTGATAGATGGGGGAGGAGCTCTCCGTCTCTCAGCTCAGCTGTGACTTTCGTCAGTGGTAATGTAGTTGAATGTGAATGAGGATGCACGTACGCTCCGTAAGAAGATAGTCCTCCCTACACTCCGTCTTCGTTAGAAGACTATACTTTTCGGGGTGCTTCTCTTTACATCCTCCACATACGGCGACAGCGAAGACCTCGTCCCACACAAAGTCAATCTCCATAGTCCCGCACTCCCGGCACTTCTTTCTCTCCTTTTCCTCCGTGAGAGTACTGATACCCGGCTCATACGGGCCCGCCTTCTGTCGTCGTAGTTTCTTCAGTAGTTGCATCCTCTCCCACTCCGCCAGCGTCATGTCCTTCGGCTTCTGCTCCGCTTCTGGTCCAGGTTTCGCATTCCCATTTCCAAGGGACGTAGAGCCTGACATGGCCTTGTTGAAGGGGTCATCTTCACTATTGAGGAAACCACCTTTGGTGTCTACTATCTTGTCGAAGTCGTAGTCGACGAACTTTGTGAATTTGCGCGCCGGTCGGATTGCCCCATCCTTCTCCTTGTCTCCATCTTTGGCAGACGATGCGCCGTTAGCGCGTGCATCGCGGCTTGTCGAGGGTGCCTCGCGGGCGGCAACTGTGGCAGATGATATCGAGTCGTAGGCTCGCTTGCGTGTCTGGGGGAGGGAGATGTCGGAGGTCGCTACGAAGCCGGAGGGAGTGCGGGAGATGGAGGGGACGCCGGCGGCGCGGGCTTCGGCTTCGCGTTGGTCGCGGATCGCTTTAGCTTTTAGTCTGTTTTCTTCCTGGCAGTCCCGTGTGTGAGTAACAGATGCGACCGAGGAGTCAGGGGGTGGTGCAAACTCACAATGCGACGGGCGACCTCAGGCGTGGGAGGTGATGCGACGACGGCGCTGAGCTTGGAGGGGCCTGCGCGTGGGGGTGTTGATCGACGCTCCGTAACCCCCATCTCGTACTAAACCCTAGCTCTATCGAGAGATTGTTCAGGAAGTGAAATACGAAGGGAATAGGATTCAGCAATGGAAAGGTGTGAGTACCAGTTGGAAACTTAGGTACGGAAACGTGCATGACAAAGGTTCGACCAGTCTGTCGGAGATCGGTGACGTCGGCGATTTAGGCAGACTATCCCGCCACCAAAACCGAAGCTCGGGAGAAATTCTGGATAAACCAGTCTAACAACTGCGCAATAGGTTGACTGGCGCTTTCAGTACCTATATAGGATTCGATAATTGCTACATTTTCCATGGTCTAGCAGCTGTAATCAGAGAGATCACCCCTACTTCCTTAAACAAGCCGCGAATCTGCGCGAACGACGAGAGCAGGTGTTGCCTTTTTGCTTTTTATCAATCCCTTTCCCCCTTCCTTTTCTGTTTTTGCTCTTTCTACGACCCTGGAAACACAAGTTGCAGGCAATCTTTTAACATACAGGTATTCCGCCACCGTGTTGAACAGGTAACAAGGTAACGACTGCTACTCATCGAGCGCGAGCAAAAATGTCGACTCGACCAGTCATCTGGTTCAGTCAAACTATTACCCATCACGTATCAAAGTATGTGTAAGGAAATACCGAATCGATGGGATAGTGAGGGAGGACCAGCAGTCTATCCTCCACTGTGGTATTATGCCGCTATGTTAGGTAGTCTAAACTAGCCATGCTCGTGACAATGCTGATTATGCTTTTTTCGAACAAAGAACCCATCGTCCGCGGGTCACAAAATACAACAGCTGTTATTCCCCATGAAATCCATCTACTCGTCCTTGACACCGCCACGGCCGGATCGCTCAGCAGTCTCGATAGCCTTCTTGTCGTCCTGAGCACCACCACCGGCCAGACCCTGCATGAAACCACCACCCTGCTTGAAGGGACGCTTGAGGTCGCCGCTGGCGGGGGAACCGAAAAGGTGGATCTTGACCTCGCTGTGCTCGAAGGCGCCCTTGAGCGGGATGATGGACTGGATCAGGAGCGGGTTGGTGTATTTCATGTACAGGTGCATGAAGCCCATCATGGCAACGCCCATCATCTGGCCACGGAAGGCCGCCTTGATCTGTTGCATGTCGTATGCGTGGACGGTTGTCGTTACGAGCTTGCCCTCCTCCGAGGAACCCATCGGGGCCGGCTCGACGTACTTGAGCGTCGTGAGATCTGTGGAGTAAACTCATTAGTTTCGTTGCTTTGTTGTTGATTTTCCCCCAAATCGGCGAGGTCGCAGCGGCTTGTGTCTGTTTGCATACCCTTTTTGGAGTTGATCTTGGTCATGGTGTAGAAGTAGATGGCGGCGATGATGACATTGCTAACAATATAGAAGGCGCGCACGGCGTTGAGGACGTTCGGGTCGTCGAAGGGAACCTTCTTGGACACCTGCATCATCCCGAGGATGATGATCAGGTTGGTGCTGTTCGGGGCGCAACGAGTCAGTACTGTACATCATCCCGAGTGAGGAGTGGAAGATCATGCGACATACATCTGAGGGCTGAGGCCGGCCATTGTTGCGGTCGCGATAGGTTGTGACAAAGGTGATCGGAGTGCTCAAGTCTACACGTGCGACAGGTAGGTGTTTGGAGGTCTAAACGTGTCGATGGACAAAAAGAGGAGAAGGATATCAGATAGTGGGATAGAGTCGGCGGTGATGGTGGACGGAATGGCCGGGGCACTTTTTTAGGCGCAGATGTGTCCTTCTCTGAGGAGTGGGTTGGGGAACTCGATGGAGAACCGTAGAAAAAGATTAAGTTTAGAAATGAATAGCGTCTTTTTGCCTCCTCTGCGCTTTTTCTCAGCTATCGAGGAATTTGCTCCGACAGGATTTCTTAGCCAATTCAGACCTGTAATCTCACTGCAGTGATGCTGCTTCCTTCTATCATCCAGTGAGCAATGAGTACATCCGTACCTATGCGCATGCCATTGAATCACTGGGGCAAATCGCATCCAAAGCCCTGGTCGCAGGGCCGGACCCTGGAAAGTGCGCTGTTGAAGACCCCTATCACGAAAGGCTGACATACTTACCGGCTGTCTCGTCTTCATTTTCAATCAGACCAGAATGTAACGACGATATCTTCCTCGCAACCTATCCCAAAGGTGCTTCAACTGTCCATTAATGTCGTGATGTCTCACTTACACTCTGCTATCGATTCTCTCTACCGCATGCAACAATGTCCATCCACACGCCTTTCGTGCGACTGGTGTCCTATGTCTCTCAACGGATCCGTCTCCTTAATCTTTGCCCCATTTACTAAGTGACGCCTATTGAGCATGAGCATGAGTTAGCGCACTCATGAAAACCTCCCCTCAACATGTCCCTCCAACAAGGGGAATTGAGACTCTGACTCACTGCTTCTTTGGGCTAACAAAGGTTTGATAAGAAGCCGTGACAGCAAAGCTCAAGACCAGGTCTTGGTTCTAATGCTACTTGTGTGTGCATATGAAGAGCCGGTGGCTTTTGCCTGCTTAGGGTCAGTCATAGCTAACGGTGAAGGCACAAAAGGTCTGCTTCGGCGAACCATTCATTTTCAAATCACTGCTCGTTTCGTGCAACTTTGCTGATAATCTCGACATTTACTCTACCGAAGTTTCCTTCAAGCCTTCAAGCCTCCGAACGTTTGCCTACTAAGGAGGCGCTCACTGGCAATTTATCGGATGATCTGGCCATCCCAACGAATGCAAGCGTCGCAGTAGGCAGAGGTCATGCTGAAAATTAAATGTTGAAAACTGGTAGCGATCACGCCTGCACCTTCAAAAAGGACCTGTCCAAAACTCCGCGTTGTCTTTCTGCAGCGTTGAGAATCTACTACCTGTGGGATTACAATAGACATATGTGCGTGCAGGAGGCTGAAGAGGTGCTTGTGGACTTCAGGGTTGTGTCGTGGGAAGAAGAAAAAGACAGGATTGTGAAGGATTCTCCAGTCTGTGCATTCAATTTGCATGCCAGCCTGCAGCAATGGCGGTGAGCAGTGAATCAGTGTTAGCGACTGTACATTGAAAAATGCACTGCAGATGGCAATTTGTCGTAAATCTTGAGCAAACTGCATTACAGTGTTAGAGCTGAGTCCGGCAACTGCGCTGTAAACATTGCATCCAACAAGACAAACACTGTTTGTGCTGCTTTCTGTTCTAACTGAAAGTCACACTCTGTCACATCCAAAATCGATTCATCTATGAAAGTCAATTCAATCAGCACGGACATCTCGTTTCTAACCCGCATCAGACTCAAAGACGTGTTTGCCTCGTTGCTGTCCCACATTCTAAGTGTATAACAACTACGCAGCATGCTGTACTTATATCTCTGAGTGCATCAAGTTTGATTTGTGAACTGCACTTTCTATGATTGATCTCGCAGCGCAAGTAGTCATGCATGGGGCAAGCTCATAGTTTTCATAGTACTTATAGGATAAAGAACAGATTGAATAAGACAGCCGTCGCAAAACCTTTAGACAGTAGTCATGGCTTCTAGTGATTCGTGGGAATGTGCAACCTGATGTCTTTTTTCTTCGTGCGTGAGAAGTCCAAATCCAAATCTAGTGTAGATCAACAACGTCTTATTGGATCAAAGGATAGTGAAAAAGATCCTGAGCGTACTCGCAGACAGAGCGGACATCGACGTAAAACATCGAGCTTCAAGCCAGTCTACATCGCGAAACGAGAGCCTGGACATAGAAAGAGATACAAGAAACATAAGAAGCACAACCCAGAAGAACCTCATCCTCAGTCACAGCCAAAACACAACGACAAGGGGAAGGAGGGAGAGAAAGAGAAAGCCAACGAAGAGAAACCTGGAGATCCAAAGATGGCATACCACCGCAATCCATACTCAGCACCACCTCCAGGATACAGACCAGGCTTCTATTACCACTGCCCGTGGCACACATACGAGCCACCGCCAATCACCATCATCCAGCAAGACAAAGGCACGCAAACCTACTCTCCCACTCGAAGCCGTCGCGAGCGAGGGACTTCAACACACAGTCTTACACCTCGCGGGCGACCATCAAGATCAACACAAACAGACGACGAACCCTTGTCATTTTACCATTCAGGTCAACCCAGAGTAATCCGCTGCGAAGCGCCCATCACCCGGCAGATATTCGTCTATCCGCACTCGGTCCCACACTACGAGTTCCCGGTCGTCGACTACAGTCTAAGCACCGAGGAGCGCGCCAATCCTCACTGGTACTTCGCCTCCGTGCCTGAAGTCGCGAGTGTGCAGGATATGGAGATCATGCTTGCGCATGGCGAAGGACTCGTGGTCATGGTTCGGATGCAGAAGAACGAGGAATTGGTACAGATTGGCAAGTTTGATAGTGTGGCGCGGCTGTTTAGAGATTCGATGCAGCTGGAGGTTGTCAAGAAGGAGACGGAGAAGGTCAGTGGGAAGGGAAGGGAGATCGAGAAGGAGAAGGAGAAGGATAGTGTGAGTGGGGAGGAGGTTGTCATTGAGAGTATTGAGAGCTCGGCGCAGCCGGATGAGCCTAAGGTTGATGAACGTACTTACTTTGATGAGTAGTGGAATGGATAGGGTTGTGTACTGTTTTGATATGAGAAGCTGTTCAGGCCTTTCAATTATGGGTAGATGTCAATGCTCAGGGCAGTAAGACATGATTCCTTGCTGGTGGGTGAAATCGGTCGGCAAGAAGATACCCAGCGGGTTGGGGGCAATGGAATGGAGAGCAACAGCATGTCATTAATAGCATTTCTTCAATACAGAATGAAACCTGATAATGATGCTATTGAATAGGTAGTCTGTTGCGTGCCTCGAACAGATGATAAACCTCTATCACACTAATAATACCACGGCTTCATCCGAATGTCAGTTTTGAAGACAACACTTGTGATTCTCTCCATACACGGGACCTTTATTTTCAAAGTCGTAACTACCAGATCAAGTTGATATCATTCCTAAGCTAAGATTAAACGTTTCTGTACCCTCTACAGCTCCTTCTTCACCTCCTCCTTAACCTCCTTCCACTTCTCCTTCGGCGGTTCCTTGGACCCATACTTCAGAAGCTCTGCGAGCTTGCTATCGTTACAACAAGCATTCTCATAAATACCAGTCCAGATGCCCGTCTTCTTCGTCCCACCGACCTCAAAACTCCAGTGTTTCTCCATGTAAGCAATCCAAGCAACCGGCTTGCCAGTATACCCACTCCACCACCACTTGAAGTAATTCTCAGGAGTCTCCCTCCTATAGCAAGTCGTCTGGCCACAATTCTGGGACTTCCATATCTCCCAGCACTTATCAAAGTCGAACATCTCTCGGATATTGCCTTTTTGCAATGTAACATGATGCGCCACTTCCCTTCGTCGAAGGTCGAACAGCACCATCTCCTGCATATCGAACACAACGCCAGTCCATGCTTCAAGCACAGCACTCGCGTCGTTGAGCCAATCTTCCTTCTCCTGATCCGAATTAATAAGCGCCTCCCGCTCCTTCGAGAACCTCTCCTTCAGCAAAAGCAACGCCTGCTTCGTATTCTGAATCTGCGACTTGAACGACACAACACCCTTCAACAAACTCGGCAATCCATACTCATGCCCATTAATCGACTCACTCCTCTTCAGGGCCTCCTTCCTCGTAGAATGCAACACCTTCCTCTCCTCAGCATCCCACGCCTTATCCTCAAGACTCGACTGAATATCGAAACCCGTGCCATTCAAGCCGTACAACAGCTCGGCATGGCCCTTGATCATCTCGTCGATAATCCGTCTCGCAGACGCCGTCAGAATCGTAAAGTGCACATTATCCAACGCCTTGCTCCTCTTCTCATCCACCTCACTCTCATTCCCATTCCCATACACCTTCCTCTGCAGATTCAACTTCGAAGCCACAATCTCCTGCCGCGTGACATTGGCCCCAGTAATCGGTGTCCCAAACTGCCACGCGAGGTAATCCTTCGTATTTCTAGGTCCATGCTCACCGCGCTCTACCAACTTCCCCCTCTTATCATACACCCTCCACAGCCCCCCAGAGACAATCAGATCCCGCCTCAGTCTCTCGCGTCGCGCCAGAAACACCTCGTAGTCTTTCGACAAGTTGTCAATCAACTTCTTCCGCTCCTCCATGTGGGCTTTCTCCTGCAGATGCTCTGCCTTATCGTTCTTCTTGAAATACGTCTCATACATGACATCATGCCCAAGCATCGCATCGTCAAACAGCTTCTGGAACTCATCCGCGTCGTGCGTAAGTAAATCCCTGTAATTCTCGAAGAGATATTCCTTCTGGGCTTGATACGGATCTTTGTGCTTGAGTAGCGAAACCGCTTTGTTGACTGCGATGTGTGGCTTTGAAACATTGTGTGCGATACTCGCGTTGCGATTCAAGAATGGCAAGAAACTGGCGTCAGGGTCTTCGCTGAAGAGGTAGAATGCGAGGTAGATCACACTACCGACTGAGAGGATGATGAAGAGCAGCTCGAGGATGGAGTTCCTGGTCTTGTGCGGCTCAGCGGGAGGCTCTGGTTTAGGTGCGCCGAAGCCTGGGGTTTTAGGGGGTGCTTCGTCTTCGTAAATGTAGTCCTGGATGTGTTCCCGCTCGTAGGCCACGTCGTCACGGTACCTGGAGACGTTTTTTTCGTACCACCTGTCCTCGTAGCCATCGTAGTCAGACATGTCGTCTGAGTACTCGCTTATACCCATTGTGTTATAGTGTCCCCGTCTCACTTATAGTTTGATGTGAAGTCTCAAAACCCTGCCTCGCGTCGCCGGCGTTGTGAAATTTGTGGCAGAAGTGGTGTGCGCTCTGTGCAAATTCATCGAACTGGGGAGCTGTCATTTGGTAATGATACTGGGTAGTCTCGTTGGTGTGGTGTATCAAGACATTCCTTGGTCATTCATTGTACTTGGATGTTCGTTTCCGGCGACGAGGGTTAGTCTTTGTTTGCGGCTTCATCCCTTCACGGCTCACTGACTCTCTGGCTGCTACCAAATAGACATCGTTTGATTTCTTTCATTGCCAATCAGCTTGACGTCATTTTGTCATTCAATCATTCGAATCATGAGCATAATTGTCACATGTAGCAAAGTGCGCACTGCGGACACCATACATGTTTCTACAGTACCCGGATCCCGTCCAACACCCTTAGTAAGATACCTATATGTACCTCTACTACATCATCCCCAATACAACCACATTACCTGACAACAATCGTTTCGTCGAACTTTTCTAGCACATTGAGCTACCTTTGAAATAGACAGCGCCATCTTACCCGTTGAGCTGTAATTGAACACTCGCCCATGTCCTGATTTAGCATGCAGCACTGCCAGTACCTAGAGTGAGACAAAGCGCTAAAAGTCCGTCTAAATGATGAGCATATGTGAACCTTAGGAGAAAACTGCGGAACCTGGGAACCGTAGCGTGACGGTTCTAAGGTGTGTGTGATGGTCGGAACGGTTCTATAATTGGGACTATCTTACTACCGTTCCTAGGCAAGTGACCGTTCTACTATCCTAGCGTTCCGACCATTCTATCGCAATTGCAAAATCGTAGCCGCGCCGCGCTTTCTAATATATTACCCGTTGTACAGTACTAACTTCCGTGACTGTAATTTCGTAAACTCGTGCACCGTGACTTAATTGGTAATGCCTCGTAATCGTAGAACACCGTAATTACTAATATCAAAGACCTCTGTTCGAATTATGACTCGTGCAAATGTGGAAAAATAAAAATAATGGCGTTGGAAAGATTATTTTTGGTTGGAACGCTGGAACGGTTGGGAATGGCGGCGTGATGGTTCCAACATTGGAACCGTTCTTGTGTGGGAACCGTTCTAAGCGTTCCGGGACCATCCCGCAACTATTCCCAAGACCCATTCATTTCTAGTAAGGAATAGAAAGAGTGCCGAATTCAGTGATTTAGTTATAAACTCATTAGATATCTATAATAATCAAAGGAGAGTCATACCGTCCCAACACCAAATCTCTATCGCGCTCTCAAGTCTATCCCGTTGTCATCTTCCATCGCCCTAGTCATTCCTTATTCTTATCCAGTTGCTTAATCAAAGACATCCGTAGCATATCGCACATTCCTCAGTCCATCCCACCAAGTATTCAGGCGCTCGTCAGAAACATCTTCGCCTTTTTCTTCCGCAATGACCTATTACGCAGTCAGAGTCAGTTATTGCTATTTTTCAGATGCTCTTGGGATTGATGCGCAATCTCGTTGTCTCGATTGAATCGAAGACTACCGGCTCCCTAGAACTCATCCCGAGGAGGAAATAAAAACGTGTGAACACTTACCTGACTGAGTTTAATAATCTCCTGCCTAACACCATCCCCAATAGCGCGCGACCCGCAAATATACAACCTCGCATTGTCGTTCCAAAGCTGAACAACATCATCTTTGTGCGTAACAAGCAAATCCTGGACATATTTCGCGCCACTCGCTTGTTCCGGAGCACGGCTATACGCGCGCCTAACAACAACAGCACCAATCTTCTCCCACTCCGCCAATTCCTCCGCGTATATATCATCATATCCAGGCTTGCGGCAGCCGAACAGCAGCATGGCGGGCGCTAACTTGCGCCCAGCCTTGATCATCTCCGCACGCTCTTGGATGAAACCCCGGAACGGACTCATGCCCGTCCCGGCGCCGATGCAGATCACGGGCGTGTTCTCGGGGTCTTGAGGTAGGTGGAACGCGGCGTGTGATGGACGGACGGCTACGTGGAGCTTGTCTCCGGGCGCGAGTGAGTTCAGGTAAGATGATGCGACACCCACGTGTGTGCCTGTGCCGGACTTTGAGGGGGCTTCGAGGACGCTGAATGTTAGTGTGACGTGTTTGGGGTTCCATAATGGTGAGGAGGAGATGGAACTGTATTCTTGTTAGCAACTCTTGAGGAATAGTCATTGGCTACTGAATGCCACTTACTATTGTCGCACACGCATAGGCGGGAGCATGGCGAGGAACACTCCCAAAGGCAAATCGATGTTGGGGTACTTCTCCAAGAGATCGAGTGCAGATATCCTCTTGGATAGCACCTCATTGTAGTTCTCAGATGCATACTGCTTCAAGGCATCCTTGTCAGCCTCATTGTGAGTGGCCTCGGCAATGGTGGTAATGTTCTACCCCTGGTCAGCTAAAACTCCCTTTCTACTTTGAGGCTTATCACTTACTCTCTTCGTTGCCGGCTGAGATAGCTCTACGTAGGCACCCAGAATACTTTGTGCAGGTAATGACGCGTTGGTAGGAAGCGCTGTGTTGGCGTCTCCCGCAATAGTAATGTGAGCATCCCACGCAAGTTTGAAGCGTCGCATGACACGATCTACTACGCCCTTAGGATTGATGGGTAAGATGGCCAGATAGTCACCGGAGCGGTAATTCTGTCCAGTGGGGAGAGCGATCTCAATGTGCTTCTTGATCGGAGCATCCTCGGCCGTCAAAGTGTGAGCGTCGACGACGAGGGCCTCCATGACATCTTGTCGGAGAGTGGATGTGCGTGGGTTTGAAACCTCGACACTCAAACCGGCTGACTGCACACCGTCCGTCGCAACATCTGACGTGCCATATTTCTTCTTGAGAGACGGCCAGAGGACGTTGTCTTCCCATGTTTCGAAATCGGTGAACGTATCAGTCGATCCGGCGTCAGACAGACCCAGATCCGCGATACGTGTGGCTCCGTTCTCGTCAAGCTTGCTATCAACTAGCTTGGGAATGCGATGGAAAGTCTGCGCCCAGTCATGATGCCCAACTCCAAATACAGTATAATCCACTCCGGTGAGCAGATCCTTGTCATTGCAACTTGCAAGCCACGAGCAGAAGAGCGCCGCATTGTCAGGCGGTTCACCCTCGTACGAAGATGTGATGATCACGACAGGCTGGTTCTTTGGGAGTGAGCCATTCGCAGCGTCGAGACAATCAACCTTGTCAACTGCGAATCCATGCTGGGCAGCCGATCCTGCAAGTCTCTGCGCAAGTGAGTCGCAAGTACCGCTGTTACTTCCATAGAGAATGGTGATCTTCTTGCCTGTCGCTATGGCCGCTGATGCCCCATCTGCATGAGACTTTGTGGATTCTTGTGCGTGACCTCCGCCAGCTAAACGGTGTTCTAAGTCGGTTGGCGACATTCCATCGCGAAGAATAGCACGCATGAGGAAATTCTCAGGTTTGATCGTCAAGGTTTGCTTGATGGCGAGGTTGTAACTCGGGTCGTGCATGACGAAGTTGAAGTTTTGGAGCAGCATTACCATCGTAAGGATTGCCTCTTGCATGGCGAATGGCCGTCCGATACACCCTCGCATACCATTGCCGAATGGTTTCCAGGCATTCTTCGGCAGTTTGTTGAAATGCTCATCGAGCATGCGCTCCGGCTTGAATTCTTGGGCATCATCACCCCAGACGGCTGGGTCTAAATGTGACTGACATACGAACAGTCCGCAAGCCTCGCCCTTCGCGACAGGGTATTCGCCACCCAGTAACTGGTCCTCTACAGATGACACGTTGTAAAGAGAGATTGGCGAGTCTAGCCTTAGCGTCTCACGCAGCACCTAGACATTTCTCATCAGTTTCTCGCCCTACTGCACAATATGGTCCAGATTGTGGCTGCGTACCGCTGTAATGTAGGGCACTTTAGATACATGTTCGACGGTGATTGGGCCTTTTCCAACAACCTCATCGACTTCGGCCTGGGCCTTTCGGTATGCATCAGGGTTCTTCAGTAGCCGGTAGAAGGCGAAAGAAAGAGTACCTGACGTCGTCTCGTGGCCTGCGATCAAGAATGTGATAAGATTGTCAATAATGCTCTCATCGCTCATGTGCTTCCCTGTCTTTGAGTCGACACCCTTGAGCATGGCATTGAGAAGATCCTTTCGGTCATCTGGGAACTGCTTTCGCTTCTGGAGGACTTCTTCGGCTGTCTTGCGCATGACCTCGATATCGTTGGCGTATTTTCTATCATCGGCTCCGTAAAAGAACGACGGTAGTGCTCTCGAAGGCCGGGCGCCACAAGCCGTTAAGAAGTCGCCCATGGCCTCAATGAACGGATGTAGTTCTTTGGCATAGAAGCTATTGAAGCGGAAGCCCATGGAACAGAGAGCCAGCGTGTCAAGAGCGAGTCGTGTGAAATCATCAGAAGCCGGAATAGGGGTACTAGGGCCATAGCGTGCGAACTTCAAGGCCATCTGAGTCGCAATGTCGTGCATTTCATCAAACATGCCTCTGATGGATATTGGCCCGAAAGCTGGCATCAGTATACGGTGTGCAATGCCCCAGGCTTCCTCGCCGGGTTTGGCTGTGAACAGCCCATCGTGTACTCCATTTCTGACTTCCTTTTCATCGCCGTGTGTGAGCGACAAGAAGCAGACATGGATCCGACAGCAAGACTTACACCTAGAACACCTTCGGGAATCTTCACGAAGCGCTTTTCATCACATAGCTCGTTCACTAATCTGTGAGAGTTTGCAAACACCAAGGTACGGCCGCCGGGGAAGTAGAGACGGTAAACCTCGCCTACAGACTCTGATTAGCGGCCAATTTTCGAATTGATTGCCATTGAGTCCAAGATGGTGACTGACCATATTTCTTTGCCCAAGCAGAGAAGGTGACGCGCATAGCATGCGTGTCTATCTGCGTTGCATTGCCGACTATGGGCAGGCCCGGAGGCGATGGAATGGGTGTCGGCATATTCTATGATGCCCAGTTCCCCACCCAGCAGTAATTGAGAGTGAAGTGATCTGTTCTGATGGTGCGTGTTGTCGCCTGTGTTGTTTCCCGACGATGGGCAGCAGTCAACATAGTTATATACGATCGGGACTGCATACTAAGACAACGGTCACGTATTGCCTGCCGTCGGTAGCGCAGCGGTGGCATCGGTCTTCGCGGTCTCTTCGCGGTGACAAGGTGCCCACCAGGCACCAGAGTGCGCTACTGTACGTGTGCCCATCCTGACAGATTCCTCGTTGGATCGGCAAGCGGAGGCATTCTGCGGCCCATCTCCCGTAGAGGGCGGACATGTTTCACAGTTCCTCGCGCGGAATACCTGCTAGTGCCCAGGCGTTACCACAGGCACACAAAGCTCGGAAGCGCTGCCGTTTGCTCTATTTTGTGGAGTCGTTCTGGGGCTGAGAGCCGAGGCATAAGATGTCTTCGCATTGGCGATGATCTCATGCGTGCAGTTTCATTATGCTTTCACCGGGTTCACGAAGGGAATTCTCGGTCGAGGTCCCACTCGGCGATACCGATCGGATCCAAGCAAACAGCTCACAGCTCGACAGAGTATATGCTGTCTGCGATGAGCCATGGTTCCAGCTGAGATTTACGCGGCAGTACCGTAAGGGCGGATGTCCTGCCGACGGATTAACTGAAATCGCACTGATCCACACCGTCAGCACGAAACCCGCCCGTGACGAACTCCGGCGGAAAGAAAGAACTCTTCGATATAGGGCTCCGTTTCTCTCGTCTGCCTCGGCTGTCAGATTGTAACCTCAGGAATCTCCATTGATCATAACTCTACGAACCACCAGTCGTCCGCTACTTCTGTCGCTCCCTCTGCTTGGCGCGCTGACCTAGCTGCGTCGGGGTTAATTGAAGAACGGGCAGGCGGCAGATACGGAGATATGACCGTGGCATGCCACTTATTTCGTTGACTGTGGCCTATCCGTGGTCTAAAATGGGGTTTATTGCTGGTCTCATATCTCGTCTTCGAAAGCTCCAGTACCTCACTCGTACCATTGACACCAATCGGGAAACGGGATCATATTTTCGAACACGGATATTAGCTGACATATTTGAATAAGGTAGCGTTCAAATACACCGTACACATCGGAATGCCACATGTGGGCGAGTATACGCCGACAGGACGATCGACACAGCTGATATTTTCGTCTTTCCGGCCTACATACTCATGGCCGTTAAAAGTTATACTCTTATGAGTCGCTCAATCCAAAGCCTGGCTTCACAGCATGAGCATCTTACGTATACACCCTTTTGGGCTTTCAAGGCCACATACCGATATATACCAGACAATTTGCCTATCTTTAATCTGTACACGGCTGAGGAAAACATCAAGTAATCTACCTAGTCGACTTATCAAGCAATTTCTCTCACTGCCTTGCTCCTCTGGGTCTTGTATAATGTCGACGCAATGACATTTGCGCTCAAGCAAAGCTGTTGATTGGACATTATCTGTCGACTGTCCGCTCTTTTGACCGTTCGTCTTCACACGGGAATTTCTACCTTGTCGGCTTTATGTTAATCGTGACGGGATATCCCCCTTTCACAATTGCAACCTCGCCGGCCGGGTTGTCTTTTCGATGCCAGGACGACTGACGACTGACTATCTTCTCATATTAGGAAGAGTGTGCAAATCATGATACGAGAGAATCCCACGTGCAAACAGGTGCATCAAGAATAGGTCGGCCGGATAAGCGTAAACAGTCTCCGGCCTCCCCCGCGTTTAGGCCCACTGTCCCGTATGCCGTTCGCGAAAGGTCAATTCTGGGCGTCTCTGTTTTCATAAAATTAGCAACACTGAAGACGATGAGGCCTAGACGGTAACTTGAAGCAATGGGCAATTGAGAATTTACCGCCAGCTGTGCCTGTGATACCAACTAGTACTCCGCAATGGTGCACCTGAAGGGGCTATGCAGAGACCTAAGGTACAGGCCCTTACCCAAGGTTTGATAGTAGGTACCTCAATGACCAGGCAGCCACGGTCGCTTTGCCTGCTCTCGAGAAGTAAGGGATGGCGACAACCAGGAAAGTTCTGAATAGACAGCGGCCGATGAGCAAGATAGATGAACTGATAGGGAAGCAACGCCTGCCTCGCATCTGATTCAGATGATTATCTGTCGCTGTTTGGCCGTGCGTGACTGAGGCGGTTTGGTGAGGTACAATGCAACATCAGAGTATAATGGCGATGATGGCAGGCTCGAGGTTCCACTGCATGCAGGTCTTACTTCTCACAAATCAATATTTCAGACTTCCCCTCTGGTTTCTTACTTCATACAACGCATTTCCTTCCACGTCTCTCCTTCCACTTTCATTCGTGGCTGGGATGGTCGATTTTAATATCACGTTTCTTTTTCCTTGACCCATGCAAGCATTGCATTGCATCAGGTCATTCACTATCATACACCCAGCTTGACGCATGTGAACAGCCGTTCTCTGCACCTCCGTCCCTGTGATAGCTCAGGCCTCATTGTTGCCAACCAGTAAGTTCATTCAATAAGCATTGAGGCATGCTTGACAAGGCAGCTTCATTGGTCTTGGTCTTAATTTATGCTGTCCCTTCCCCCTCTACCCCTCGCCTTACCGCTGAGGCAGACGCCCGTAACAGTCACTCACTTACGAATATGACAGACTCTTTTAAGTGGTCAATTAATGCAGCCTGACCCCATAACTGCCTTCTCTGAAAGCAATGCAACCTGCACTTGTCCGTAGCAGCTGCGGAGTATTACTCGATATCAGAGACATCACGTTTTCATGACTTGGTCTTCTCCGCCATTTTTCTACTACGTTCTGGTTCGTCTATCTCAGTCCATTTGGCGATTTCTATCGCCTGCACTAAGACGTGATCGGCATACCCAACAGACAGAGCACACCTGGCATTTTGGGGGCAAGCAGGACACCAGTATCAGCCATGGATGCCACCGGCTATGCTGTGTTCATGAGCAATCTGCCATCAAGTATGACAGACCTTGGCTTCAAGACTCAGCTTGCACCGTTCATGACAAGACTCAGAATTAGCGACTACAGCTGCCAGAAGCTAAGGGGAAAGACGATCGGCAACTTGACTTTCCTTCATAAAACAGACGGAGAGAACTTCATGAGTCAACATGGCTCTATACCAATTCCGGGCGTCCATCGCAAGAGGGCCCGGCTCCACATTCTCAATCAGCCCGTTCACTGCAGTGTACACAACAGACCACCCGATCCAATTCTCGTCCGGGTTTTGCAAAAAGAATCAGAGGACAAGGCACATCCTGATGAAGCTGGCGGAGAGTTGAAGAAGCATGAGTCTGTTGTCTTCGATACCTTGGGGCTTTCATGTGGTCACTACGAATACCCGGACAACGCAGTTGCCTATACGGCTGATGTGTATTGGACCAAGCAAGGCATCGCGAAATTCGCTAGGGATTGCTTGATCCTCAAATTCCCATCTGACATCGACACGATACGGGTGGAGATACAGTACAGAGCAATCGTTGAGGTCGTGATTTCCATGCGTCCGGCCTGTCTGTTCTTGACCCTATGGGAGGCCCCCAAGATCTTCAGCGAAAGGTCCTTGGCTGGCTTCGGAACCATGCGCATCTCTGGCACTTCGAATCCTGCTCGGGCGCCTAGAAGAGCCCGTATCAGCAGCATTCCTCACGCTCATAGCGACCATAGTCGAGTCATTGGACAGTCTCTCATTTACTGCATCCAACTTTCCCCACAAGACATTGACCACAAAATAGGACGATTGCGAAAGAAGGACTTCCTGACCTATTCATTTTACAATATTCCGAGCCCCCTTGTTGGTCAGACCTACATGGCACAGGGCTTGGCGGATTTTGAAGGCCGAGTTGCTCAGTATGGACAAAAAGTACCATTTGACTTACTTTTCCAGTTCCAATCGCTGGTACAAAATGGATACCTTCTGCCACAAACAGTTGGCCAACTTCTCCAGAGGCTTCGTGACTGGATCGTACAGAATGGGCTCAAAACTACCCATTCCGTAGTAAAAAAGCACGACGATCTAATCAGAGATCATGTTGCTAACGGCTCACCCCTTCGACTACCATTCTCGGCACATGCCGTGAAGAGACTGTTCAAAGACATCCCATTTCCGGGGCCAAATACTGACTCCAGCAACTTCAACGCAGAGGAGCTATGGGGATGGCTAATAGAAAATGAGAAAGAGATTAGCCAGGGTTTTACGAAAGAGCTGTTCTCCGAGCGAGCGCGACAGAATCTCACGTTGGTATACAAGGTGCAAGTCACACCAAGCAGAGTTATGATCAGTGGTCCGGAGCCTGAAGCAAAGAATCGGATTCTTCGGAAGGTATACGATCTGAATACGCTTCAAATCTTCCCATTCATGTTCAATTGACGGCTGACATTATTGGTAGTAAGCAACATCAGCCTTTGCGTCTTCAGAGTAGTATCAAGCTGCCTTATTATTTCTCAGGCAGTGCATTTTCATGTTGACCACATCTTTGTAATAGACATCCACGCCACACGGAGTACTTTGCCCGAGTGCAATTCTGTGACGAGGATGGCCAAGATATTCGTTTCAACTATAATGGTAAGTGCTAACGTCACAACATCCTCTCTAATGCCCACCGTTCTAGTTCATTCGTGCTCAAAGCCGTTCTAATATATTATTCGCAGTGTCGCTAAGTGAGATCTACGCACGATTCAACAAGATCCTTCGGGACGGCTTTCCCATTGCCGGACGTCTTTACAAGTTTCTTGGGTTCTCTCATTCATCCCTCCGATCCCATGCAGTATGGTTCATGGCAGCTTTCATGGACGACAATAAGCAACTTCGAAGCCATGTAACCGTCATCAGAGAACTTGGCCAATTCAGTGAGATCCGCTCTCCAGCCCGATGTGCTGCAAGGATTGGACAAGGCTTCTCAGAAACACCACATGCGGTCGATCTAGATGCACTCGGAACTAGAATTGAGATAGTTCCCGACGTCAAATCCAGGGATGGCGCCCGCGTCTTCAGTGACGGAGTAGGAACGATATCGAGGGAACTCATGGAAGCGATTCATGATGAACTCCCCCCAAAGGCAGCTAGCGCTACTTGTTTTCAGATCAGATGGGCCGGTGCGAAAGGCATGTTGAGCCTAGATGACACGCTTGATGGGTTGGTTATGCGAATCCGCCCCAGTATGAATAAGTTCGACAGCGATGACAAGAAGAACCTTGAAATCTGCGACACCGCCAATAAACCGATTCCACTGGTTTTGAATCGACAGATGATCAAGATTCTTGAAGACATGGGGGTTCCTCATTCGGTGAGTCACCTGCTTCATGTTCTGAGCAATACTAAACCTACTCGCGTAGTGGTTCATCGGATTGCAGAGCAAGGAGCTAAATCGGCTTCGGAAGATTACCGCCAGCACTGACAACACAGTCATTTTTCTCAAAAGACAGAAGATTGCAGAGCAGATGCGATTCTTCATGTTCATTCGCCGCCTACAGAAACTTGGACTCGACTACAGAAAGGACGCGTTTCTTTGCTCTGTTGTCGAAACCGCTGTTTTACGCGAGGTCCGACTCCTCAAGCACAAAGCCCGCATCCCTGTCGATAAAGGCGTTACTCTATTTGGCGTGATGGACGAGTTCGGATTCCTAGGAGATGAGGAAGTATTCGTCACATATGACAGACGTCCAAGAGAAACATATCCCGACTTGCATGGTCGCTGGCTTGTCATCACCAGATCACCGGCATTACATCCGGGAGATATTCAAATTCGTCGAGCAGTCGTGCCACCCGAGGACCATCCTCTTCGCAGTCTGAGCAACTGTATCGTCTTCAGCCAAAAGGGAAAACGTGACCTTCCTAGTCAACTCAGCGGAGGAGATCTCGAGTAAGCTTTTCCTGGCCCAAGGTCAAAGCACAAGAAAAAAATCGTCCGGAAGCTAGAAATTTTGCCTGGCTGTAGATCGCTGACTTGAGATAGTGGTGACATTTACAATGTGATATGGGATCACGTTCCCGTTGATGACTGCCGACGCGAATTTGAACCAGCCGAGTACCCCAGAGTGGCCCAGGTCGACATTGGCAGAACTGTCACCCCCGACGACATTACCGAGTTCTTTGTTAAGTTCATGGCAACTGATCAGTCAGTGATATTACTTGTTTCTTATTCATTATCCTCATGCCTCTCTCCGTCTTGGTTCGATCTGAGGCTGATTCGTTTTTTACTTAACATAGGCTTGGCCTGATAGCTATCAAGCACATTATACTCGCGGATATACACGAGGCAGGAACTGTTCATGAAGAATGCAAGGTGCTTGCGGAGATGCATTCCACTGCGGTCGATTATTCTAAGACCGGAATCCCTGTCGACTTGACGAAAATGTCCAATATGAAGAAGACCAACAATCGCCCTGATTTGTGAGCAAAAGACGAGGTTTGAAAGAAATATAATGAATTGTGATCCGCTGATCTCATGACAGTCTGGCACCTGCTCCTCCCGCGAATCTCGTCGACCGAACGGAAATCCAATTTGAGCTACCAAATGCACTGATGGCCGATGACGACAGAGACGAAGATGATGACACTGGTCCGCGACACCAGTTCTATAGGTCGGACAAGATTCTGGGGGTTCTTTATAACCTTATCGACGAGAAGCGAATCTGGAAGGAAGATATTCATGCCATTGTGAAGCGTCGCCCTGAGAGCTCCCTTTGGGGCGAACTCTGGGGTCATATCAAACAGCAATGCGTGGAACTCGACGAGGTAGATTGGATATCGTCCCTAGACGAAGCCAGAAGTATCCGACACGCGTATGTATTAGTCCCTCGCGCTTGGGTTCTGAGACTGACGCTCTTTAGTTACGAAGATGAGATTTGGGCGGCCACCAATACTTTCTCCGATCACGCTACCAAGGCACTGCAAGAGATCGAGGTCTTCACTGGCGCGGTTTTCAACAAGGCAGGGGTGCAAACTCGCCGCCAGCGGGATGCGTCGTTACAGTTGAAGGACGAATTCGATCGCATTACTAAGTGTTCGGAGAGTCTTATGAGAAGGCAGGATACTCGGACTTTGGACGCTCGAGCGAAGGCGCTTGATGACGACGATGACGGTCAGGGCGAGGAAGATCTGCCCAAGTCCACGGGCCTTGAGCTTAGTATGGCGTGCTTGTATGTTGGGATTGCTGAAGGAGGCGATGGGTCTGGCGGAACTAAACGGAGCAGAGATGACTTTGAGAGCTTTAAGATTGTTGCGGCGCATTGTGCGCTCCGTGAGCTTGAGAAGGCTGTTAAGGAGAGGGATGTGCGTGATGGGGTTGCTGAGCTGAGCGGTGGGTATGTGGGGGTGAAATGAGGGACGGTGGAAAGTGAAATTTGGGCGGGTTGCTACTGGTTCCGCGGGGAGAGGGGGCGGGTGTCTTTTGTGGATATACTGCGATTTGAGTTCGGGGTGGTTGGTTATGTATAATATGGGAATGGCGTAATGGGAGTTGACGAGCAGATGAGCTTTTGAAGGGAGAGCTAATGGGTCATGACGAGGTAGTCTGACTGCTATGCAGCTGAGAACAGTCGAGAGATGGGTATCGTAGGCGGGATCGTTTCAGTGTGAGTTAGGTTAGGTAGGTATTGCTAGTTCTGGGGTAGATACCTCGACTAGATAACTCAAGTGCTTTGCAGTAACGTTGTGTGTTGGCTTTTTGTAGCTCGTATCGCGTTTTGCTCGTTAATTGAGTTGTTTTAAAGTCGTTTGATACGTTGGTCGGCCATTATTGAAATGTCTTGCTTGAAATTTGACGAAGATCTGCCCGTGACCAGCATGTTTGGGGCCATGAAGGTAGGTTCGGTAATGGAATAGGTGGCTTGTAGAGGATCATGGAAACATTCGTGGGCATGCTTGATTTCGTTTCATCATGTGAGGTCTACCATTGGAGTTCCATTCTATGAACACTGGACTTCATCTAGCATCAACATCTGTCGGGTGAGCGAGTTGAGCTTTTTTCATAAGCCCGGTATAGCAATCAGACAGGATGGCATATAATCATTGTATATCGTTTTTAGACTGTATCGCCCGGATATACATACTTGATGTTGTGTCTGGTTTACGCTGGGTATAATCTTTCATGGAAGAACTGCTTGGCTAGGTACCTTAGACAGCATCATCAAGGGGCCTATTTTAAACATGTACGGTGTGATATACGACGAAATGCACAAACTGGCAAGACTAACTAATGTCGAGTCGAGGACTACGTATTTGTGTTGACGAGGGGCGCTAGGACATACATCAATTGTAGATTTATTGAGGTGGTCAAATCTCCATTTCTTTCCTCAAAGACGGAGGGGGGTACTGCACGGAGTCCCGATCACACTTACCTTATGCATCCGTTCTCGGCTTGAGTCAAGTCAGCTCAGATAGTCCGGTGTATTTCTGGGTTTCTGCGAAGAACGTATTCCGTGCTCAGGGCATATACTTGTCAGGCCTTGAAACGGCTTCTTCCGTCATTACTGGTGTGGCTACGACCTACGGCCGTTTAAGGCCTGACAAGTAGATAACAGAGCAGTCATGGGTGGTGGATTTATGAAGTCGCGGCATTATGCGTGTTGCGTGGCAGCAACAAGTACGACCTAGAATTTCGAACGTCTTTTCACGTTTGGCTTCATCGACAAGCGTCGGGTATCGAGTACTCTTCGTTCTGCGTCTGGCTTCTCTGTAGCAATTTATCCGCGCTAGAGTGAGCAAAGAGGTGGTTAGGATCACGTTCGTCCCAAAGGAAAACACCTCATTTGCCTCACAAAGTCTCACCCAGACGGATAGTGACGAGCCCTAGTGTGTCACGCGGCGCTGACTATCAGACTTGGGACTAGTACACGCAGACTGCGACACCAGTGAGTTTGAAGCACCAATCGGGTGCTGAGTGAGGATGAGTTGCTATCGACCGCAATGTCACCACCCGGTGTCCACGTGGGTGTTGATGGGTTGACCATTGATCTCGATGTGGCGAACCCGGCATAGGGTTCTAGAAGACTGGGCTCTGGTAATGCGAAGGTGGGCGAGCTTTCTCCCAACGATAGCTATCGGAGGAGAGTCCTCCTCACTTGGGCTATGTCAGATATGGCCTGGCCCATGTCGCCTGCCGGGACCAAGAGTCCAGATCATTGCGCAGCAGAGTTGAATCTGGCATCACTGAGCAGTCAGAAGGACACCATGATCGGCAGTGTAGGCCCAATGTTCAAGATCATTTTGAACGGCTCGACATTACATCTCTGAATTATGCCAAAAATCGGCGTCGTCGTGCAATATGGCGTCTTCACCCGGATGCTGAAGCTAAGGTAGTGTATAACCAGTGTGGCTGTGTGATGATGAAACACTCGCGTAGGAGGTATTACCCTGGTGCTTTGGGGGTCAATCGAAACCCAGCGCAATCTATCATCGAGTCGAAGTCGATGGCTGTTGGTTTGGCATCCCGCGCTTTTCGGGTATTCGCTCTTAGCCGTGCGGTCTCCTTTGGGAAGCGCGGGATGGTGGTGCTTCATGGTCCGAAGACGAAATAGGGGTGACGGGAAGAAGACGACGTTGACGATGGCTTGGGTTCAGCTGTCACTTGCTGAAGAGGACGGGCGGCAGCTGGCGTCTCAGTGTGGCTCACGCCCACTGGACCGAATAAAGATTGACGACTCCAACTCCAATAAAGAATGCATGCACGCATCATTGCGTGGCTAGATAGTCGGTGAATGCCAGATCTATGTAAGAAGAGTTGCCGTCCCAAGCTGCTGTCTCTGCCGATCTATCCATCTCCAACTACTCTCGCTACTGTAGATATACCTGAGGTAGCCATCACGCCACTCGGCAAGCTCCATTGCATTCTTGTCAGTGGTAACGTTACCCAACCTTTAATCAGCTTGTATACTAGGCATTCTACTGTAGAAGAGATCGCCCACGACGGCCAATGCACTGTCACGCAGTAGCAGTCTCATCGAGATTGCTCTCTATCTGCACCGTACTGATGAAAGCCGAAAGGCGACTGAGCGCCGGATCCGCAGAAAATACAACTGTACATGGGGCTCTGATATGAGACTGGAGAGACTGGGTCTCTCGCCAACTGGTGCAGCGTCTCAGGCTGGGCTGCAACACGGAGGTCATCGCCAGTCTCGCAGGGTTCTTATTGCGGCTGGGAGGTCTCCTGCAGTTAGAGAATATCCCAAAGAAAGATAGCGAGGTGGCTGGCGGCACGTGGGCCGGCGGAACAGACAAAGCAGCGGGCATCGCCTGGTGCAAAGATTCGTTATCAGTTCTTCCTTACAGCATGGTGCAATATAATGTGATGCGAGCGTGAGACGGCGAAATAGATGCCAAAAGAGACGGGAGGCAGTATCGCGGGTGGCATGTATAACCGACTCGACACGTTCCGGCGATAAGCCCAGCAGCACGTTTTCTGTAGCCTTGACATCTGACGGAGAATTTCGCTGTAAATTTCCCGACCAATGGTGGGGTGCTGTGGATTGAGCTGTGCAGCTCTACACGAACGCAGGCGAATAGGGACATGCAGCCGCTCGCTTGTCCAGCCAAGGAGGCTTCGAATGCTACGCTCTACGCTTCAAGGAGAAGGAGAGTTAAGCCGCAGCTGAGAGATGATCCTCATGGACGAGGCGATCGGGAAGAGAACGCTCGTGGCCGGGTTCGGCGAGACTCAGGAGTAGCAGTGCCAGTCGCCAGGACACCGGTAGCCTGGGTCACCGTCGCGATGTTTCGAATGAGGCGGGCCGGCGGACGTCGCGAAGATAGCTGTGCAGAGCTGCGCTGCTTTCTGCACGAGAGCCTAGGTCGAGCTCTCGAGCTCTCGCGGAGCTGCGAGCCGTCTTGTTAATCAAAACATCCACTCGCATCGAGCCTCCACGGCCCGGCCTGCCGGAACGCGCCCTTCCTGGCCCATACCACCCCCATGCAGGCCCGCGATCAGGGGTCTTCTCCAAACTTGGCAAGTCGGGCCAAGCAGACGACCGAGAAACAGACCACAAACAGGCCGGCGACGGGCCAGCGATGGGCCAGCTTTGGGCCAGCAATGGAAGGCAATACCATGGTATTTATTAGTGCTGGGGACCCCGCGGTGGCCCAGCACACGAGGGGACCTTGAGACGGGATCTGAATGGCCGAACCAGACACAGCAGCAGACTGATGAGAGGTCAGAAGACACGGACACGGGGTAATAAGGTAAAAGGTTGATAATGTCGAGCGTAGACGTGGTACAGCAGAGCACGGCCACCGCGCCGCTCCCCTCTCAACTGGGGAGCGCACTCGCAGCGGCTGCCACCGTCAGTGCGACACTCAAGATGCCGCCCACCACCGCTGCCGCCATGGCCTCCACCATGTCCTTTGCGGCGATGGCTGCGAGAGCGAACACCCCCGTTGCGACGACCGTCACCAGCCCAACTCCACCACCGTCTAGCAGCATCGCGAGGTCGTCGACAACAACACCCACCCACGCCATATCCTTGCGCCCACCACTGACGCCGCCCGCCACTGCGACGGGCTCGAGATTGCCAATCGGGAAATTAGGCGGGACGAAGCGCACACGCTCGAGCGAATCCAGCGACAGCAGAATCGCGAAGTCCAGGCAACGGCCGGTCTTCTCCAAGAGTATGGAGCCCCCGGTATTGTCTTTCTACGGCACTCAACCTGTCCCTTTACCCTCGCGATTTGCAAATGTCAAGCGGCGTCTTGTCGCCGGCCACGAGCCCGCCCTGGAAGCTTCGTGGGGTCGATTGATTGCGGCGTTGCGCGACGAGGTGAAGTACATCGACAAACACCGCAAGGAGCTCATCCCGTCAATTGATTTCAGTGACATCCACGATGCATCTAAAGTAGGCCCGTTTGGCGACAGCTTAAAACGCCATGGTATCGGTGTTATTCGCGGTGTCGTGCCACAAAAAGACGCGAACCACTGGGTGGAGGAGACCAAGAAGTACCTAGAGAGGAAACACGAATTCAAACCACCTACAGCCCAGGATCCAACTTGTTTCGACTTCTTCTGGACTCCGGCACAAGTGCGATCCCGCGCGCATCCTCACATGCTCAAGGCGCAACGTTTTGCCATGTCATTATGGAATGCAAACGACGACGACCGCCTTGCGACGAAATTTCCTATCACGTATGCAGACCGTATCAGGATAGAATCGAGCGCTAATGGTATTACCACCATCAACGGCGTCGCAGCCGCCGCCGCATCGGCTTCCCCCGAGGACAGCCTGATCGCTGCGGCTGCGGCGGCATCGGAAGTAGCTATGGCCCAGGTCGATAATGGGAGTTTAGAGCGATGGGAACCGGATGGGTATGGGCGATGCGGGCTTTACGATGACATATTCAAGGGTAACTGGGAGTCATACAATGCATGGGATCCCGCGGGTCGCATCAACGCGTCGTCGGATCTTTACAACGGCGCCGGCGCTTGCTCTATGATGCGTCTTTTCCAGGGAATTCTCGCTTTGACGGTAGTCGAACCTGGCATGATCAGCCTCCTACCTTCGCCCAAACTATCCACTGTGTACTTTCTATTGCGACCCTTCTTCTCGCCAAAGGAACCGACTCCGGAGCAAGGCGCCAGCGTCGAACAATGGGAGAAATACCTCGACCCGTCGAACTGGACTCTGGATAAAGAGCAGTCTACGATCATACACGGCGCGGTACCAGGACATGCACAACGTGTGACAGCAGCATGGCACCCACATCTTGAGCTCGACAAGAGTCTTGTAACCCCTCCAACGCTACAGCCCGGCGATTACATCGTTTGGCATCCGGATCAAGCATACCAATTCTCTAACACGCACTCTCGTCCAAGTCCGAAGCCTGGAACGTTGGACGCAGAGGAGACGTCAATGCTGGTGTACTCTCCAGCTGCTCCACTGACCCAAACGAATGCTCTGTTCCTCGCTCGTCAACGGAAGGCCTTCTTACGTGGACATCCTGGTCCTGATTTTGACTCCACTGGCACGGGCTTGGGCAGCGAAGCGCCACACACAGGACGTCCTAGCGAAAAGGAGATCAAAGAAGTAGGTGGCGAAGAGGGCTTACGGGCCATGGGATTGGCACCATGGATAGCGAGCAAAGATGCAACGCCATTAGACACACCACGCGATACGCCGCGCGAGACGCCTCGTGCTACGCCTAGGACTAGATCCCCAGTCGAGGAGAAGAAGGAGAGGGATGTCGAGCTGCGCACTAGCACTGTGAGTGAAAGCGCGACTTCAACGCGCCCAAGCTCCCGTGCCGAGGCCGAGGTCGTGAGACTCGCGAACATCATTCTTTTCCCCGACCGCTACGACTTCTACATGCCGACGAGAGCGAGTAGTCCTGTGCCGTCGGCGAAAGACAGGGATAAGGATGTGGATAGGGGTTCAGTGACCGAGAAAGCGGGCGAAAAGATCGCTAGGAAACTGGGCGAGGCAAAGAAAGAGTTGGAGAGCAAGACACGGTTCGGACCATGAGAGCCGAATTGGTACCAATTCAATTTTAGCTTGTGGTCTACATGTGCATTTTTGTATATAGCTTGGTTTTGGATATCCGGTGTCAAGAGTTGGAGTTTACAAGAGTCAGTGATCTTTCGACCGTAGAGCGAAGACACAATATTATACAATCCTTTGCGCACTTTAAACATAGCTTTCACCGACGATGTCGAGTTCTGGAGTTTGGGGCACAGCTGTTCAATATTTCATTTCTAGCCTACTGCTATGTACATCATCTCCATTTCCAAGCACCCACCAACAGAGTCATCAACACTCTCACGACAACGTCAGCGACGACGATCCGCTCGGCCCGTTCGCACCATTCGTATAGCCTTCCGTCGCGAGAATCACTTTACGAGCAATTAGTTAGTACTGCCACTGAGAAGGATATGCTTTAAATACTGATGACTTACTATAATCATGTCCACCCAGATTCATGCCAAAGCTCTTCCAAGCATCGAAGTGCTTGCCCGTGGTGATGGTACCGCCGACTCTACTCTCATTCCTAACCGACTACACACACGTATCAAGTCAGCAAATACATGATTTTACCGTCCACAAGTCAGTTACATACCCAGTATTGCTGAAAAGTAGCAGTCCCCTGAATCGACGGCTTATTGACACGCGTAGACGTATACACAGCATACGTCCCCTCGCCCTCAATCGTGAAATTCCCCTTCGCAGTCCAGGGCTCATTAGGCGCGAGATCGCCGTGCGAGTCCATGATGTAGTACTCGATCAGCGGGTTTCGCGTCCACCCGTAGATCGACAGATAGCCTGGGCCCTTTGGTGTGTATGTGCCGGTGTAGTTCACGGCTCTGTCGAATCCACAACATGTCATGTTAGTAATGATCCTGTTAAGATGGGAAGGGGGGGGGTTGTTGGCTGACCTATTACCGCCAGGACTCCATCCCTTTCCACACACGAATCCGCCGTTATTCCCAGACCATGTCGCCGTGTACGAGCCGCCGGCGCCGTTGTTGCAGTTCCAGCTCCCTGTGCCCTCGGACCAGTAGGACCAGAAGTAGCCCTGGCGTGTCTCGAGAGTGGCGCGCGAGTCGGCGGAGTGGAAGAGGTCCCCGAGGTGAGGGAGTGAGAATGCGCCTGGGAGGAGAGCGAGGGTGAGAGCGATGGATGACAGCATTGTAACTACTGGCAGATGACTGACCGATGTGACTTGGCGTGCTTGAGAGTTTGCTGCTTGTTTGTTCAGCCCGTCTCCTTATCAGGTGTAGAGGGATGCGACGTTCCCCGGATTTTTGCCATGTCGTGAGGGAGGCGTTTAGCCTGAAGACGTTCGACCGTCTGTGGACTGGCACAATTTGGGTGGTATATTGCAGAACTGCTACGCCCCTCCTTGCGAATGACCAATGAGGGGATTGAGCATATTCAAGGGTTGAGTGCAATGTTTGGATCTTGTTTGGGATGAGGGTGCGCGCATCTGTAATCTGGGGGTAAGTGCCGGACGTGAGGAATGTCTGGGGTGCAGCATGTCGTGTCGTTGGATGAGCCGCAGGAGACCCCGCAAGGTCAATCGCTGATGCTGTTCTTTTGTTTGTGGGTGTTCGTTATGTGAGTTGAGATGTGACAAGTTTAGCTTGAACTACGAGGCCAGGCTCAATGACAGTTTTGGGAATATAGCAGAAAAGGAAAGAAGAAAAAAAAAGGGAAAAAAAAAGTTGTTTGGAGGCCCACCGCTTACCCGGAGCCGAAGCCCCCCTCCAATGATCCTTGAGTTTGTTTATGCAAGTATCTAATGGCTTCTTTCTACCCTGATAGGGCGGTCGCTGTTCGTCTGTTTTTTTGCGTGCTTGCCTCTTTCCTTTTTTTCTCCTATTTTCCCCATTACCCCTATTGTCCCTCCTCTTTTTTCTTCCTCCTCTTTCAATTTTTTTTTTGAGATACTTGACTTAGCACCGGGCTCGAACAGTCGACCTTTAGTTTAAACCCAGAGAGCTAGTCAGCTGAGCTACCATGGCATGGCCAGTGTCCAATGGTGCTAGGTCTCCGAGCTATAGCTCCCTATATGGCACAAAGCTGGTTGCCTGAGGCTACGGTGAGGGGCATTGCGTCAGATTGAATGTTTGGTTACCTGGTGATAACAGAAGGGCAGGTACGCGAACTCCTTAATTAGTTGATTATCTGTTACATGACCTTTAACACGATGTGAGCTGGATGTTGCCGCCATGCGAAAACCCTCATATCTGGCGCTGTCGCCTTGCTGGTTTCGCATCTAGTTCTACCACATGTACGTGATCCCCTATTGCTTCATATGGCCGTTCTCTACCTCCCGCTTCGTGTATCTGTCTGCTATCAAGCTCCTGTGTTCCGTTTTTAGACGCGATGGTTGACTTCTTTCTACTCCTACTCCATTTTCTTCGGACCAGTAGGATGGCAGTCACGGTAAGAATAATGACGAGGGCGGCGACGCCGACTGCAAGGCCGACGATGGCATTCCCTGATAACCCAAGATGTGAGTTCTTTGGTACACTCCCTGTATTCGATGCCGTTGGGGAGGAAAGACTTGAAGCTGCGCTGAGTGGCTGACCTGTCGTCACGCCAACCACGCTCACCACATCTGTTTTCGCAGTTGCCAGTCAGCTATCTGAGTTCCACAGTCTCCCGCGAGGCGAGGTTCTAGTTTAGTAACGTGGTTCTGTCACATGTGAGACGTACCGGCGTGATTACAATCATACACTGCAGAGCAGTCCCTATCATCACGCCCATACAGCACCCAGGGCTCCATTGCATAGCAGACGAAGCTTGTGCCCCAGCTATTACTCGCGTTGCCCGCAAGCAGTCCATCCGCCGGCCGTGATTCTAGGGTTGCAGTGAAGTTTGTGACACCGCCACTGTTGTCGAAAATAGTAGAAAAACGTGCGTTTTCCCAGTCTTTAAGTCCGTGCTTTGGTGTCGTGACATTCGCGATGGATTGTGGGAAGTAGCGTGGAGCGTCGGGATAATATGCTGCTTCTGACTGGTTGCTCTTTCCGACACAGTCCATCAAGAACGCATCTGGGAGTTGTCAGTAAAGTCATGAAATGTGCATGACTGATGATATGCTTTCGTTGCGGTGTTACGTGATGATGTCTTACGTTCTTGAGGGTAGTCTAAGTCTCTTCGTGACACCCGCATAGCGTCTGAAACCGATCACAGACGCAGAATTGGGAATTGAGTCAACTAGCAAGTGACTATGATTCCAGCCACGACGCTTGGAATGCATCTCTGTGTAGTTGCAGATTACAAACGATGCCGAAGAGAGGTTAATCAAGTAGATATCCCTATGGTTTAATACACAGTATGTGCATATACCAACTCCTCCATCGAAGGCGTGAGATACCACTTCAACTGCAAGCCAAGGCAAGGCATCCAACCTAGCGTTGAAACAATGGTCATACTCTTCAGCTAGAACGGTGCTTATGTCATCTATGTTGAAGAGCGCCACTGACCGAAAGGCACGACATATTCATCCTGCAGGACTCGACAGCAGGACACGGACATACCGACCCCGCTGCAGCTACTGAAACCGATGTTCGCTCCGCCACCATCAACGGGCTGCTGCATAGCTGAATGATGGGATTATCAATATTGGGGTGACCGACGAAAGAAACGAAAGACTGCAGGCGGCCCCCAAATGCCAGTTTTGGGCTGAGCTGCATTTGGGGTCCAGGTCTTCTAGAAGGGCATAGGGGCGTCCTGGGCGTCAATTCTTGGTTACATCTCGTCACGTAGCCGAGAATTCATATTGCCGGTACAAAGTGGTTTCCCCGTGAAGCGTCGGCGCGATCGTTCGTCGGAGGCTATGTAAATCAATATATCCCCTTGTAGTCGCTTATCGCCCCATAGAGTGAGATTCTGCGCTGAAACATCGTCGCATTGGCCTTTATTCCAGTTGAAGACGTCAACGAAAGTATAAACGAAAGTGATGGAAGATGAGTGCGAAGAATTCATTTTAGAAATATGTATGACATAAACACTAATGTATATGAATACAATAGTCCGGACTTCTGTATCTGTTCATCTGGGATGAAATAAGTTCCAACTCTATAGCCTACCGCCTATCAAGTATACTCATCTACGGAGTCATGGCCTTATAATGGCTACAGATGGTCGAGTAGGGGATGATATGTCATACTCCATGCTCAAGTGAGACAACTCTACGCGGAAGTCTAGAGCCGTTTGGTCAACGACGATACCAGATGCATGATTTAGTAGATCGTGTATTTGTTGAAGAATGCTACCACTGATTTATTTCTCCATCGCCATCTCTTCTAGAGTCAGTTTACTAATGTGCATGTGACATTTCATTGATCTTGAGTACGGGTCGAAGCATTCCACGAACGACAAAGGACAACTGAACGTTGGATCAAGATAATCATCATTCAAATATATGTACACATGCTATATTGTTGTCATATAACTCCGTGTTTCACAGCCGTCTGACGCTTATTTCGTCAAACTTATACCATTAGACGTAACAGGCACCGTTCCTTGTGGGCATTTTGCTCATTTGAACAATCCCTTCTTTCCATCACCGTCGGAATCTTTCATCGGGTTCAACTTATCCATCAAACTTGGCTTGCTTGTCTGACGGTGAGCTGTAGTGGTGTCACCGACGTCCAACATGCTTGGCTTGCCAGTAGTACCAGTGGTACCAGTGGTACCGGAGGTAGGATAGCCTTCACGACCGCTCTCACGGTGGTGATCGTGGTGATGACCTTCACGGTGACCTTCACGGAGCCCTGATGCTGGGGTCATCTCATCACGTCGAGCTTCCCTACCAGCCATCGCGGTAGCAGCGGCGCCGGCCGCCGCATTGGAAACACCATTGCCAGAGCGAGACTCGTGGCGGTGCTCTTTGCCCTGATCCCGAGGATCAAAGTCTCCATGTGCAGCACCTCTCGGCATCTCGGATTGGTGGTGAATAGGTGCGCCACGCTCGCCATGGGCGATGTTCAAGATACCACCTCTCTCCTCGGGCGTACCCTCAAACTTGGAGTATCCTTGCTTGTCCTTGCCCAACACACTACCACTCTTTCGGTAATCCTCCATGCTCATGGTAGGTAAAGTGGTAGTGCTGTGGTGCTGGGCCTCATTGTGGTGAACCTCGTGGATTGGGACAGTGGTGTGGACAACGTGCGGCTCGACGGTTTCCTTGTGAACGATGGGTTGAACTGTCTCATGGACGTGGCTTAAGGGTGATGTCAGCTATATTCAGCAACAACATATTGACTAAACTTACTGGTGGACGTGTTCGCCTTGTTGGACAGCGCCTCGCTCGCGCGTGTGCCTAACGTCCTCAACTACGCGCTCATTTTGGAACTTCTGGCTCTCAGCTGCCAGCCTCCTCTTGATGGAATCTTCGTCTCTGTGATCGAACTCTCGGTGTTGCACCTCACCCTGGTTGAAGTGGTGCTGCTCAGGGAGTACTTCCCGGTCCGCCAATGGCTGAACCGTGTGGTGGTAGTGGTCCTGGTGTACCTCCTTGTCGATGGCAGTGTTGATGTTCTCATGCTGTCTTGGCTTCACAGTCTCGTGCTGGACAGCCGGAGCCTCGGTCTTGTGCACAGTCGTGTCATGGTGACCCGCCTTGGACACGAACTCCTTGAGCGATTCCTTGGCCTTGTTCATGATGTAATCGTTGCGTGGGGTGTCGATAAAGGTGTAAGTGATGAAGATGTAGGTTCTGGTACGGTAGGAGAATCAAGAATAGTGATAAGTATAGAGTTTACATCCTCTGGTATCCTCGGGGTTTTTCTAGGTAATTATATGACTTCGAAGAGTGTCGTGGTTGATAGTAGCGTAATGTAAGGTGTCATTCTGATGTCATGGTGGTGCGGTACACCGCGCGCTTCCCAGATTCGCTAGGTGGAATATGTATACGCTCCTATGACATGTTCGCGGTGATCTCATCTCCACGACAAGTTGACTCGTAGTGATGGAATGCATAGCTCTAGTCTTTTGCACACGTGGGTTGTAGGGAGCGGCCCCTCACTTCGTGGCGTACTATCTACGCGGAGCTAGGATGGCTATCACAATAGACCTTCTCAAAAACCAGATTATGTGTTATATAACTCACACTATACGCGTGTGTGTGTCCAGATCGATAACTAATGCATTGCAATATCTCCGATCTGCTACGTAAGATCTGGACGACATCTCTGGGTTCTCCAGTTTTGAGGGCGCCGTCACGAACTAAACCCACATGGCAAGCGGAACAACGCCGTTCTGACGTGCTGTCACATTCTTTGTGAACGAAACTTCTATAGAGATATTCGGGTAAAGTTGAAGAATAGGTGAGCGCAGTTGAGAGGCCTTGTGGTCAATTGGCATATATCGGAGACAGGCAAGGCAAGGGCTTCCGTCTTACTATGGTATTGTAAAGCATCGGTTCATGAGTAACAAAGCTACATATGAGAATCTAGTAAATGGTGTGGCATCAGTTCAATTAGTTTGCAAATAGTCTTCGAGTTGAACGTACGTTTATTTCATCATATCGACAGAAAGAGAAGGGCATGTTGTTACTGCCCGCTGTCAGGCGTATGGGTTCGTATGTCATTTATTTGTCATGAACCAATCAGAATGGGGCATTGAGGTTAGCCTAGACTGTCATCTGTTCTTGAAGCTAGTGAACTACTGCAACGGAGGCCTCGGCTAGACTCCTGCTAGTCGCATCTTGTAGGAAGCTATACGCGTAGAAAACATCTACTAGTATGTAGATCGATCTGTCGAGCAGCTTAGCTCCTATGACAGGTGTTCGTTGTGTTCATGTTCACCAGAGATGCGATGTCTTCTCTGCGCCGTTACCGCCTTAGCTCTGCTTTAGCACGATCGTCTCCGCCAGCCATGCTCACGCCTCCCCTCTCTGGGAATGATTCGGGCTCATTGAGGACATACGGAAAGGCTTGTTCTGGGGGAAAAGGTCCGGTCCGCTAGATAATCGATCTATGACGTGCGATTGTCGTAATCAACGAAGCCGTTCTACGCAGATCTAGCTTCTAAGGGCGTTGCGCACTTTGTCTGGGAGGCCGCGCCGAGCTGAACACTGAGGCGTTCTGAACACTCCAATGAGGTGATCACTTCGGATTGGCAGGCTTGGACCTGGCCAATGGGGTTTGCTACCAAAGTCAACGTCGACCATTCTCCAGACCACCAACTCTTCTATCTATTGCATGAGAAAACTGGAGGCGCATGTACCTCTATCGATTGCGGCCCAGAAATAAGTAAACAACAGTCCCATATGATCAAAAGATTATATGCATTATGAAACGAACCATGAGAAGGTTCCTAGGGCTATTGGGGTTGAAGAACGATTCTTCCGACCAAGCCAAGAATTCCGACGTCGAACCACAAAGGGCAGGTCAGCAACATGGCGCTCCCTCTCCAGCTACTGCGCCTCGGATTACCAACGGGATAGGTAACGCATCCAAAAAGGTTAATGGTAAGAAGTCACTGCTAGAGCTTTGAAGCTGTATGAAACCAACAAATAACAACGTGTAGAGAATCAAGAGACCGAACAACCTCGTGCCTCAGGTCAACGGCTTGCTGGCCATGTTCCGCCTCGAAAATCTGTATCGAATGAACCTAAAGTCGCCGCACCTAGAGTTCCTGAGCCCAGAGTTCCTGAGCCCAGAGTCGCTGAGCCCAGAGTTCCTGAGCCGAGAGTCGCTGAACCCAGAATCGGCGACAATGAACGAAGAGATTCTCAAGCGAATTATTCCAAAAAATTGCCTGACAACTCTAAAGGCTCCAAGGGTGTGAAACGTACAATGGACGACTTGGACCTGACCAACACTACAGACACGACTGTCGAAACAAGTCAAGCTACGAGTGAGTCCCGCGATATTCCTCCCAAGAAGCAAATTTCTAACGTGTCTGATACAGCTGTAACGCATGAAACCGTGCGACCACATGTTCACGAGATCATTCAAGAGCAAGTCACCCGCGACATCCACACATACGATGTCTATCATCGTATACAACCCATCTACGACGTCGAGGTGCTTCCGGCTCGGCACTTCGTACAAGGGCCCGACGGACGAATTGAAGAGGTAGCTGCAGCGGAACTTCCAACTGATTGTACGGGGCCGAATGCTCGATGGCGGGCAGGCTTGATGTCGTCAGCGGCTGAATCTGAGTCCCAAGCGAGGGCAGACAAGTCTCTTCCCCCGACCCCTAGAGTATTGACGCCTGAAGAGCCTGGAATGTCGAAAGATGGCACACACTCCGCGGGAATTGGTCGTGAGTCGGCAAAAGAGTATTATCCTGACTACGATACTGTCGCTGCGTCGAAGGTGGAAAAGTTGGTCCTGCCTATACACCCTACTGGTCTGAGGCCAGTGTACTCCCCGGCTGCTAGTTATTCGTGAACTTCCTGGGAGATCTTCTTTTCACGGTTTAAGCTTGACAAGATATGGTTGTATGGGATACTTTCGTGTTCATATAATATTCGGAGCATATGTAATTGTAATGCGCCCAGTCGTTTTTTAACTTGCGTAGCACAGTTCGTTTGGGACGATTCTCATATCACATCTTCACAAATGCGGGTAGTGCATTTCGCCTAGAGCGAACGTCCTTTGTTCAACCAGGCAAGATCATATTCTTCATCGGTGCGCTCGCTGGTCATTTGCATGAGACACTTTACCGGACTCCGCTCACATCCAAGCCAGATGCCTGATGAGAAGTGAGCCATGTTCACCATTGATGTTGAGAGGGAGTAGTGACCAATTAATCTCCACAGTAGATATCATGAAACATTTCACTCTGATTAACGCCCAGCTAAGAAGCATTGCTCGTAAGCCTCAAGTGATGTCTCACGATGCTCAAGCTTTTTCCCGCAGAAATTGAAGATTGACCGAGGACCAACTGAAATGTCATGCAACCCCGGATACAAAAAGCGGTGGGATCGCATCGTTGACCCTTCAAGACACGTTGGGTTTCTTTCTGGCAAGTGATTTCATAGTTTTCTTCATAGCACTTGAAAAGACCGAAACTCATCACGTAGCGGCGACCAAGGCTCTAGAAAGATCGCATCTTTGGGAATCAAGTAAAGTTTGGTGTTGAAGAACTGAGATGAGGAAATTCATCACCGGCGCGAAATTGTACACCGAAGTGTGTCTAACAACCACATAGTACTTGACTCAGCTTTTGATAAGCGATCAGATCGAGACCGAAGAGTAAAGGAATACTTGTGTGAGCTGATCATGAAGTAAAGTTGCCGGAGCGGAACGTCTTCTTAATCCCACTTTCTTTTCACCTGACCTCGGCGAGCGACTGGTATCGTACGACTTCGTGGGGGCAACCGCATCAGCACATCTTCAACTACTACTCGAAGAGGTTATACAAGATAAGACCTGTGATTTCTTCGACTTCAAAGCGAAATCGACTCTGTTCTGAAGATCTGTGCTACGACGAATTGCTTGTCACCAACCATGTCGAGCGTCTGCTCCGATTGAGTCTTCCAATGAAGGCAAATGACAACCCAGCAGAAGTAGCTACGAGCCTCCATTTGCAGTCCGTCGACCACTATGGATCCTCTCGCACGGGGGACTTGCGACGTTATCAATAAATCGACCACGATGGCATTTGCAATGGTGTTCGCCGCCTCGTCGACCGGTTGATAACCACAGTGGATATTTACGTGGTTGTCGATGGCACTTCGTCATCAAGTGCGCTTTATAGTGAATAGTACAGAGCATTTATATATGCTGTCGATTGTCTTATTCGAGCGATGGAAGTTACGTACAACCTCGCCTATGCTCTTTTCGACACAAGCCAGTACGGGGGAAACCTAGAGAAGCTATTCAAGGCTAAAGAAATTATCCACGCACCGTGAAGCCTCAGCCAACAGGTCGTTGTTAAGATCGGTCACGTGCCAACGATGTCCCTGAGGATGTGGTACTATTATTCACACTTTGTGAGCTTTGAAATGTTGAGCTTAACATCGAATCTTCCAATCAATGGAAGGGGAGTTCGTTACAATTCGATACACAAGATCATCCTGCACCTTTGTTGCTGTTAAGTACATGCATTGGTCCGTAGTGCTACGCGTTCGATACCAGACAGTGGTTGGCAATGCAGGCATCTCGAGAACATAAGCCATTCGAACTCAATGGCAGCCCTCAATCACCGCGTAGTCACTGCGACATCAAGGTGTGCGATGAACGAGTGTCTATTCGCTCGACCATGCGAAAGGGATAAGTTATTGCTCTTCATTCGGATGTGATTTCGAGCACGAGCACATATTGTTGTATTCCAATTGGCTGCTATCAAATCCTTGCTCTTCTGGAGACTGGGAATAACGGGAGATGCCCGCTAGGATGCAAGGATACCTGACAGATCATTCCTATTCTCTCTCTCGATTGTTGAAGAATCCCGTCTCGCTTGCTAAAACACAGTATCGCAAAGAAGAAACCCGATGTGTCGTTTGATGACGTTACGCATGGTAGATACCTACTACCCTAGTCCAAGTTAGAACAAATTGGCGCTGGTGGAAACTGCCAACTAGCAGATCCGGATCTTAACATCCCCGAGACGAACCGCCTGGACGGTAACGATCCCGGGTGAAGCAAGAGCACTTGTATGTAGATCTTCTCCATTCTGTAAAAGTAGATCAGGAATTTTCCAAATCGCGTGCGCGGAATGTTCCGTGAACATATCAAAAACCAGATGGACAGTTTCTCAGTCGCAATTGTACAGTCTCTTACCGCAGAATCTTGGTATAAAGGTGGCGGATTGTCAGGCATTGAATGTATTCGGACGATGATGAGGTAGAGGAGAGAGTGCCGGAGGGATCCTGACACTGTAGGGACATATATGGCCCGTGCATACCTGCCATAGGTGACACGGATGCTATTCTAGCCTTTCCGTGGATGTTCTGCGCTTTGATCTCAAGCAGTCAGCTCAAGCTGCTCACTCGCCATATCATCAGGGAAAGCCCCTGATCGGCAATACAAGTAGGCTGAACGGCTGTGAGTTAGGTTTGCACGTTGCAACTGATCACTCAAGCAATGGTTAATCAACTCTTACGAGTCTGCTTCGATACTTGTACAGGGCCATATGAGTGTAAAATTTGATACAAGTAGACGCGGCTCGCGATCATGATTAGGTAGTGAGCCTGAGTCTACATGACGATGTCTATGAAATGCATATTGTTTGATGCGGAAGTCGAAACCTGTGCGTCTGACAGCCAAGTCCGCTAGGCAACCACAAGTATTTGCACGGACTACCGTACGAGAAACACGGGCGAGCAGGCAAAGAAGAAGCGCGATGATCGACAAACGGAATTCTAGAAGGAAATGAAACATAGCGATCGTAGCGCCGTGCTGTCGGGTCGCTGCAGATTGACTCATATGAGAGCCTCTTCCGTTTGCTAGTATATCGGACCTTGTGCAGCACGATAACTACCAAGTCATCGGATGTCAACCATGCTCCCGCTAAACACATGGCGATGTCGCATGATCTGACTACTGGGTCGACTCGATCTGAACCAGGGCACAAACGAGCATAGCAGTGCAACCAGTTGTTTGTGTCTCACGGAACTGTCAAGGCTCGTGGCAGCTCTGGGCATGCAGAGAATGTTTCATTGATATTATCCAAGCTCGTACCACGACAGGTAGCTCCATATCAGGAGCACCATTCCCGAATCGAACAGCTCTCATCAAGCTTTGGCACGAGTAGCAACCGATGTGGGGGAGACAGATCCGGTGGCTTGAACCCCTAGCTACTCGCACAAGAAGGTTAAATAACACGGGGATCAAGCGACGAATAGTCTTTCGGCGCCTAGTGATAGCGAGCGAGCTTCGGCGGGATACCGCGATGATGAATCTCGTGATGGAGTGCGGGCAGATATTGCCAGTCTTTCCTGTGCAACGGTAGCGATACATACCCGGGCGCCTCCTATAATGCGACTTACCATTCCATTGAACAAGCACTGATGTGTACGTGTGTACTATATAGAAAAGTAAACACGGTGAAGTTGTGTATGACGACTCGTCAGACTTTAAGTCCCTTCTCCTAACCCACGGTGTGGGGGATAGTGGACATTTGCGAATTACTCAATGAAGGTTAGTGATCGTGACCATGTCTCACTATACTTTAGAAAGGCAAGGGCAAGCAAACGAACGAACATTCGGCGAAGGCTTGCGTGGAAAGATCGACACACTTCCTGCCGCGTTTCAACTAGACAGCTTCTTTTTCTCATCAATCATCACGGAATACAATTGTCGGTCTCACCAGCAACAGGCTCAAGAGGCTCGTAGTCTGTACCTTACACAGTCGTTGTATTCACAGAAGTTTTATACGACATTCCGTACCTCATAGCAATACATGACAAGTGGCCAGGCAATCCTTGGCCGACATACCTTGTTGGGTTCGATATCGAATCTCAGCTACTCCCCGTCCAATGTGATCAATATCCACGACCTTAAAAACCTTCCCTCAACGTCCGTGGGCACACACACACGGCCGAGATGGAGATGGAGAAGGATTTACGTTCGCGCCCAGCAGACCCGACAAAGTCATCCCGCTCCACAATCAGCCCACTGGCCACCAACAGACTCTGACAGAGCACCAACTGTGACAAGGCACGGAGTCTTGAGATATCCAATCATCATTACCGTGCAGCGCCTCGCCGCATCGCTCCTAGCTGCATCTAGGTGATGGGCATCAACCTGCCGGTAGTCCCAGCGCCTACGGGAGTCTGTGCTGCATCTGTGCCTGGCATTGGACAGGCCATCCCATCTTGGCTCGTCAGTAGGATTCCCTCCACGCCGTCACACCCCAATGAGCAGACCACCGGCAGACGAGTCAGAACAGGCTTCACGCCGTCGTGCGCCAAGCTGAACCCGCCGTGCCAATGAACCTATTCCGACCTAGCAACTCATCTCCAGTGATGGCGCTCTCCAGAAGTCGTCGTTGCGGCCCGGCGCAATTGAGCCACCCCACAGGCTGAGCCGCCGTCATTCTCTTGTGATCCACATCGTCATGCTACTACCCGTCACTCGCGACCCCGAAGCTCGTTCAGAGAAAAGAAAACGGGAGTGTACTGTACGCTGCAAGTTCTTCCGTCCTAACAAAGAGACCGTAAGTGTTGGTCGTGGCAGACGAGATGAATATCTGCAGTAGACCCTTGCAACCCGCAATCTCTATGCCGATAGCTTCTACTGGCGCTGTTGGAGACCCTCATGTCGTCCTCTGATGGAACCTGATATGGGAATATCGTATACAGTCCCGCGAGGACCCTGCTCCTAGTTCTTCTCTGATTTCGCTGTTCTCTTCTGCCTCTAAGGGAGTCTCAGGAGATTTTCTTGATTTCAAAGCATTCACGGTCATTTCGCGGTCATAGCCGTCTCCCCTCCCTAAACTTTACATTGGGTTTTGCCGATTGTATGCCACCGCGCGTCTCGTAGCGTGAGTATCCCGCACTGAGTTCTGTATGCAGCTCGGGCATCAGTTTCTCTTCTCTGCTTATGGAATTTCCTCGTCGCTGATTGCAGTCTGCTCGACTCAGTGGGGTTTTTCACCGACAGTTGGGACAAGCTGGACTAACGGGAGACCATCTGAGACAAACATTGCTTTGTGTAACGTGCGTCCGATTGTCCAGGCTTCGAAAATTCTTCCACGATTTATTCCATTGCCGGGCATTCTGATGCCATTGGGTGGTCTTGCGGACAAGATGGCCGAGACTCCCGTCTATCATGGAAGCCTCGTGGCTTTCGAGGGCCCTCAAGACATCGTCGCAACACAGCTTCGTCTACTCCCCAGTTCCTCCAAAATCCTCATATTACCGCCACTTCAAAACTTTGTTCGGGGAGACGAGGCCGCTATGACATTCGACTCCCGATCACACATTCTGAAGATCCACGAGGCATGCAATGCACGATCAGACATGGCCCACTCGTTTCTGCGAGAATCTACGCCCGATAACAAGCGTTTGGTATTCATGAATGGCGGTACAGCAACAGCACAAATGAGCTGCCTGAACACGATCAGCAAACGGGCGACGAATGGCGATATTGCGACAGCCGAGACGATGTATAACGAGCTCATACGAAATGGTGTCGCGGGCCTGGAAAGACGTCAGGATCCAGTCAAGGCTTCGGGCAGAGTGACGCAGGAGAACGAAGTTATGAAGGGGGATTGCGATGGAGTGAGGTCGATTGACCCCGTTTCAGCAGCTATGAGGGCCGCAGATGCTCTGGATCGCAGAACAGCATCTCTACAGGCTGGCAACGAACTCGATTTAACCGGTTTCCCTCGGCCTCGCAGTATAAGTGTACCTACTCGCACGGCGGCAGACGACCTACAGGACGTTGCGCCCTTCGTTGTTTTCGGTTCACCGGAGAGGAATCAGTCGCAATCGCAAGCAGTACACAAAGCACACGAACACTCGTCGGTTGAGAAGTGGCGGTTCATGACAGCTTCTGTAGGTCAATTGGCAGATCCGAATGCGGCTTCTCGACCCCCAAGCTGTGTTGGTGAAGCGTACCATGAAACGCCTTCAACTCCGACAAAGATTGTAAGCCCACAGACTCTATCATTCGACCACATACCCCATAGTCCGGCTGAGTTGGGCAAGGCCCGGGTTATCAACGTTCGATCATCGTTCGCGACATCAACACATAAGCGACACAAATCCCTAGACCGGATCTATGCACCTGGTATTCGAAATCAAGACATCTCTCTCTGCCAATTCCCTCCACCATCGCTTTCTAGAGATTCCAATAGTCCTCACGACACAGACCGGAGTTTGGATGAGAAAGAGAAAGAGAAGGCAACTGTCCTACAACGGCGAAGCGTGCTTCGTTCCAAGTTCAACTCTGAGAACACTCAGCTTGCATTCGTTAAACCAAATCCGACGGTCATCCAGAGAAGGCTGTCTTCCCAAATTGAACTCCCAGGCCTCAGGACTACCGGTCCACGACCAGCAGCATACGTTGATCGTGGCACGAATCCGGCGGAAGACACAGAGAATGCGGGCTCATTCCTTAATCTTGACGACGATTTTGAGCTCGATATCGACGAGCCGTTTCGCACTGTGCTGCCAATGGTCGAAGATTTGGTGATTCACTTCAAGAGTGACGAGCGCAATTTACAGTTAGAAACTTTGATTCAAAGCTTCAAAGATGGTACCTATCCAGTGTCAATGCCTCCTCTCCTTCCGGAATTGGAGAACATGGAGGGACCCAGAACACCCTCCAAAGGAACGTCTACACCGAAAGCAGGTCGGAATAACACACCGGATAGCCAACGAATAGCAGACATACCTATGAAGGTCTATCAGGTGGATGCGGACGAATATGACCCCTTCGCATCCCATGGCAACTATCTTCAGTCGCCTAGAGGCTATTCACCACCAAAGAGCACCAACACTCAGAGACCTCAGATAACTGTACCAACACCACCAACACCTGCGCACACACCACCGTCCCCAGACACAACGTCAGCATCCGATACTTCTTTCCATGAATTCGATACAACTGAATGCCACACAGCTGTAGCGACTCAAAATTCATTGCGATCCATTCTGAGCATATACTTCCCGCCTGACGAAGTCGGCTACCAACAATTCAACTTCCCTTTACTTCCAGAGCTCAGCAGCATGTGGCGACCTGTGTTCAGACAAGCGTCTTCCGAAAGCCTCAAGAAGGCGAATCGGAAGATCGACTTGATTCTGGCGATAGGTGCGCAGCGTGGCGTCGATCGGGAGTTTCTCGGTGCCATCAGCGGCTCTTTAGAAAAGCTAGGAACAAAACCGAGTGGTCTCACCCGTAGCGGAAGGCTTGATTTGAGGTACGTTCCAGCTCTAGCATAAATCTCCACCTGCATCACTAACTGAGGAGCAGATACCTCATTGCGAATGCTATGCAGGCCTTCACAGCGCAACCTTTGGCCAACCAAGCGAAAGAGAACCCTTTCAATAACTCTCTTCTCCTTGCTACTTTGATCATACCGCACTTAGAGACTTATATGGCTGCGCACGCTGATACGCGCTTCTTATTGCTCGAATACCCATCCGAGCACCTATCTACCGTCTTGGCACTCCAGCGTCTAGTGGGTGTTGATCTTCTCAAAGTCGCTGGTATCATAGACGGCGAATCGAAGGAACCTAAGCCTCGCCACGGCCTTAACACGTCAAGATCGAAAATAAGCTCAGAATCCATATCCTCTCTGTCAGGTCTCCCAACCCTGGCCAAACACTCAGGCCCGTCTCTAATACCCAAAATTGGGTCAAAGTCGCCCGACGGTGTCTCTACCTCCAGCACTTCGTTTTCCAAGGCGAACTTCATCATCACTTCGGCGGCGACCGAGTCGGAAATTGCGACGCTGATCTCGACTATCTGGAAGATCCTCATCGACATCTCATCTTTCTACATCCCAGACGGCAACGTCTCACCAAGGCACTCCCTCCTTTACCCAGCGAAACGTAGGTCTCTCGCCAGCTTAGCAGAGACAGAGAGCACCAAGCGCTCGTCGAAGCGTAACTCGCGAGAGCGACCACTGGCAGATACACCCCTTCTCGATCCAGAACAACAAAATGCACCCCTAGCTTCCGCAGCAGCCATGCTAGGTTTCTCCTCTTCATCGTCCCCATCACTTCTAGACACCCCTCACAGGCCGCCATCAACCTACGTCTCAACCGGCACCTACGCCGACCTACCCCTCCCTCTCTCCTTACCCACCCCTACACCAACCAACGCAATATCCCTATCAACACGCTTGAGGTCCTCCAGCGGCTCAATCGCAGAAACCGTAAAATCCAACCGAACCTACAAAACGTCACGATCTCAGCGAAATAAACTGCGGCATCTCTTAGGTCGGGACTTACCAGCAACCCCCCTCGACCAGGGCAGACCAAGCGATGCCTGCTCTTACTTCGACGTCTCGGATGACGAGGAGAGTATCTTCAGAGAGGAGGAACGCAAGTACATCCCCATGTTTGACCAATCGATGGGTCCGAGGAAGGGAAATAGTCGGAAGGCTCTTAAGTGGCTTGGTCTTGCTACGTAGTGCATAATCCGAATTTCCTTGTGTTCTGGGATGGAGTTAGTGTCTGCGATGGTTAGCCTGGTTGTCGAACTCCGCCATCCTCAGCAGCTTCCAACCCTAAACATTCTTATTATCTCCATAGGTGACTCTCCGTCACCGTCACACCATTACCGCCACTGTCACCACCCACCCACAGCCGTGGTTTCTATTCCCTTTCTTCCGGATACGGCGCACGGCCACTGCTTCAAGACTTCATACCGCCCTCCACCGGGTTCTACTCTGCGTTGTAATTTAGTTAGCTCACCAGTATAACTATACTGAATCGTGTCCATAGCGGTTGATTTACCTCCATAGCCGGCGCCTTCTGTGTAATATACTTCCTATATCTATCACCAAATTGTACTGTTTCGTGGTATACACAGATATGCCGCCACATATATGATTCGTGTTTAGTCCCGGAAACTATCATCTAACAAAACATAGGACTCATCCTCACCTCCCATAAACCAACCCATTTCCAATACCAAAAACGACACACGTAATTAGTAGATAAGCCCTACCCTACGGGCGTATGCCGAGGAGTCGCAGCGGTATACGTATCGAATATTTGCGGTAAAATACGGCTCCCAACCACTCCTTCGAAATAGGTAAGGGGAACGTCGAAGGCTTTTCTCTTTAAACCGTAGTATTTGTCACTTTTTCCGAATCTGATGGAGTATACGGATGTATGCAGCTCAAAATCTCGGAGCCGCTGAGGAATTTTCAAACGTATAAAAATCGCAAAGTGTCCGACATAGAACAAGCCGTATATTTACGACCGAGATACGCGAACGAGCCGTACATTTGACGTATATTTGCCACGCATTTGAACGATTTGTTTAGAATTTAAGGGAACATCTACAGCTGCTCCAACTTACAAAACCGCCACTAAGTAGCAGAACGGAAAACATTTCACTCCAAGAACACATACAGGAACGAGATCATTGCTTGGTGATCCAAATCAGATCAATTCACTTTCCGTGTAACATTGACATAGCCCAGCCGTAGTAGTTTAGTTTAAGTAATCCGTGAACCGCAAACCGATCTGTCAGAGACACTCGTCCTCCAGATCCAGTTCGTGAACGAAAAAACCGGAACATACGCAAATCCCTCCCGTTGTCATCCTGACTTGCAACCATTTGCGAGTGTCGTGTCCGTAGTGACCACACAGCTGTTGCCGTACCGGAACGATGCGAAAAATCAAAGATGAGAAGGGCCCCGAGAGTCGTTCTTTGCGTAGGGTATCATGATCGTCAAGAAGTTGGCCTGCCCGCGCGCCGTCTAGCAGCAGCCGCCGTTGTTGGGGTTGGCGACGTTGTGGCCGGGACCGACCTGGACACCAGGCTTGGTGTTGGCGGTGGCCTGGTTGCCCTGGCGCTCCTTGATCTGACGGGCCATGGTCAAGAACGCTTGCTCGACGTTCGAGGCGTTCTTGGCGGACGTCTCAAGGAAGGGGATGCCCAGGCTGTCGGCGAACTCCTGCGCGGTGGATTAGCGAGGTGTAGTTATCAATAGGCCACGCTAGATAGTATGACGTACCTTGGCGACGGTGTATTCGACGACCTTCTTGTCCGACATATCGCTCTTGTTGCCGACGAGGAGCTTGTTAACACCCTCGGTGGCGTAGCGGTCGATCTCCTGAAGCCACTGCTTCACGTTGTTGAAGCTGTCCATGTCGGTAACATCGTAGACGACGCAGATTCCGTGAGCACCTCGGTAGTACGAGGAAGTGATAGTTCGGAAGCGCTCTTGTCCGGCGGTGTCCCACTGTGCATGTTGCGTTAGTTGCCGAGAATTCAAGTGTCGCGTCGTATGACATCTGCAATCTTGGGCGAGCTTACGATCTGCAGCTTTACGGTTTTGCCATCCAGCTCAATAGTCCGGATTTTCTTGTTTGGCCTAGTCAGCGGTCCGGAGTGATATAGGACAAGTCGGACATAGTGGAACTCACAAAGTCGACGCCGATGGTGGAAATGTAGGACTCGGTGTAGGTGTCGTCGGCGAAACGCAAGAGGAGACAGGACTTTCCAACACCGGAGTCACCGATGAGGAGTAGCTTGAAGAGGTAGTCGTATCTGGCACTTCGCATCAGCTGGGACTTCGTGGCGGTCTTCTTGGGTTTTGTTTGTTTCTTGGGCGTTTTGAGCTTGTGGGGGTTCTGGGCCAGCGTCTCTTCCAGCCACTCCTGGTTGGCAGGCTCTGGATCAGGGAACGAGACGTATCCCGCCTTGCCGATGTCGTTCAGAATGGATGTCATGATGGGAGCATTCTCGGGGTTTGAGGGCTGTGTGTCATCTGTGTGCATTATCTCAAGGCAGCTAGCCTAGGAGGTACTGGTAGATGTTGCTGACACGAGGGGACAAAGAGGAGGAGCGTGGGAGATGATGTGTCGTGTGTGGGAGGAGTGTCGTCGCAGAGACAAACTGGGAAGGGGCATGGTGCTGAAAGGGCAGGCAGCGCCAGACATGTTGGGGATAGAGGAAAGTAGGAGCATCATCAACGGCGACGAGACTTGGGGTTCGGACGTGGGGTAAACCCTGTTTAAGGTAATAATGTCAGCGAATGAAGCCATCGTCGAAAGCAGCAGAGAGGGGTATCATCGACGAGGAGATGGTGGTGGCGGCGAGATGACATACTACTCTGGATTCATGGTGACAGATAAGGATGCGGCGGCTGACTGACTTCAGCTACGGAGGGTAAAAGGAGGGCGGTCGGGTAGGTAGGGGATTATTAAAGCAGCTGTATTAGATGAGCCAGATGCAAGAGAACGAGGCTAGATAGAGAGGTGGACAAGAATTAGAAACAAAGACCGAGACAGCGGGCGGCGGTGATGGAAGCGTGGTCGTGGTGATCGTGTTGTTGTTTTGGGAAGACGACGGTGGTCGTTACGGACGATGATGCAGAAAGAAGGAATTCAGGACAAGGAGTCGTCGTCTTCCAGGCACTGGCGCTGGGTACCTTGACACTGCTTATCGCACCTGACTGGTACTTGCGCACCCCTTCTAGAGAGGTACTAGGCTCTAGGCTGCTGCGCCTACCGCTGCCGTCGTCACGGAGGTTGTGAGTGGTCGCGTCTGGCCCCGTTTACGCTGCACGTCCCACTACCCAATGGTCCGACAGGGGACTTCAACTTGTTGGGAGACAACCTGGAATGACTGGCAAGGACTGGCAGTGACTGACGCTCAGATGGTCAAGACTTAATATGCATTCTTTGAGACAACGTGGTCACAGGAGATCCCGCCATTTTGTATTTTCTGGCTGCTGTTCAATCTATACTCGTAATACTTCATTCAATAAGCAGATCATCTTGAAACGAAGCGCTACATCTACTGGGAGTGGCATGTGTAGATAGCGCGCTTTGCTGCTCATACCTAACAAATGGATACGAACAGCCGACAGTATCCTGGCGGGCCGGTAGTGAGTGGTAGTTGCCGATTGCATACCACATCGCATTCCAGCCCAAGAGACCCTGCATGACAGCAACCTTTGTGGCAAAGCGGCGTCGGGAGAAACACATGATGTGATCACTGCTATCTTTGCGACAAAGCCTCATGTCCTGTATCATGTGAGCCGGTCTCGCTGGTCACAGACAAATCGCCCCATCATACGATGGTCTACTGTCATTCTCTGCACAGGCCGTGGCTCTTTGTATCTGCTTTATCTGATGTGTCTTATCATCGTCTCCATAGAAAGTCGTGCTTGTTCCTACTGGCAGAACTGTAGAACTCTCCTTACGCCGGACCAAATGGTTGATCTCACCCAGTAGAACTTGTTCCAAGATTATGTGCTACTCCCATTTCATCAGTAATTGTCTATTTTGTTACTACAGTTCTCAGACCTGATCAAGACCTCCATGTACTATACAATTAGTACTTCGCCATTTGATCGTATAACAACAGTTTGCCTACCTTTATGTTGGCCCGCAGATAGCGGCAGGGAATGTTCAGGATTGAATTTACATCCTTTACATTGATCTTCCGAGAATTAGAGTCTAGGCTTGGATTTATAAACAAATGTGTTCCTGTTAGCATAGCACCTTAATGAGTTGAATGTGTTCGACAGCTCGGTGAAACTTGGCGAGCATGGTAAACTTGTGTCCAGATCTAATATTTAACTAAAATATTTATACTGCTACAATTGCGATTTAACTAATTAAATAGCTACGTTCGCCTTATTATTTTCGCCTTTTTTTTTATTACGTAAAAGTTATTAATCGGATTTAATATATACCGGTAATAAAAGTTTATATAAAACGCAATTTATTAAAATATTTAAATTATTAATAATTTAAAATAATTATCGTTACGTATAAATAATTTTCGATAAAATTTTTCGGTTATACGTTTTAGTTTTTTATCGTAAAAAAAAATAACTATTTTAAAGCTAATATTTTAATATTAAAAACGTTTAGTTTTATTAAATATTAAAAATTAAAATTTTAAACGTTATTTATTTTAAAATTTTTTTTTTTAAAAAATAAATTAAAAAATAAATTAAAAAATAAAATAATTTTATTTATAATATAAATAACTATATATAATTTTATATAACTTTTATAAAAAGTTTATTTTTATAAACGTTTTTTAATATTATTTATTTAATTTTGTTTTTTTTTTTAATTATTTATTATTTTTTTTTTAATTATAATATATTTATTTATTTTTTTTACTATATTAAACGGTTTAAACGTAAACTTTAATAACCGAAAAAAAATTAAAATAAATATTTAATGCTTTATTATAAAATATTTTTTTATTTATATTATTATTTTTTATTAATTATATAAAAAAATATAACCCGATTATTTTTAAATGTTTATAGTTTTTAAAAAATAAAAAGCTTTAAAATTTAGTTTTAACGTATATATTTTTTTTTTAAACCTAATAAGCTTTATTTATAATATAAATAAATTAAATCGTATACGTTTTACTTTTTTAATTTAATTAATACTCCGTTTTATATTATATATAAAAAAAATAATATAATAATATTATAAAAACTAAAATTCGGTTTTATTATAATAATTAGCCGTTTTTAATTTTAAAAATTTTTATAATATTTTTTTAAATATAAATACTTATTTAGTTTAAATTAAAACCGGGCTAAATCGAAATTTATAAATATTATTAGTTTTTATTTAATGTTATTAATATTTTATAAAGTTTATTTTATATTAATAATTTATAATAATAAATTAATAATATTTAATAACGACTTTTTTAAAATAATAATATAGTTTATATATAATTAATTAATAATAATTCGTTAATAATAACTTTTATTTAAAACAATCTGTTTATTAAATAACGCCGCCGATTATATAAACTTTTTTTTTTTATATATATTTATACGCCGTTTGTTTTTTATAATAATATTAAAATAAGCCCGGTTATTATTAATAATAAAGTTATAATTAAAAAAAAAAATAACGAAATTAAAAATTATAAAGCGGTTAAATTTAAACTTAGTAATAATTATTTTTATTATAATTATATTAAATAAAAATAATAGCGATTTTTTTAATATTTTTATAAATATTTTTAATAATTTAATTAATTAAAAGTTTATTATTTTATAGTTTTTTAATATTATATTATACCGGCTATTTAATTTAATATAGTTATTTTTTTATAATATATATTTTTATTTATTATTATAATCGTTAATTAAATATTTATACTTTTTAAAAATAATTGTTTTTAATTAACGCGTTTTTTTATATATAAAATCCTTTTAATAATATTATTAATAATTAAAAATAAAAGTTTTAAAATTAGTTTTCCGTTTTATTACGTTTAATATATTAAAGTATTAATATATTTTTTAATATACGTATTTATTTATACGTTTTACGCGTTTTTAATATAATTATTACCGTTTTTTTTTAATATATCGATTTAATTTAGTTTAATATATATAAAATACAAACGTATTTAGTTTATTATAAAAATATTTATAAATTTTTAAAATAATAAGTTTTATCGAATTTATAAACTTTATTATACGTTAAATTAAAAACGTTCGTTTAAAAAAATCGACGTTAATATTTAACGGTTTATTAAACGTTTTTAAAAAAATATTAACGCATTTATACGAATACGTTTTATTTTTAATATTATATTATTTACTATATTTATTATTTGCTTTATATTAATTATTATAAACGTTATAAAAAAGCATATAACGTAATTATTTTTAAATAATATTTATTTAATATTACCGTATAATATAAGTAATATAAAAAACTAATACGGCTATTATAATATTTTTTATTAAAAAAAAAAGTTTAAATATAAAATTAAAAAAAATCGAAAACTTTAAAAACTGTTGTAAAAAGAATATTATTTGCTTTTTAAAACTAATAAAACCGCTAGCTTTTTTATACGATTTATTAATTTCGAATAATTTACGTTCGAAAAAATTTCGATATTATATTCGGCGATATAATAATATATTTACGTTTATTTTTTTTATAATTACGCCGGTTAATCGCGTATTTAATTAAACAAGTTTAAACTGCTTTTATATTTAAAATATTTTATATTATTAAATTAAGCCGATAAATATTATTTTAAAAAAAATCCTTAAATACGTTTAATTATATATTTATAACTTATTTAACGTTATGCGTTTTTATTTAAAATCGAATAATAAATTAAATTTCGAAATTATTACCCGATTATTAAAAAAAATATATTCGAATAATATATACGTATATATATACGTAATAGCCCGTAAAAAGTTAATAAATAAAATCGCCGCTTTATAAAACGTTAGTTTAAATAAAAAAACAATTTAAATAGTTTTAAATCCGTAATTAAATTTAATTATAAAAAAAAAGCCGATTTATATCGGAAAAACCTTTTTATTTTAAATAATATAGTTACCGTTTTTTTTAACGATTTATTAAATAATCGTAAAAGTTAAAAAAAAATCGTATTAATTAAAAAAAAGCCGTTAAATATAAACGGCTATAAATATAAACGTATTTTAATAAAATATCCGTTTTATTTACCGTTATATTATATATTAATATAGTTTTATAAAAAAAAAAGCTATAAAAAAAACATTATAAAACGGCTAAATTAAAAGTTTATTTAGTAATTAATTTTTTATTAATATTTTCGGAATAGGCTTTATTTTCGGTAAAATAATACGATTATACCGTTTAGCTATAGTAGGCTTTTTTAATAGTATTTAATTAACGTATAAACGTTAATTAAATAAAAAAACTTACGATATATTTATACGTATTAAGCCGATTTTTAATAAACTTTTCGAAATAAATTAAACGATATTATTCGGGCCGGTAATATTAATTTATATATAATTAAACGCGTTAATTATTTATCGGCGTTTTATATTAATAATAAACGTTATATAAAGCGCTATTATTAAAATTTAATAATTATTATATAAAAATTTAAATTATTATCGTTATTTATTATTTTTATTATAAATCCGAATTAAAAAAAAATAAAAAATAAACTTTTATTAGGTTAAACCGTATAAAATCGGTTTAATATCGGTATTTAAATATTTAATTTAAAGCAAAAAGCTTTTTTTAAAAACGTAAAAAAAAATTATATTTTCAGCGAATATATAAATACGTATTAAACTATCGAATATTAAAAACAAAGCTTTTTATATATATATATTTATTAATATTTTTAATTCCGAACGACCGAAATCGTTTTTTTTTACCGAATAACGTAAATAAACTAATACGTATTAAAATATTCTTATTAATTAAAAATCTTAACGGCCGGCTAATTATAATAATTGCAAAATTTATATATTACGGTTTTTATAAACGTATAAATTTAAACGCTTTATATATAGCCGGCGATACGTATATTAAACGGTTTTTAAAGCTTTTCGTTATTAAAACTATTATAATTACCAATAAGTATTTAAACTATCGTTGTTATATTTAACGCTAAAATTTTAATAAGCCTTCGTTTATTATATTAAATAATTATTAAATAGTTTTATATAACTTTTATTTATTCCGGAAATATAAAATTTATATAAATATTAAAATATATATAAATATTTAGTTTATTAAATATATTTATAAATATATATATAAAAAAAGCGACCGTATTATTATATAAATCCGATAATTTATAATTAGTAATAATAATTAAATTAAACGAAATAAAATTAAAAATTATTTATAAAATCGATATTTAAGTTTTTATAAAGCCGCGTAAAAGCTTTTTAAAAACTTTACGTAAAACTAAACGTTAACGGTTTTAAAACTATATATATATTTATTAAAAAAAAATTCGATACGTTTTAATTTAAATAATAAAGTTTTAGTAATAATAGCTTTAAAATAAAAACGTTTTATTTTAAAATCTTAAATAAATTATAATAATATAAATAATAATAATTAAAATATATTATATTAAAATTTTTTATTTTTTTATATATAAAATAAAAATCGTAAATCGTAATATTTTTATAAAAAACAATATCGTAAAAAAATTAACCGCGTATTTTTTATTTATTTAAAAAAAAGCAAGCGTTTTTTTTTATAAATACCGTTTATTTTTATTTTTAGTATTACCGGTTAAAATAACTTTTTAATTTTCGAAAACGTTTAATATTTTATTTTTTAAAAATTATACCGAGCGAAAAAACTATTACAAAATAATCGATATTAATATAATTTTTTTACTAAAATAACTATTTTTTTTTTAATAATTAACTAAAAGTTAATTTTGTTTACGCGTTATAAAATTTAAACGTTTAAAACTTTATTAATATTTAAAAAGCGTTTTTATTATAAATATATAACGATTTTTTATAAATAATTAAGCTATTTTATAATTAATTAACGCAGTTTAACGATTTATATATTAATTACGGTTTTTTTTTTTTTAATAAATTTAATAACGTTATAACGGGTTTAAAAAAAAACCGGGCTATTTTATTTAATCGCCGATTAGGCTATAATTGTAAATAATCGGTTTATATTTAATAAATTAAAATATAATCGCAAATAAAAAGCTTTAAAACGTAATAAATTTTTTTAAAAATTAAATATTAAATAATAATTAACGTATAATATTATTATTTAATTCATTAAAGCTAAGCTTTTAAAAATTTATTTCTATTTTTAAAAGTTTATTAAAACCGAAAAAACGTTTTTTTATATTATATTATATTATTACTTCCGTTCGTAAAGCAAAATTATATTATATATTGTTTCGTTCGAAATAACGGCGTTATTATTATTTAAAAGCTAAATAATATATTTACGGTTTAAAATCCCGATTAAACTAAATACGTAATCGATTTATAACGTTAATCGTAATAAAACTACGGCCGAACTATTTTACTAAGCTATTTTAATTATTTAAAATAAAATTATAATATAGTATAAATATATTTTCAAAGCTATTTACCGTATGTTTTATAATATTAAAAAAAATAATACGCTTTTTAAAAGCTTATTAATATTTTTTAAAAACGATTTCGCTTAAATTTTATTAATAATACGAAAAAGTTTTTATTTTTAAATAATAATAGTTTATTTTTAATATTTTTTTATTTAAAATCGGTTTCGGAAATTATTTTTAACTAAAAATATATAAATTTAATAAATAAATTTTTTAAATCGCGATTTTATATAATAATTTTAAAATATTAATAATAAAAAGTTTATAAATTAAAATTTCGAATTATCGCAATCGATTTTTAACGTTTATAACTTTAAAAGCATATATTAATATATATTTTTAAATAATATAATATATTTAACTATTTTAAACCGGTTTGTTTTTATTATAAAGGCCGTTTTATTAACGTATAACGTTATTATATAATTAATTAATAATAATCTGTTTTAAAAACTATTAAAGCGTTAAAAAAAGTATATTTCATATAATAAATACGTAAAATCGGTAATAAACGACGGCGATAAACTTTCGGTTAAGGTTTTATAGTTTATACGGCCGAATAATACGCTATTATTTACTTTTTAACTAAAAATCGGTGTTTTTATTATATTATTACAAAATATAAATCCGGACTAAAGCTTTTATAACAATATTTAGTTAATAATCGTATAATTACGTAAATATAATATAAAAGCTAAAATTTTTAATAGTATATTTAATTAATAAATTAAAATTATTTTTAAAATTAAAATCGTATATAATAATAAAAACTATCCGTATTTTTAATTAAAACGGCAGTTTCCGGTTATTTTATATATTATAATAACTATTAATAAATCGTAAAAGCAATCGTTTAAAACAATCGGAATCGATTTTTAAATTTCGGTGTTTTCGTATAGTTAATTATATATTACGTTATTAAAAATATAAAGCTTTTAAAAGTTAAAAGTATTAATTTCGCTAAATATTAAAAATCGTTTAATAAAAAATATAATATTTATTAAAATATTAAAACGATTAGTTTATAAATAAATAATTAATAATAATACGTTATATTATTTTTATTTACGTTTATTATAAAATTATACCTTTTAATAACGTAAAAAGTTTTTTTTTTATAAAATTAAAAATTAAATCTTTTTTATTATTAATTAGTTTAATTATTTATTTATAATTATCGGAATTTATCGCTAATAATATAATCGGTGTTTTTTTTTTTTTATATTTTCGTTTTTTATATTTTATAAATTATTATTCGTAACTTTTTAATAATTTAAACTTTAAAACTTATTATAACGAACTATTTTAAAAGCCCGTAAAGGCGTATATTTTTCGTTATTTTAAAATTTAATAAACGCTAAACGTTTACGAAAATATAAATATATAAATGCGTTTTTTTTTTTTTTCGCCGAAAAAAACAAAAAATAAAAATATTTTATACGTATATATTTAAACTAAACCGAAATAAAACAGCGAAAAATATATACGATTATGTTATTTATAAAAAACCGTAATAAATAGCGGTGATCCGTTACGAAAATAAATTTACGTTTATATTTATATTAAAAAAAAGCTATCGAACGCTGCCGATTATTTATTAAATAATATTCGTTATTTATTAAAATACGTTATAATACGTTATAAAAAAAACAAATATTTATTATTATATCGGGTTAAATTTAAAAACATCGAACGGGCTAGTTTAGTTTTTAAAGTTATTAATAAATATAATATTATTTACGTATAAATATAATTTAATAAATACTTTTAACGTTTAAAAAACTAAATCCGTATAAAAACGAATATTTATAAATTTAAAAAACTTTAATATATTTATAGTAATAACGGTTATAATTAATACTAACGGGCGCGCGGTTTCGAAAAAAATAAACGTAATTACGAATAAAATAAGCGTAGTTATAAAAAAAATAAACGCCGTTTTAAAAAAAGTCGAAAATATTTAACGCGTAAAAAAATTAATAAAAAATTAGCGCGTAAATTTAATTAATAACGAAATAATTAATAAAACGGCCGTAATCGTTAATAATAATTTTATCGTTAATATTAAACTAAACGATATTATTAAAACTTTTTACGTTTATAATCGCCTTTTTTAATCTTTTATATAATATTACTATCGCTATTATTTAATAAATCGGTTTAATAATTTATATTTTTTTAACGGTTAAAAAAAACAATATAAACCGCTATTATTATAATAGTAATTATTATAATTATTAATTAAAACGTTTTATATAACGACGTAAAATCAAAAAAATCCGTTTTTACGCTAATATTTTATATACGCCGTTTTTTTAAATATAACGTTATTTATTATTATAATATATATAATTATTATAGTAGTTAATATACGATTTAAAATATATACCGAATATAGTTTATTTATAACGTTTATATATAAAAATAATTTAAAAATAATTAATTTTTTAATTAACGTATAGTTTTTAATATTTATAAACTATTAAAAAAGCTTTTATTAAAAACGTAAGCTTTATTTATTATAAATAAAATATTGCTATAAATTTATATCGATAAACGGCTTAAACGGGCTAAATTTGTTATACGTTATATAATTTACGAAATATTTTTTAATATAAACGGTTATTATTATTATAATAATATAATAAACGATAGTATTTAGTTTTTAATTATTTATTTACGTTTTTATTAAATCGTTAAAAATAGCTTTTAATTATAAACGGTTAAATATTATTTTTTTATTATATAATACCGAAAATAAACGATTAATTAACGCGTTTTAATTATAATCGTAAATATTAATAAACGTATCGTTTGCTTTTTATAAATAAATTTAATTAAACGTATTATTAATATAAATTAAAACCGAATTATTTATTAATACGTTCGTAATAAAAGCTATAATATTCGTAATAAACGTATTCGATTTAAAATACTTGCGTTAATAATTAATTATAAACGTTATTATTTAATTTAACGTTATCGTATTAATATTAATTAAATTAAACCCGAATAAAATTAAAAACTAAGTTTTAAAATTATTTATAGTTTAAAATATATCGTCGTTAATAACCGAAATATATTAATCGGTTAAAATCGATTTACGTTTAAAAGCTTTAAAAACGAATAAAACTTATTTTATAACGATTTATGTTATAAAATCGCTAATATTATTATTTACGTTTAAAAATAGCTATAAAATAAAAAGTTTAATAACGTTATTACCGAAAGCTTTTAAAATATTATAAAAAATAATAAATTAACCGCTAATAGTTCTATACGTTTAGCCGAATAAATTCTCGCAATGGTGCGAAAGGTGATTGATCGAAAGGAAATCAAGTAATACCGTTATATATTCGGTAAAATATAAAAAATAAAATAAATTCTTTATTTAAATTAAGTAGTAAAGTTATATTACGGACTATATATAGCCGGTACACTATTTAAAGGCCTATTATTATAGTAGGTCTTTAGCGAAAGCCGTAATTAAAAAATAAGCCTTTATAAAGCTTATAAAGCTTAAAAATAAGCCTTTATAAAGCTTTATAAGTTTTAAATAATAGCTTGCCGTATTAGGAATAAAGTTTTTTAAAGCGCTTAGGCCATTAATAAAAACCTTTTAAAGTATTTAAACCATTTAAGCTTTCCTTTAAAATAGGTTTTCCGTTTAATACACCCTTTAAATAACCCAATTTATCGGGCCTTTATTTATAATAACTAAAAACGAAGGTTTATATTATTACGAAAATCGAAAGTTTAATTAAGCGAAAACACTGTTTTTAAAAAAGGACAACGCGTTATTTACTGTAATAATTAATTAATATAATATCGGATAAATGCCTTTTTAATTTTACCAATTAATTAAAAAGCTGGTTTTTATATTTTTATTTGCTAAAGCTATATATTTTTTATATTACCGCCTTTTTAATCCGCTATATATTATAATTTTATTTATAACTTAATAGTTTTATAGTTTTTTTATTTATTTAATTAAATAGTAGAAAATATTTTATTATAAATATTATAAATATAGCTTTATAATAACTTTTAATTAGTTATATAAATGCTTTTAGCATTTTTAAACTGTTAATAAAATTTTAAACTAAATTATTTTTGCTATAATTAATTAAAATAATCCTATTAATTTCGTAATTAGTTTATATCCGTAAAATCTTAAATTATAATTAATTAAATAAATTGTTAAAAAATACGCTATAGCTATTAAGTTCTAATTATTTTAAAGCTTAAAACCTACTATTTCGGCCGCGTTAAATAATACTTACTCCGGTAAATTACGAAATAATTATAAATACTTACAATTAGCTAGCCTATTTATATATAATCTATAATTAGTTTTCGGCTTTTAGCTTTTTTTTCTTTTTTTTTTTAAACATAAAGCTTTATAAAATAAGTTATAATTTTCGTTAACGTTGCTAGCTTGCGTTAAATTAAAAGCTTTTTATTATAATAATTATCCTATTTAATAATTTATTACATAAATTTTTAGCTTTTTCGTTTTACGCGCGCTTTATTTTAGTATATATTATCTTTATTATATATATTGTTTATATACTTTTGCGCGGTTATAATTTTATAATTAATTTGCTATTTATTTTAATACTATTATTAACTATGTTTTAATCCCCGTATTACTTAATTGCCTATTAATTTCTACGTTATTTAATACTATATCCGAAAATATTTCTTATTGTCGCTAGTTTATTACTATTTAACGCGTTTTTAACGATATTTCGTTAAACGAAATAACAGTAAATTACTTTTTTTTTATTTACGTATTTCGTTTTTAATATTTTAAACTTTGCTTTTTATACGCCGTCGTTTTTTCCGTATTTTATTACGTAATAAAGCTGCTACTATAAATAATACTATAAAGCTTACCCCTTAAATAGTACGTATACGTATTACCCTTTTTAACTTATTTTTAATTATCGCAAACATTATATAGTTTTAATATCTTTTTAATTTCGCTCGCTATTACGCGTATTTTAAATTTTACGGCTCGTCGCCGCTTTACTAATACTAAAATTAATTTTTTTAATATTGCCGTAAATATAATACACTTTTTTTTTAATATAATCTATAATACTAAAATATTATAGCGTAAAAACAATAACGACAAAAATTACGACGTCCTCGAAGGCCTAGCTTTTAATAACCTTATTATCGTAAATTACTTTTACCGTGTTTTATTTTTATTTATTTATTTATAAAACAAATCGATTTTAATAATAATAATATTTCCGAGCTAAAAATAAACGATAATAATAAAGTTATATCGGACGTAAAAAGTAAAAATAACGAAAAAAAAAAAAAATTATAAATATTTTATTTTTAAATAATAAATCTAATTAACTATTTTTTAAAAACTTTAACGATATTAATTTAAACGTTTATAAACGCGCTGCTTTTATTATAAATTATAATTTAATTACGGATTTAAATACATAGTTAATTTAACGTATTTAGCTCGACGAAGCTAAAAAAGCTTTTTTTTTATCCGATCTTTTTTCCGAAAAAAAAAAACGGTTTAGTCGGTTTTATTTGCTTGCTTATTTATTTTCGTCTTATTACCCCGATTTACGTTATATTAAATACTTTCGGTACTTATATTTCCGGCCGTACTATTACTATTTTTATTGCCTTTCGTAAAGCTTTTTCGGTCGCCTTTATTTCGGCCCGTCGTTATATTTACTATATTATTATTAATTTCGATAATAACAATAATATAAAGGAGTTTTTAGCTATTCCGGTTATCGGTTTAGTAAATTATAAAATATCGAATATTAAAAACTAATTATTAATTAATTATAAAATATAAAATTAAACGTTAAAACTCGTCGTTTTATGCCGTATATTCCGTACGTACGTTCGTTTATAACGTTTTAAAATAACGGTTATTATTATTTAAGTTTTAAAAATACCGCTAATAAACTTCGGTATACTTTTTATATTTATAAAAATATTTATATTCGGTTATAAATTATATTAAATTTTAAGTTTTAACTTTATATACGTTAATATTAAATTATTTAGTCTTTTTAGTTTTAAACGATTAGTTAGTAATTTTATTTTTTAACGTAATAAACATTTTAATACGTTCGTTAACGAAAAAATTAATACTTTAATTAAAATCTATTTTTATTGTTTTTAATATTATTTATAAAATAAATAAAATATTACTTTTAAAAAATTACTAAATTATATTAGTTTAAATAGGTTTTTACCCGATATCGAATTAATTTATCGTCGTTATAACGATTTTTTAAAAAAAATAAAAACCGATTTTAATTATATCTATAATAATTAAATAGCTATAATTATATTATATCTTTTTAAAAGTTTTATTTTATTTATTTAGTAGTTTTATTATTTTAAAGCCGGCGTGCCTATATAAAAAGTTAATTATTAAGGCCTAGCCTTTAAAAATCTAAATTTCGTCCGCTTTATCGGTATTTTTTTAAGCTTTAACACTTTTATAAACTTTTATATCTTTTCGTAATACGTTATATAAATTTAAAAACGCTCGAAAATATTTAAATTAAAATTTAGCCAGCGTTTTAATTAATTTATTTACCGGTATTTAATTTATTTTAAAATATTTAACTTTAAATAATCTTTTAAAATACTCCTATTACGCCTATATATTATATATATTAACGTATTAAAATACGGTATTGATTTTTTCGTTTTTACTAATTATAAGCCTAATTGCTTATTTATTATTATTTAAAATCGTATAAGCTTGTTTTAAATCTAACTATATATCGCGAAAAAACCGCTAAAAGGCTATTATTTTTTTAGCTATATAAAAAAAAATAATTAATTCGGTTTTTATTATAAAAATAAATATAATAATTTAACGAGTTATTTTCTAAATAATAAGTTTTTTATAAAATATAATAATATAGTTATAAAAAAACCGTTTTATTTTTTTATCGTTTATAAAAAATATATTTTTAGCAATTATAAAAGCTTTTGCTTTATAATTTTATACTCTATATTTTATGCCTAAATAATAAATTCTATATAAATATTTAATTATTTTATAAACGACTTTTCGATATTTTTTATTTAAGTTCGTTAAAAAGCGAAACAATAATAAAGCTATATAAACTATATTTAGTTTAATTATTACAGCTATATATAATATTAATCCGATTATTTTTTAATAAAACAATATTTTAGCCGTTATTATTTAATTTAAATTATAAACAAGCTTAATTAACAGTAATAAAATTGCAAGTATAAATAAATTATTATCGGCATTAAATTTCGCTGCGACTTTTTTAATATAAAAGTTATAAAATAAAATAATAGTTTTTTTTTTTTTTATCCCGTATTACTTTTATTTTAAAAAACTAAAAGATTTTTTTTATTTTTTTAGCCGGCTTTACTTTATATACTATAACAATACTTTTAACGATTTTTAAATTTTCGGTTTTATGCTTTTTACGGTAATAAACATTTATATTTATTAATATAAAACAATATAAAAATAGTTCTTTTTTTATTAAAAAAAAAATATAGTTTATTTAAAACTGCTTTTAATTTAAACTTTTTTAACGTTCTGCTAAATTTTAAATACTATAATATAAAAAAGTTTTTTAATTTATATAACGCTCGTTTAAAAAAAACATTTTTTTACTTTTTTATATTTAAAAAATAAATAATAAATTATATAATATTAAAAAGCCTTTATAGCATTTAGGAATACGTTTTTAACGTCGAATTAAAAAATTATTATATTAAATTTTATTATAATTATTATTATAATTTTAAAAAATTTCGCTATTAAAATTACGGCATAAATGCTTTAAAAAATACTTATTTTTTACAAGTTTTTTTTAATTACGAATCGAAATTTGCATATTTTTAAAAATCCGTTTTTATCCGGTTTATATTAAAAAACCTACTTTAATAATATAAGTTTCGGTATTTTAAATTTCGTTAGTAAATTTATTTTTTAAAAAGTTTTAATTCGTTAAAATATAGCAATTTTATTTTCGGCATTTTTTTTAAAATATTTACTATAAAAATAAAAATTAAATTAATTTTATAACGTTAATTTTTTTAAAAGTTTTAAAATATAAATCCTTTTTTTAAATCTATAAATTATTTTTAAAACTAGTTTATTCGGTTTAATATTTATAACTAACTGTTTTTTAATTTTTTTAAACTTTTTTTTTAACGCTATTATTATAAAAATCGTATATAGCGTTTTATATTTTTTATTACTTTATAATATAGCTTTTTTTTAATTAAAAAAATAGCTAGCTAAAAAAAATTCTAAATTAAACTAGTTTATTTAAAAAATCTATACTTTATTCGTTATAAATATTAATACGGTATATATATTTTTTTATTATATTTTAAAAATATTATTCCGTATTTTCTTACTTTTTTATTTTAAAGTACGTTTTTTATATCGAAAGATTAATAAAGCTTTTCGGCGTGGTTTTTTTTTATTACGTATTAAGCGTTAAAATAGTTCTATAGCGGTTATACGGCAAAATTTGCCTTTACCGCAAATAAAACTTTAAATATATCTTATTTTTTAAAAAGTTATTAAATTTTTAGTTATATTTTTATTTTTAGCGTTTTATACGCTTTATAAACTAAATACGCTTTTAAAAATACGCGGTTTTTTTTAATTTATAACGTTTCGTTTTTTAAAAATTATAATCTTTAATACTTTTAATTAAAGCTTTAAAACCTGGTTTTAAAACTTTAATAAAACTATATTTCGTAAATTTATAAATTTTAAAAGTTAAAAATCTATAAAATTAATCCTTTTTTTAAAATCTTTAATATTTACTCCCGATTTATAATCTAATATAAATTTTCGCTATTTTAGATTATTTTAAATATTTAAAATACGCTACGTTATTTTTTAATTAAAAACATATTTATTTAATTAAATATTATTAAGTTTAAAAATTTCGATTAGCTTTTTATTAAAGTCTAAATTATCGTAAAATTTTAATTTATTAATTTTAATATTTTTTATTACTATTACTTTTTTTAGCTTAAAAATTTATATTCGATAAATATTAATTACGATATAGCCGATTAAATATTTTACTCGAATATAAAACTATAATTTTTAAGCTTTTTTACTCGGTTAATCCGAGCTTTTATATAAAATATAAACTTTATAGCTATAAACCTAAAAATTACTTTATAATAATATAAAGTTTAATATTAAATATTTAATAATTTTTAAACTATATTAATAAAAATAATATTTAAACTATTTATCGAGGATTTAATTTAAGCATTTGTTTTCGAATCTAATTTAAAATACTATATTATAAATATAAATAGCCGCTTACGTTAATTTTAATTATATTTTTAATAATAATCTAAATAATAAAAACATTTTTAATAACCTATCGATTATAAATTATTTTATTTGCTTAACCTTTTTATTTCGTTTATATATATTTATTAATATATATTCGATTTTAATACCTATATTTTTAGCCTATTTTATATATTAAATAGGCTTTTTTTCGATATTAAAAGCCTTAAATTCGTTATCGTTAAAAAAGCTTATAATATATAACCGAAACCGATTTATTACTTAAATAATATAGTTTTAAATAATAAAAAGGAAATAATTTATTAATTTGTTTTTAAAAAAAAACGAAAAAATAAATCCCGTATATTTATTAACGATAAGCAATAAATATTTTAAATTTTCGTATTTACGTTTATATTCGAATAAATTTTAATAAATTTTAAAAAAAGGTTTTTTTATTTTTCGTTTTTATAAGCGCCTAAAAACTAAACTTTTAATATTAGTTTAAATATAAACCTAATAATTTAAATCTTCGATATTTCCGAAATCTAATACAACTTTACGTATTGTTTTTAATACTAATTATATAATATCCACTTTTAAGTATATAATCCGAAAATACTAGTTTTTAATACTAAATTTCCGACTTTTAAAAAAATCGTATAACCGTTTAAATAATTTAAGCTATTAATTTGTTATTAATATTAAACCGTTATAACTTACGGAAATATTACGTAAAAAAAACTAAAAAACGAGATTTAATTTTCGATTAATATATAAAAAAATAAGTTTATATTCGTAAAAAACTAAATTAAACTATTTAATTAATTATTTAATTATTTTGCTTTTTTTTTATTAGTAAAAATTAAGCGTATTAAATTAAAAAATATAATTAAAGCCGTAATATTAAATATTTTTTTTAAAAAGCTTAGTTTTTAAAATAATATTTATATAAAAACCTTTTATATAAACTATATTATATAGAGTTAAATTAAGGCTTAATTTCCTTAATTTGCTTAAAAAAAAGTTTTTAAGCACTTAAATTTTTATTACCGTAATTAAAAAAAAGGATATCTTTATTTACACCGTTTTTCTATTTATATAATATATAATAAAATTAGGTTTAAATTTAATACAATTATTAATAAAGTATATAACGCCGTAATTATCGAATACGATACTTTTTATTAAAAAATGCCTTTTTAACTTAAAAGTCGTATAAATCCCGGCGTTATAAAAAGCGGAAATCCCGATTACGGTTACGATAATAAAATCGATTTATTTTCGTTAATTTTAATTAAAACCCTTTTTTTTATTTCGAAAATAATTATAATTTTAAATTAAAAAAACTTTCTATTTAGTTTTATTAATTTTCGACTTAATGCTTTTTTATTGTTTAAAATTATACGTATTTTTAGTTTTTTTAATATCGTTTATTAAAAAAATTTTAATTTAACGATTAGTTTTTTTAATAATATAATATTATAAAATGCTATAGTTTTAAAGGTTTTAAAAATGCTTTATTTTAGGTTAAAAAGGGCAAAAGCACGTTTTAAGTTATTTAAAACCTTAAGGTTGGTTTATTTAATTATAACCTTTATTGTTTTTAGGATTTTAATTATTTTTTACCGTTATATAAAGACCATTTCTGCCCGGGCACCCTATCTTTTCTAAACGGGCACCCTACCAGGTGTCAGCAGCTAGCTAACAGCCGACACCCCCATCACCTCTATCACCATCATCACCATCACCATCACCATTACCATCACCATCACCATCACCATCACCATTACCATTACCATTACCATTACCGTACACCTTCGCAAATTTTGTCATTGGGTGGGATTTCAGTGCCGTACCACGTCCATCAACTAAGAATGGTTTTTGCATATACCACATCGTCATTCTCATAACCTTTGGCTACCTAATTAGCTACCTCCGTCGGCTCCGAGTAACATGCATATAGCCATATAGCGTTAACAGCTTCGGCCTCACTATATACCACTTTGTTAACCCCGTAAAGCCCTTTAGGCCGCAAACAACGCTTCCATAATACTGGCGAAGTAGTAAAGATAGGGCTAATAATATGTGACGGTAGTGACGGTGGTGAGATATACGGCAAGGTGTACGGTAAGGTAAAGGTGGATGGAAGGTCGGCTGGTGGCCGGCTGCTAACACCTAGTAGGGTGCCCGTCCAGAAAAGATAGGGTGCCCGGGCAGAAACGGTCTATATAAATTAAAACTAATTGTTTAATATTCGTTTTATTATAGGCGATAGTTTTTTTTAAAAACGAAGCTAAAGTTTCGAGTAATTTTTGTTTTACGTTAAAAAGTTGCTTTTTAATTTAAACGTTTATATAATAAAAGGCCTATGCCGAAATAAGTTTAGCTCCGATTATAAATAAGAAGTTATTAATTATTAAAAAGCTAGTAATTTTTAATATCCCGTAATCGAACGTTTTTTAAAAGGCCTTTCGCTATTATTAAATTTAAGCGGCAAAACTTATATTACTAAATATTCGGGCTTTATTAAAAATATTGCGATAGCGTTTTTAGGCTTTACTTTTTTCGGTATTTTTTTTTAAATTAAATCGATTTTTAAAGGCTTTAATAAAATTTTATAAAGTTTTTAAAAAGCCTGCTTATTTAAATACGGTATTAATAAAATTAAAAACTAAAGTATTAATTATAATAGTTATTTAAATAAAAAACTTAATATAATTTGCTTTTTTAATTATTTATCGAATAAAATTAAATTTATACTTTTTTTCCCCCACTTTTTACGTTTTTCGTATTTATTAGTTAAAAGTTATAGTATTTTATTTATAATTGCTTTTTTTTAAATTAAATCAAGTTTAGCGCTATTATGTTCGGTTTTTTAAACTAAAAACGCAGTAAAATATTTTTTAGATTTTAATATAAAAAATATAGCATTTAGGGATATAGAAATAAATAGTTCGAAAAGAGCTATTTTAAGGTTTAGGCAGTTAATAATATTTACTTATTTTAATATATTATAAATGTTTCCTTTAATTTTAGCCACTTTAAACTAATTATACTAATTTAATTAAGTTATAAGTTTGGTTTTTCCGGGATTGACCTCGGTAGAAGTATTGGGCTTTTATCGGTAAAAAGGCATAATAAATACAAATAAAAAATGTATTAAAAGTATTAAAGCTCGTATAAGCAATTAAGGTTTAGGGGGTTTTTATACAGTTAAATAAACCGTAAAATAACTTTAACGAAGTTAGTAAATCAATTTTAAATAGCCTTTTAAATTATTAATAAATAAATATATAAATATAATAAATTAAAAAGTATATACGGCTTAAATTTTAGTTATAAACCGGGCTTATAACTTTCGCAATAGTACGAAAAGTAATTAATCGAAAAGAAATTAAATAACACCGTTATATGCTCGGTAAAGTATAAAAAATAGAATAAATTCTTTACTTAAATTAAGTAGTAAAGTTATATTACGGACTATATATAGCCGGTACACTATTTAAGGGCCTATTATTGTAATAGGTCTTTAACGAAGGCCGTAATTAAGAAATAAACCTTTATAGGGCTTATAGGGTTTAGAAATAAGCCCTTATAGGGCTTTATAGGTTTTAAATAGTGGCCTGCCGTATTAGGAATAGGGTCCTTTAGGGCGCCTAGGCTACTAATAAGGACCCTCTAGGGCACCTAAACTACCTAAGCCTTCCCTCAAAGTGGGTCTTCCGTTTGATATAAATTTATAATAAAAAGTTTAAAAAAAGCAATAAATTTAAAACGCGTTTTTATAAAAGTTAAAAGTTTCGGTTTATTTTCGTTAAACTATAATTTAGTTTTAATTAATAAAATTTATTTATTAACGAATTTAATTCGATTAAAACGTACTTTTTAACCTTTAATAAAGCGTATTATTTTTATTTTACCGATATTTTTCGAAAACGGCCGTTACGTTTAAAATCGTTTAATATTAAATAATAAAAAATAGTTATAAAAAATATTATAAACAAAAAAGCTTTAAATACGTATAAAAAATTTCGGTTAAAATAAAAAATAAATAATAATAAAATTTTTATTTTATATAAATTATTAATAAAGCTATTATATAAATAAAAGCAAACGATATTTAAAGCAAATTAAAATTAATATTTTTTAGCCTTAAATTAATATATAAAGCCGAAAATAACTTCGTTATATATAAAGCTAAATATAATGTAATAAAATATTATAATAAAATAAAAAACAGGCTTAAAACTAGCGTTTAACCGTTATTAAACGTATAATATATATTAAATTAATTAAAATAAAATTAATACCGTTTAATTTGGAATTAAACCGTAATTTCGATAAAATAAACAATTAATATTAAAAATAAATATATAAAAAGTTATACGTATTAAAACGGGTAAAAATTCGGGTAAAAACGGAAAAAAAAGTTTTATAATAATAAATTTATAAAATTAATTATATAAATATAGCCGTAAAATATTACGTAATTTAATTAATTTAATTTTTTTAAAAACCTACTTTTAATTATTTAAACAGCTATAACTTTTTTTATTTAATATTTACCGCTTTTTTTTTATTATTGCTTAAATATTATATTATATATATAAACATTTGCCTATTACTATATACTATATATATGCCTGCTTATTTATATATTTATTTATTTACGCATCCGAATATCTCCTAACCCTCACGGAGTAAGGGCGAGCGTCAGCTTATAAAATGCTATAATGAATATATCTAATGATATGCTCCTCTCCTATTTTCCCTAAAAATTGTGTTGTAATAATTATCCAAGTTCTAACCTTCTCGTACACAATAATTCTCAAAAGGCCTACACTAGAACATCTCAACTTCATTCCAAAGTCCAAACCAGCTCACGAGCTGAAAGAGAAACGTGCAAATGGATCCCTCTCATTGGTCGGCCCCAGGTAGTTTCGCTACCGCCGATCGGGCAAAGGCGCTGGTTAACGACGGGGATGGCAGATATTACAGCGGGCGCGAGTGGGCTGCCACGCTATGCTCCGGACCCAAGGCGCTGGGGAAATTGTCTCGGGCTGGCGGCTGTTTGAGTCCCCCAAATAGTGACAGTCGCTGTAGAGAAAAAAATAGCTTCACTTACATCATAACCAGCTCATTCCTTTCTACTCACACCGACAACCTACCTAAACTCCTCACTTCTTTATCGTGATCTCTCTGTACTGTTAGTGGATTAATATCAACAACCACCTTTCTACGCGACATCTCCTCTTCCCGTTTCGATACGATTCATGCCTCACTCTCGCCGCCGCCGCCTTTGAGGCCCTCGACAATTCAAATGTCCCGTACCAACACTCCTAGTGCTGCCCGCGCTTTCACCCACGGCTTGAGCTCACGCGCTTCTGCCTCAACCCTTTGCCGAACCCCAGTTCTACCTACAACTGCTTCCTATCCTCCTCTACCTATCTCGACCCCAACCAGGACCACATTCGCATCTGCTCCCAACGCAATACATGCCACATCGCAACCAGAGCTAACACCGATATGGTTCAACTCATCACCCCCGCGCTTCGATCTGCCAGGTCCAGGTAGCGAAGGCCCCGAGAATGACCGCAAAGTCAAACTCGGCAAGAGTACGTCTACGTCCCAATAACAGGACCTCTCCATCACAGCGTCTAACATCTTCACAGCCCTGCGCATCCTACAAGAGCGCCTCCCAAGTCTTCTGCAGTCCCCACTGCCGCAAGAAGTCCTCTCGCCCAACATCTCCCTCCACCTTTTCCCCTCGACCCATCCCTACCTACCGACAGTTTCAGGGCGCGTAGCCTACATAGCTGCTCTGTGGACATCGCCAATAGCCTGGAACCGCGTCCCCATCGTCGGAAACGTCCGCCTCGAGATTCTCTCCGAGCGCATGATCAGCCAGCCCGTGCATTTCTCGCCCAAACGTCCAGGCGCATATGGTGAACAGCTAGTTGTCAAATGGCGAACTGCTTCAACCAAAGATGGTGATGAGGGTCTGAGTCTGACGGAACAGGGAGAGCAGCGGTTAGATGCGCATTTACGTGGATCCCAGACCGGAAACGAGAAAAAGAAGTGTTTCACGGGGTTATTCGTGTTTGAATTCGATAAAGAGGGACGGATCATCAGCCATACGATAGAGCATGTCGACGAGAACCACGAACGGCAAGGTGTCGGTTCGACGATCTTGGGGTTGACAGATTGGTTGCTGGGCGGGATCAAGGGGCGGAACGAAGGGCTACCCTCGTTATGTAGGAGTACGAGTACGGGGAAGTGTGACAAATGAGAAGTTTGGGTGTAAGACTGCATAGGGGGTTTGTACTTTTATATGGCGTTTGGACGGGCATTGTAGCATTATGGACTTGCACTTTGGGCTTTGGGGCGCGATAAATACCCGAGATGAGAAGGCCGACGACAGATTTTGGGGCTGAGATGAGGGATGAGATGAGAGGAGACTCTGTATCATACCAAGGCACACCACTCAGTTGTCAGACGAGGTAACATCACTGAATGAAATCCGTGTTGAATCTGTACAGCCTCTGCGTTCCGTTCTCTCTACATCACCATCTCACTCTCACCCCCTATACTACTCGTTCCTCCCTCTCTCTCCTTCCCCTTCCCCTTCCCACCTCTACTCTCAGTCTTACTCCTCTGCTCCCCCACCATAAACTCATAAACCTCCCTCTCCAACCCCTCCTCCCTAAGCAACTCAAACTTGCAATCTACCAACTTACTCGTCGTAATACTCGTAAGAGTCCCCCTATAATTCTCTCTCCAAATCTTCTGCAGGATATTACTCTCCCTCTCCATCTCCCTCCTCCGTCTTCTCAAATCCCCAGCCCTCACAACCCCGCCAAAACCAGTTTCCGTCCCATCAACCGTCACCGTACCCCCATCCTCGCTCTGATCCTCGACCAATCTGCCGATACCGCCCGTATACGAATGCGTGATCTCATCATTATCATTAACCCCGATCAACACACTAGTCGCCGCAGCGGTCGTAAACCGATCCACGACATGGAACAGCGTGCCGAAGATCTGCTGCGAGCCCGTAGCGCCGTACCGAAGCGCGCGGAACGGGATGCATACTTTCCTGACTCGCGTCGTGTCACGGCTGCTCAGGAAGTAGCTCATGGGGCTGTTGAAACCGAAGGAGTCGCATGGCTCTAACTCGCCTAGTAGATACACGGCGTCTAGTGCGAAGTTGAAGTATGTATGTGGAGGGGAGCAGTGCTTTGGGTCTGGGGCGGGGAGGGATGATTCAGAGGAGGTAGGCGTTTTGAGGGATGACATTGCCCGGTGGATGCCGGGTGTGGGAGTGTGGAGGCCGAGTGATGGCCGGAGGTCGGGGGAGGATAGGACGAGGGGTACTTTCCATTCGAATGAGAGTTCGTAGTGTTGAAGGGCTAGGTGACGCGTTTCCCGGGAGATTTGTAGGAGGATGGGGACTTGCGGTGGTGAGGGGGGTAAGGTGGCCCAGTTTGCGGCGTATTGTTGTTTTGGGGATGGCTGACCGGATTCTAGGATATCTGTTCTGATGTCAGATTTTGATTTCAACTTCGCTATTCAATTGGCAATGTTCGGAGGGAGGAGTGTATGCGAGGTTGTATGAGATATAGTGAAAGTGACTTACAACATGAAATCCCCATAATCCTGGGAACGATCAAATACTCCCACACCTTGAATCTCAACTCCGTGGGCAACAGACTGAAATACTTAAACACCGGAGTTTCAGCAGCATGGTATATGGTCAAGGGCATAGCCTGGACTGCAGCAGTTTCCAGCCCGTCAGACACGAGGTCGAATTCTAGCCAGAAGAGCGTGGGCGGGGGGTACACTTCAGCCATCTCAGTTGTTATTGGTACGTTGAGGGATGCGAAGAATTCGAGCACTTCTGACTTTGGCGGTGTTGGTTCTCTTGGCATTGGCACAGGGCGTATCTTGGATAATTTTATGAGATGAGCTTTGTTGAGATTTCGATGTTTTGTTGCTGCCTCCTTTATATGTTGTGAATGCTCGTTGCCTGGATGCTGGTGGATGAGTATTTGACGGGAGGTGTGAGAGTTTTTGTTCAGATAGGTACCTACCTGTCAGTATCTTTCTGCCTGATGTTTGTGTATTTAGTGGCGGAGCTGATAGAGTATTCGCAGTCAATTACTCATCAAGACTGTCCTAGGATACGATGGCGAAAGAAGTGAAGTCGTGAGAAGCACAGAGTGTCTGTCTCATCGTGTCACATTGACTTTGGTGTGATCAGACGGGCTTGGCGTCTGATCGAGCAACGCGATAAGGTCCGAGGAGGTCGGTCTTACCCGGGACAGACGCTGGCGCGACTGCGACCACCGCGATGCCGACATCTGTGCATTGCTGGGTCAACATTGATATGAGATAATCCCTCTTGATATATCCTCATCAACATGCTATATCGCGAATATGCAACGCTACGTAGTAGAATGTGGTGCGGTGATATCTATCTCGAACTCTCCAGACACTATGACACTACCTATACCTTAAGTACGGAATCCAAGGGCACTATTCCAAACAGCCTTAGCTCGACAGCTACGTTATATAAAATGAGACAAGCCTCTTCATCTTGCAACTTTGGTCTTCATGAGTACAGAAATTCTGTTATGCTCTGCTACAAGATGGAGCAATATAGTTATTCTATCAGTCCGGAGCTTCATATACAGAGAGACACAGGATGCACCTGAACGACTGGTTTAGCCCATACTCGTGCCAGCTCTAAGGTAAGTTGCGGTTAGTGGCGCCACTCGAATCTATTCAATGAACCCAGTCTCCTTTCAACAAGACGACAAACGAGGAGATGAATCCGATAGCTGCCACGTCCGACTACGAAGACTAGGTGTTCGGCAAATGAAAGATATAACAACAGTTGCATTCAGATTGCCTCCAACAGAATTGACCTTAGATAAATCGCACGTCTACGCTTCATGCGGAGTATAAACTTCTTTGCTTCTTATTGAAAGAGTATGTTGTGTCCAGCTTTTTATTGCCGCGTTATATTTTCCCTACGCAACGTTCAGGAGCACGGCTCATCGCGATTTCGCTCGATATGCGACGTTTCATTGTCTTTGCCGCATTGAATGGTACTCCTAGTGGTGGAAGTACTCAGTGTAGCACTACGTTCAAGAGGAATTGTCCCGCATTCCTGGGCGGCGACCGGCAACCACAACTGTCACCCAGATTCCGGGGTTGCATTTCTCTGGTCTCATTCGCTGCTTCACGTTATTCCAATGTCTCTGCCAAGTGCAACTCCAAACGGGTTGCAGCTCTCCACTCTGCCACAGACAGAGAAGGACGGGACTGAGATGGCTGCATCGTCATTGTCACAAGGGCCACTCAGCCCGCGAGCTGGTTCGGACGGGCCATACAAATTAATCTGCTTCTTTCAGTCGCAGAACATGACTTTCATGAGCATAACAACCATGACAACCCCAAGACTCTGCGCGCATTGACTCTGTATTGCATCGAGATTGAATGACCACAATACCGCGACGCGCATCGCATCGCATCGCATCTCAGTCCTCGGCTTAGCGACAGGCAGAAGTCTACCGAGTCGCGACCGAGACCTCATCGGTCTCCTCGTCTTTCTTCACCTCCACGCCTTTTCTCCGCTCTGCCCAACCAGAAGCCATCCACTGGTCCGAGGCGCCCCACGCGCAGCAACTCGCGATTCATCGTCTGCACACAAGACAGAACCAAGACGGTCCACCAGCCCGAACCCCACGGGGGGCTTCTAGGTTCTCTGCAATTCCGTCATTCTGTGTCGCAACCTAGGGCTCGATAAGCCTTGCGTCAGGTAGGTCAGTATCAACGGTCAGTGGGTCTTCAGCTTGTGCCTTGCCAAACGTACATACATACAGACGAAGGTAGAGGATCAACAGCATAGAGAGAGCAAGGATCCAACGGCAGCCGTCGGTGGCTCATTCGTGTCGTAGCTGGTCGAGTCTCAGCCGTCACTTTCTGCTGGCCTTTCCAGTCACAGCTCGGTATCGAGCCGTGTGCTCAAGTCCAGCGTGACGTACTCGATGGGGAGGCGGAAGTCTTGTGGGCTACTTACACCTAGCATCCGATCCACTGCCGCCATTACCGATACAATACTCTTTGCGCGCCGTTGATACTGTTCCTTGAAGGAATACCTCTAGGAACAGGGTTTGTGCTTGACTTTGTTAGTTGCTAGCTCGTTGCATCCTCTGCTCCGTCTTGCACCATCTGTCCCCATCGTGTCCTTTGCGTGCCGAGAGTGCATTGTCTCGCGTAAGCAACAACGCCCTGCCTTCGACTATACACTTGCACCATAGACAGCATCACATATCCACACCGAGACAGCAAAGCATCGATCGCCGATTATAAACAATCCTTTCACTGTGGGATTGGTTCGGTTGCCTTTGTCTCGAGGTACGTGATATTCTCGTCTCCCTCGCTCTCTGATACCTTTATCCAGAGGTCTCGGCAGTTTGCCAGGTTATACCTGCATCTGTCTTGTCTAATATCGGCCCTGCGGATGAGTCGCTGGGCCACCCATCTGACATGACCCAATCACGTTCCACGCCCTCGGGCTATCATTGAGGTAACATCCCTTCCCATGGCTGTCCTCACCAGCTGCACATGTGATAGTCGTCTTATATCCATATCCCGTCTCGGGATGTAAGCCGTGTCTCCATTGCTACGCGATCGTTTAATTTAATATCTACACCTCATACATATCCCTACTATCGAAAGCAGAGTCGAGGCTTACACATTCCAAACCTTCTTGACACTTGCACTCATCTCTCTTTATCAACCTTCATGGCACCGACTTCTTGTTCTTGAACCAACATACTGGCTTGACCATAGTCCAAGTGGACGGTTCTGATGTTGGGATGCCATCGTATTGCCTTCAAGATTGCCACTACTTCTACCGCACAGCCTTGCGCGGCTTGAACATTTGCACGAGCGTTTCACCACTATACGCGTAAAGTTCCCGATAGACTGACACGATGCCTACTCAAGTTCGTATTTTTGCTATGCCAAAGTCTCTTGGCGAGACTCTTGCATCAACAACACCTACTACTCTACCTCGATCTGGAAAGGATCTTGCGAACGGGACGGACGCAGCCTCGAAAACATCTACCCAGATCTCTATCTCGCCAGTCATGGCCGACAAACCTAGAGAAGGAGGCGTCACCTTTGCCGCACAAGAAGATCTCCCAAAGTTGCCTATACCAGAGCTAGAACCTACATGTCGGAAGTACCTTGCTGCCTTAAAGCCTCTCCAAGGTCCCCGAGAACATGCGGAAACTCAACGTGCCGTGGACGACTTTTTGTCATCGGACGGCTCCGAACTCCAAGAAAAGTTACAACAATATGCTGCCGGCAAGAGTAGTTATATAGAACAGTTCTGTAAGATGAACCGAGCCTTCCAATCATTATTACTATCTAATACTTTAGCAGGGTACGATTCATATCTGAACTTTGACAATCCTGTCGTATTAAATCTGAATCCCTTCTTCTTACTTGAAGATGACCCCACGCCGGCGAGAAACAACCAAGTCACCCGAGCAGCATCGCTTGTGGTCTCTGCTTTGGAATTCGTACGAGCTGTACGCCGCGAGGAATTACCACCAGACACTATTAGAGGACAGCCCCTCGACATGTATCAATATTCCCGACTGTTTGGTACAGCCCGTGTCCCAACAGAACACGGCTGTCAAATCGAGCAGGACCCGGAATCGAAGCATGTCGTTGTCCTATGCCACGGACAGTTTTACTGGTTCGACGTTCTCGACGACAACTCGGATCTCATCATGAATGAGCGCGATATCTCATTAAATCTACAGACCATCATCGATGACGCCGCACAGACTCCAATTCAGGAGGCGGCGAAAGGAGCACTTGGAATCCTCAGTACAGAGAATCGGAAAACATGGTCTGGTCTCAGAGATGTGCTGACTAAAGAAGAAGGCTCCAACAATGCGGACTGCCTTGGCATTGTCGATTCGGCTTTATTCATGCTCTGCCTCGACTACACCGAGCCTGTCACTGCTGCTGCTCTGTGCCAGAATATGCTTTGTGGAACAAACGATGTAGTCAAGGGGATACAAATCGGCACTTGCGTCAATCGATGGTACGACAAGCTTCAAATCATTGTTTGCAAGAACGGAAGCGCTGGCATCAACTTCGAACACACCGGTGTCGACGGCCATACTGTACTTCGGTTCGCCAGCGATGTGTATACAGACACAATCCTCCGTTTTGCGAGGACCATCAACGGCCAGGCACCAAGTCTTTGGAAAACGACAAGCCCAGATCCTGCAAAGCGTGAGCCGGAAAGCTTCGGCGACGTCAACACCCTTCCGCATAAACTCGAGTGGGACATGACACCAGAGTTGAACGTGGCGGTGCGATTTGCAGAGACGAGACTGGCCGATCTGATCAGCCAAAATGAGTTCGAATGTCTGGACTTCAGCGGCTACGGCAAGAACTTCATCACATCTATGGGATACTCTCCGGACGCTTTCGTGCAAATGGCCTTCCAAGCTGCGTACTACGGTCTATACGGCCGTGTCGAATGCACATACGAGCCCGCCATGACGAAAGCCTATCTCCACGGCCGAACAGAGGCCATCCGAGCAGTGACCGAGGAATCCGTCAACTTCGTACAGACGTTCTGGGCAGACAATCCAGCAGAGAGTAAAGTCGAAGCCCTGCGCAAAGCCTGCGAGCAACACGTCAAGAGCACGAAGGAGTGCGCCAAAGGCAACGGCTGTGATCGTCATCTATACGCGTTATTCTGCCTGTGGCAGCGGTTCGTCGACGAGGGGAACAGTCGCCCGACGAGTAGCACGGGGTACACCACCAGTCTGTCGGAACACGCAATCGACTCGCCGGTCGGCAGTCCCGCGAAGGACTCGGTTAACTCGATGGAAATCGACATCCAGCCGCGCCAGCGCGGCGACAGCACGACGTCGCTTGCGCGCCGGGCGGCGGAGCTGCACCCCGTTCCTGCGCTGTTCGCGGACGGGGGATGGGATAAACTGAATCAGACTATCCTCTCGACGTCGAACTGCGGAAATCCCTCACTGAGACAATTTGGCTTTGGGCCGACGTCGGGCGATGGGTTTGGGATCGGGTATATTATTAAAGACGAGAGTATAAATATCTGTGTCTCGAGTAAACATAGACAGACCAAGCGATTTGTCGACGCGCTTGAGAGTTATTTGCTGGAGATCAGGCGCGTACTGAGGATCACCGGGCGGAAGGCCGCGACTGCTAAGCAGACGAGAGCTAGGGAGATTGATCCCGCGAAGGTGAAGACGAGCCATCGCTTGAAGGCTAGAGGGCGAATGATCACTGGGACGGAACCGAGTGTGTTGAGGATGCAGGCTAAGAGCTCCACGGGCACGAGGAGCCCGACTGATGAGAGTCTTATGATGAGTGAGGATGATGAGTTGGGTGGCTGTGAGTTTTTCCCTACTTTTCCTCGTTTTGGTTGGTGTTGAGGCTGGGGTGCAAGCTAATATGTGTGATAGATGGGTTTTTCGACGCCGGGATGCTACTGCAGGCGCTGAAAGCGCGTGGTGAGGCTTTTGACCAGGGTGAGTCGAAGGCTTCGGAAAGGGCGACGGCCCTGGCGAGAAGGAGGGATGTTGGGAAGAAGTTGAGGCTTGTTGAGTATTAGTGGGGTTTTGTAGGTTATGTCAGGATGGTTGGATGAGGCTTGGATGGGAGCTTTTGGGCGGCGTGGATTGTTTGCATTGAGCGTTGTATGAGTTATGTTGGTTATACTTATGCAGGAATGAAAGGCGTATGAGTGACTTCTTATGACTTTGAGATACAGAGATGAAGCGGCCATTGGACAACTTGTTGATATTTGTGTTTGTAGGATATGGAAAATTTTCTGTTGAAGGTGAAGTTGGATTGCATCACAGTCTACCTGAAAATACAGTTCAAAGTAGACACAAATGTTTAGGTAGTTCTGTTATCTTTACTGCGTAATAAACGATCTCAGTCTGGGATACAGCTGATCAGATAGGTTGTGGGTTACATCCTGATGGGAGCGTGAAAGCGGCTTCCGGGCCCTAATAGATGGAGTGGCTGCTGGGCTATGTACACTCGTGTAATCAGATCACATTCGAAGACCTAGCATAAGTGCGATGAGTTATAGGATTTTTTATGTGGCTGATTATCTAATTATCTAGATAGAGTGCATATACAAGCCCTTGCATGGACCGTTGAGAGTATATATCAGGGTTTCGTCCTCTACTCAACTCAAAAAGCCCATTACCCGTGGGTATAGATCAGGATAATCCATATAACCCAGTTCAGTTCCCGTCAAAATCATGAATCGGTGCCTCTTAAACGCCGTACTCGATGCAGAAAATACACAACAGTCTACCGTCCCACTACCACAAGCTCGTCACGTTTCCTAGCCTAGCTCGTGGAATTGGCCGTGGTGATGCTGGTTAGCTTCGTTCGAGCCGACTGCGTTACCACCAGCCTCGTGGACAGTAGGTGGCACGCCGGGTACACCCTGCTGTTGGCCTTGCTGGCCCCAGTTCGAATGGAGGGTTGAGGTTGGGCTGTGAGGATGTGTGCTCATACGAGGGTCGGTATATTGAGAGGGGGGACTAGTCGAGTCGTAACGGTCCGGAGTGGGTGCTGAGCCGACGAACCCAGTAGCCTTCTGATCCGGAGTCGGCTGGTAATAGCCAGGTTGAGGGCTTTGACCGTAAGGATCCTGGCCGTAAGCGTATTGCTGCTGAGGTGGGTATTGGCCGGGAGCACCACCGCCAGGGGGAATCATCGGGTTGTTCTGCTCCATTGGTTGGGTCGAGGTAGCGGGATCGGCCTTCTTCTTGTGACGCAGGATGAAGAAGATACCGAGACCGACGAGGGCGATGACTGCGACACCACCGACGACACCTCCGACGATTGGGCCCACAGGGGTATTGGACTTTTGCTTCGATCCCGAGCTGTTGTTATTGTCGCCGTCCCCGTCGCCGCTGTTATCGCTGCCTCCGCTTGAAGAGGACGTCTCGCTCTGAGTCGGTGCAGCACCAGAGACAGTTGAGCTGGTGATCGTCTGTGAAGTGAAATCGCTCGACGACGTCAAGGTGTAAGTCGACCATACGCGACCATCTGACTCGGTGTCTTCTCCGCTGTACGTCGTATAAAGCTGCTGGTTCGATGAAAAGCTATTCGAGTCGCAGTAATAATCCATAATTCCATCGAAGAACGTAACAGTGCCACAATAGGGGGCGCCCGTGGCAGTACTATAAGACATCAGCTATGTTTTAATGGTCAAGTGACGTGGGATGATCCTCACCATTTGGCAGTGAAAGTATCTGCGAAGCAACCATTGTCACAAAGACTCGACGAGTAGATCTGAGTGTAATCTAGACAAGTCGCACGCAAACCACAGACAGCTCCGGAACAACAGGCAACATAACCAGTGGATATCGCTTCTACGGTAGTCGAAAGAAGCTCGCAAGTGTAGTCAGTACCACAACTGTAGGGTGCACCTGAAATATCACGTTAGAACTCGCTACTATGATAAGACAATGATATATTCTTACCAGGTCGGCCATTGACGAAACCGCAAGTGTTGTCAGGTCCGATGAGAACCTCTTGGTTGCCATCTGCCCTCTTAATCAAAAACTCCCTCAGATCAGGACCATTTGTGACTGTAGGTGACTGAAATGTGGCATCAGGCGTGACTGATCGGGTTGCCCGAGCTGGCCTTCCAGCGAATGCTGAAGCCTGAACGGCAGCGGCGAAGGCCGCGGCAGTCAAGATTCTCGACATTGCCGGTATTATACTCGATCTCTTGAGTATGGGAGCCAGTGGTAGGCTTGGCTAATGTCGAGATCGAGGTGTAGGGCTATGCACACCTTGATACAAGACGAGAACGTGGTAGAGACGAAACAAGAGGGAAAAGAGACCCGAGTTCTCGGGCATATGCAGAGCTTAGTATCTTTAAGAGACACTACAGCAACACAACGGCGAGACGACGGGCCTTCCCCAGCAGATCGTAAGGCATATTTCCTCTTTGTGGTACCTTTTTCCCGGATCCTCAGGCTCACACTCACTCCCTCGAGCTCAAGCTTGGGCGATCCGGGCCCATTGCCCATCTTCCTCCGCCGCCACAGCCCCCAGCTTGCATGCACCATATGCAGAGACTAGACCTGTTTGCGTTGAAAAGATGAAGATGAGATTATAACCCATGCCTTACCGGCTCAGCTAGCCAATTGTGACTCAAGAAGCTACACCAGATCCACCGCAGCTGAAGACGGTCGAGGTTCTCGCCAAGGCGCTATCATGGCTCGCATGGGTGCTGTCGCCACGAGACCCTTGAGAATTGGCACTTTGGTGAGACTTTGGGCATATTTAGCCCGAAGTCCTACTTGAAGCCAGGCCTGAAAGAGGCATTGATACACGATGCTCGGTGATGATTTTAGTATCTGGGCCGTTTGTGACAACAAAACATCGCCGGTGATCTCAGGATATAAATCAACAGCCCAGCCATGGCGAACGAGGAGGAGCGCTGCCCGACCAATATTGCGGCTTTCTGCTGTGAATGGCGCGGAGCGGCTGAAAATTCCCAGCGCTTTCACTCATCAGCCGCTCAATGCGACAACTCAGCGGCGCATTACCCAGAAATTGAGACATGGCCGGTACATGGGTCCCGGCCAGGCCCCGCCAGGATGCCGGAGACTTCGTGGTGGAAAATAATAAGACGGGTCAACAGAGCCGCGACCAGCCCCTCCTGATGAGCAGATAGCCTCTCATCCAGAGAATACAAATAACTCATCAATTGCACCCAGCTCCTTCGGTTCGTGAGACCAGATGGTATCTCCTTCAGGGCCCGTCGCCCTCGATGGCTCTCGAATGGCCCTTCACTACGTTTCCCTGGCTGTAAGTGCAGAATAAGCGGTCGGCGATGAAAGCGTCTCACATGAAGACCAGAAGGGTAAATTTCACTAAACATGCCTGCTCAGGATTGCCGGTAGGTACCACAAAACGTTTCGACCAACCGAGTCATTCGATTGAGCACTAGGCCTTGTGGTTTATTATTAGAAAGCTCCCTGCTTACCTATACAAGTGTGATTAAGTTCATGGAAGTTCTCGTCGCGTTGAGGTTTGCTATTCTTTTTGCTGTGCACACCGACAATGCTCGCAGGAATGGGCGGTGCGTTCCTCATGGGATAGCACGTGTCGAGCATTCCTCCTGAGTCAATGCGAGTCCAATGAAGGATCAATGTCGCGTAGTATTCTATGGTAGTATTGCATATCATCATATTATCATGAACAGCTGAGTTGGGGGCCAAAACACAACATTGATTATTGTCGCGTATCACAAGAATCACATAACGTGATAAGAGTTGGAGATGAGCCGCCTCATGACGATCGCAGGTACACTACGTAGTAGTTCTTAGGTGACATTGGACGATTGCTACTACTTCTGACTTCGCATTGTGTCATCGCAGCATTTCGAACCGGAACGGGTATTGCTAGATCGCAGTAAGTCTTGACTGAGGTGCTAAAATTGCGCTTATTTCATAGCGAGTTCTGGCGTCATTCGGGGGTCGAGATAGCTGGGCGCTGGCTGGGATGAGCCCTACCACTGTGATGCCATTCTTCTCGGCACTGCCGACTGCCTCGCCAGGCTGTAAAACAGCTGTGGGTTCCAAGGGCCTTCGTTCGGCAGGCGAGTGGGCGAGAAACAGCTCGGCGACGACCAGTGCAGAGACAGTGGTCGCGGACCACCTTGTTGTTGCACATATCCAGCAAAACCTAGAATTCCAAAGCCGGCATCTGCCGATGTCGGGCGAAGCTAGCCGTCCAGCTGTGAGCAACTACGCGCAGCTGCCAGCGAGACCGCCAACCCGCATCCCACGATCTCATCGTTGACGCAATGAGGTGAAACATCTTGCTGATTATCTGAATGATATCGGCCTGCGCACGGGAAAGTGTGCGAAACAGCGGTTCAGACGATCGCAGTGGAGTGGCACAACTGGGCCAGCACGGAAATTCTCCGGACTCACAGCGGCACCGCACCGCTTGAGTAACCACCAGATGCAGCCCTCATGACCGATCTGTCTCGGGTCCTGCCGGACTTCCCAACCGCCAAATATGCGCGGTTGCTACCGACCATCGAGAAGCAGCAGCTGACAGTGACTGATCTGCTCACTCTCGAAGTCCCGGAAATCGGGAAGCGCACCCAGCTGCCGCTACTAGACGTCAAGCGCCTGTGCAATGCTATCCTCGATGCCGTTCACGCCGACTTGGGTGTGGCCGACGTAAGTGCGGATGGCAAGCAGAAGAAAGACAAGGCCAGCCACTCGGACGGCAACGCGTTGAGGCAAACAGGCGAGGAGTTGCTCTCAAAGCCATGGCATACAATCAGCACGCTCGACACCTCACTTGATGCTGCATTGGGCGGCGGTATCCCAACCGGATACCTCACAGAAATCACGGGGGAAAGCGGCGCAGGCAAAACACAGTTCCTCCTCACCCTCCTTCTGTCCGCCCAACTCCCTCCGCCTCATGGGCTGGCCCGTCCGGCTCTTTACATATCCACCGAGGCCGCCTTGTCCACTACCCGGCTCTCACAAATCCTCTCTCATCACCCCTTTTTCGCCACGCTGGACTCATCGATCCCCAAACCGTCACTCGACGGGATAATCAGCACAGTCACTCCAGACTTAGAGTCCCAAGAGCACATCCTGACCTACCAAGTCCCCGTCGAGGTCTCCCGGCGCAACATAGGTCTCATCATCTTGGACTCCGTAGCAGCAAACTACCGAGCGGAATTCGAGCGCGGAAACACGAGCTCTAACATGGCCGCGCGCAGCGCCGAATTAGTCCGTCTCGGATCTTTACTCCGCGAACTAGCACGGGAACACGACCTCGCCGTTGTCGTCGCGAACCAAGTCGCAGACAGGTTCTCCGGGTCTTTGCCCTCTTCCGCTAAGCACGGCAGTAGTGCGAGGCCTCAGATGACTACGCAGACTCCTGGTCCGAAACGGTCGTTCGATCCGTTGTCCCAGGAAAGCCCACTCGCGTCTAGGAGCAAGCATGTCATCGACCCTGTGTCTCTCGATGCGGAGCCCGCGAGTAGTATGGCTGACATGGTCGTTCGATCCTCCATGCCTGAGCCTATCGCTGAAGAGACTATTTCCGAGCCTGCGGCGTTGTCGTTGGATCATCAGCAGAGGTGGTTTACAGGTTGGGGTGATGACCCGACGGCCGAGCATTCAAATCTCAAGACACCTAGTCTGGGTCTTGTCTGGAGCACACAGATCGCTGCTAGGATTGCTCTCCTTCGACGTCCGGTTTATGGTCGAAAGGAGGTTGTTGGTGATGGCGAGGATGAGGAAACGGGCGTTGGGCCGTATGTGAAGACTTCCCGGAGGTTCATGAAGGTTGTGTTTGCGCCGCATGTGCAGGAAACTGGGCAGGGGCTCGAAGGCGCGGTTGAGTTTGAGGTTACGATGGGAGGATTGAGAAGTGTGGAGCGGAAGGGGAAGGGGAAGAAGAGGAAAGTGGCTGAATAGGGAGGTGGGAGTTATGGATAGGGACCGCGAATGAGATTGGCGATGATATACATACGGTATGGTGTGATCAGGAAACAATAGGATTGTCCTCATACATGCATACATTTCTACGTAAGGCATCGTGGGTGATTCCGTCTATGTCATGAGTATCAGTGTTCGTCTATTTAGCACGATATGCATACTCCGTGTTCAAGCCGAGTCTTCCATGGAAAATTCCCGAGAACTGTCTACCCTTCAACTTTTTTTCAGCGAGCTCACTTCATCCACCGTGTCACTATCGATTGACAGAAGTATAAAATGCAGAATGAAGATGTATGGTGATGATCATTGATACCTAGGTATCAATGAAAGACTTGGCACAGCCTGGGCTGCAGCGCCACTGAACGGTGGTGGGAGAACTGGCAAGGCGTATTGAGGTGGGGGAGCCTGATGCAGATTCGCTGCCTACTTATACTGCCCAAAGGGTTTACGAAGATGTGGTGAATCTCAAGTTTGTTCTTTAGCATCATTCATTTGACACTGCTCCAAATCACGCGGAACGACCAACGAATGTCCCGCTTGATCTCAACAAGATAAATTCCCGACGTCGTTTCTTTCTCGATAAATGCTGTCGTCGAGGTACGAGGCAAGCAGCGCAAGCGATGAGCGCAAGGGATATGAAACAGGAAAACTGCCATCGCGGTGCGAATATTGCGCTAGACTATCGATCAGCTCCTTGATTGATCTCGCCAGAATAGATTTTCGGGCTCGCACAATTTCTGCGGCAGCGAGCTATCAGCATCAGCCTTCTTTGGACGACTTGGAAGCCTCAGCAATACAAGGATGCGACCTGTGTACCCTAATTGTAAACTCCTTGAATGCGACTCCTCGGAATGCTGAATATGCTCAGTACCCTCTTGCAAACGAAGAGTCAACGTGGTTCTATTTGCGTACTCTCAAGGAAAGCAATATAGGACTCTCAATTGATGCCGCCCATCTGTATCCCTATGATCGATTGGACCAGGCGCAAGTCTTTGACACCCTGGTGATACATATCGGTCCACTACCAGGGCGTTTTTCTCGCACTCGCAACATCAAGCCCTATGATCATCTATCATTCACAATTTTTAGATCGCCTACTTGTAAGCGACTTCTCACGATGACCAGATCGTCTCACTAATACCCTCAAGGTCATCGAGCCAATATAGGCGGCTTCGATATTGGTCGCCTGGACCACGATGTTGATCTAGGCTCTGACGTCAGTCTCAACGTTGCACGTCAATGGCTTAACACGTGTCGAGATCATCATGGAGAATGTTCCAAAGCTCTTGCTTCCCGGTTGCCGTCGAGGGTTCTCGACGTTAGTCACACGAACGCAAATAATGACATCAGGTCAGTCGCGACTGAAGGAGCGAGCGGCTTCTATGTGACTCTCAGCCACTGCTGGGGCGGCAATGTATCTTTGCGTCTGCTCAGTAATAATGCCGAAGCTTTACAGACCGAGATCCGATTAAAGGACTTGCCAGCCACCTTCCGTGATGCCGTTACAATTACCCGAGCATTAAACATACCGTATCTTTGGATCGACGCACTTTGCATCGTCCAGGATTCGAAGGCTGATTGGGACCATGAATCTAAACAGATGGGTTCGTATTATGGCAACGCTGTCTTGACTCTCTGCGCATCAGCAGCAGAAAATAGCACCGCCGGGATCTTTCGTCAGCACGTTCAGCCACAACCGGACGAGCCAACCCCAGTCTTTCTGAACTTATTTGCAGGATCCGAATCTAAGGCTCAGGTGTACACCAAGGGAAGTTTCAAGGGAAACGTCCATGAAAGTCTGAGATCATTGGACGAACAAGGTCCTTTATCCTCTCGAGGGTGGACACTACAGGAGTCAGTACTGTCACAACGGCTTTTATACGTTGGCGAACACCAAATGTACTGGAAATGCCTCCACGGATATCAGAGCATGGACGGTCTTCCGGAAGGCTCAAGGACTCCTCAGAACACGTATAATGCATTGAGATTGGTGCTATCATCCGGCGCTCAACCAATCGATTCGAGGAAACCGTTCATGTTAAGATAAGATGTTCTCAGCGATTACAGCAGACTAGTCTATGAATACTCCAGAAGACGACTATCCATTGCCTCGGACAAGCTGCCAGCAGTGTCTGGGCTTGCACGGCTCATCCATCCCAGCATTGGAGGCGAGTATCTTGCGGGTCTCTGGAGTTTTGACATTCACCGAGGTCTGAATTGGAAAGTTAATGATTCTCGCCCAGCTGGTTCACATGCCACTGACTATCGCTCTCCTTCCTGGTCATGGGCAGCAAAAGATTCAACGATTACTTCCAATGGTATGCAGTTCAGATCTGACAAATTTACGCTTCAGTTGCTGAATCAAGAAATAAGGCTCCGTGACCCCTCAAATCCATACGGTGAAGTAAAAGGAGGCTACATCTACGTGAGAGGCTTCGTCAAGCCTCTCTTCAGAAGCATACAGATCATGGGATCTCAATACCCAAGCAAATTTTGCGGCGATGTGTTCTACGATGATATGCCGGACCAAAAGAACATATTAGGAGCTATTCACAGACTCCGAATTCGACAAGACACCATCGATAACAAAGACTGTCTTCTTGTGTTCTGGCAAGATGCGGGCGGACATGGAGACTTAGATTTTGACCTCAATACCTTAGTGCCAGATGATTGCATCGCCCTCATAATAGGATTTTCCAACGAATCGCATGCCGCCGCTGGGATTATTCTACGACAAGAAAAATGCAAACACGACTTTATATTCAAAAGAATCGGGTTATGCGAGCTCTCAGATGTGAAAATGGAGTGGATGAACACGTGGGAAAGTCGCACACTCATGCTGGTTTGACGGACTGATTTGGCGGTACTGAGCGCCCTTCCCGTCTTGATGTTATCACCTACGACCTCTATCGGGTAAACTGACCAAGAATCCACTCAGCAACGCGAGACACAATCTGTTCAGGAAAGCAAGACAATGTTTATCAGGCGAGGCGGGCACGATCACAACATTCCACCGATCTACAAATCACGTATTGTAGAAGAAAACGAATTCCGAATGAAAGTGATTTCATATTGTTCGCTGATGGCGTCGCCCCTATTCTGGCTATTGCCGTAAGCATCACCATACCATCAGCACTAACTGGGCTGATGTTGACTGGCGTCTAATTACCAGCCCACACTGGCAATCCTCCACCACCTCTTACTCCCGCTCCTCGCTAAACTCCCAAAAGGCCTTATACTGCGCCATGAGCGCAGACCGTTCTGCCGATGTCTTGTCCCTGGTGTGAGCACAACCAGGCCAGTTCACCGCCCATTTTCTCCCAACCCGGGTGGGGAAATGAGCCTCCTTCATGTGGGCGGCCATCTCCTCCTCACTGGCGGCGACGTACTCACACGCGGCACCACCAGCCTCCGCAGACCAGCGGCAGATCGTGCCGATGTGCACCATCCGAGGGTGAAGAACCAGCCGCTGAACCATAAGGCCACAGTCGGGGCACGGATGGCGACGACCGTCTCTGGGCGTCGAATCGTTGGCATGGGGCGGCTCGCGCCAGCCGACCTGGGGATTGGGGGGCTCGGGGGGCTCTAAGTAACAGACGAAGGTGTCAGTTTCATTGCTGAGGAAGAGGTACATGTAGCCTGACGTACTGTCTTTGGCGCGGCTGCTGGAAGCCACGACGACGATATGAGCGCTGGCAGAACCAGCCGCTGCCTGAGTTTGAGATCTGGTTTCTGTATGGTAGATAATCAATTCCTGCTGTGTACTATAACTGGTTGTTGTTATACATTACAGAATGAATGCGAAAATACTAAGTGCCAAGCACCTTTCCGCAGTTGGGAGCCGAAAATACAAGCTGTTGCTCAGTGGGCAAGCATGTGGCTAGATCGCAGAAAGCAAAGGGCTGCCTCTACTTACGTCGGGTGTTCATCCTTCTAGCTAATGCAAGAGCAAAGTGGTTGTGTCTCGGTTGTATGTATTGTATGAGGGCGCTGGATGGCTGGTGATAATGTGCTGTGTGGAACGTTGCTGGGTCCCCAAAGAAGGAGAAGAAAGGAAAGGAAGCCTCTGAGAAATGGTCTGAGTGTTTATATAGATCTACCTCCATTGCCGCCGAGAAGAGCATCGTGACCGACGCTGTCACCTCAGAGCTTGTGTTTGCTCTCTGCACGGACTGGGCCAATCAGTCATGTTATGCTAAAACATGCCATTCAATGGGGGTGTGTAAGTCGCAGCTTTGACCGTTTTATTGCACTAACACACCAAACAATTATGTTCTCCAGACTAGAGCTGGCTTGATGACACTGTGAAAGCAGGAACATGCATGGGGAACTGGCAAGAACTCAGGAAAGGAAGACACTGCAAGGCAGTCACTTTACTCTCTAGGTTGTAATTGAATTGGACTCGCTCGTGAACGGGTTCGGCTTTACCCAACTTAGATTAGTATTCATTGACGCTATATAGAAATATAGATACAACGCTAACGAAGGGTCAAAGAGATGGTGGTCAAGGCCAGAAACTTGAGCATCTCGTCCGTTATATAATGTAAAATGGAGAAGATGGGCACTGACTTTCACACGGTAGGCTTCTCTCAAACTGAATAATGATGACACCGAGGACATCGCGTTCGTCGATTATGATGTTTGCTGCAGGCCAACAAAGTTGGGCATCGAATAAACGTTTCGCTAAGTACTTCATTGCTTGAACGCCGCAGTTTGTCGTCGATTGCCACGAACAGAGCAATTTGACAATTGGCCGTCTGACAATATACACCAAGCGCATTCAAGGTAGTTTTGTAAGAGTTACAAAGGCGCGTAGTTTCACGTAACCTTTCAAGGTTGTATAAATGACAATGTCATTTTGACTAAGTGCCATAGAGGAAATTCAAGGATTGTTTTGATTCTTATTATCAGACGAAGAAATTCTTATTGTGTATGATCAAAGCTTATATCTATGAAGTGAATGCTAGTTGAGAGCAGTTACAGTAGAAAAAGGGTTATTAAGAGAGACGTGAAAGTTGTCATGGAACAGAAGTGGAGTGCTATACCGTTCCACCAAAAGTGCTAACAAAGGTAGAGCATTCTAGTCAGCACACCGACTCGAGTGGGCCCAGAATGCCAACATTGTTTCATTGTGTAAACGAACCTTGTCACATGTAGCTTGCCCTGAAGAAAAAGTAGCCGTTGACTCGGTGTAGACTGTCCAGGGTGGCAATGTTGACTTCCATCGATAATGACATTACGTATCCGAGCGTACGCACGTCGACCATCCAACTACTGCTTGCCACTGTTGGTCCGACCTGATTCTTCAACACTACCTGTTATTCCCAACAACATATATCCTGGTGATCTAATTTCAGTCATTGGGCATGACGCCACTGTCCACCGGGCGTTCCATACTGAAAACGAGGTCGAAATCATAGCAACTATATGACTAAAATGACTGATATAGCTGCCAGAGGCAGGCATGATGCTGGGCAATCTACTGATCACTCATGAATGAAGCTCCAAAATGTGCTGAAAAGTGTGTATATTCGTGCATGTGTTCAACAACTGAACGCGAAAATCAAAAACACCCATATAGTACAGCACCGCATGCGCTTAGTCATCTCAACTACCACCCCTACTTCGATACACAAACATCCGCACAGCCGACAAACAACATTGCTTCTCAATCTCTCAAATTAGGCCAGTGATTTAGGAGCACAGTGCTGGAACAGTAACACATTTGCTCTATACATGTTATGTGACCCTGTCCGTGATGTTCGGCGATCTGTATCTTGTTGGTCCTTTGCTTCGCTGTTGGTTTGTTACAGACAGAAGAACCGAAAACTTCTGACGAACGAAGGGCAGCAAGAAAGCGATGATGCCAACTATGCAGGTGTTCTGTAACTTACTCATGCTAAAAGAGTTGCTAAGAGACTAGGAATCAGTGACCCTCGATCGGGGAAAGAGATGCGGTTATCATCATAGCGGCCTCGCATCCATAGGGCAAAGGGTGAGATGGATTGGATTTTTTATTTTTTAAGCGCTATTAGGTAAATACCTAATTGATATCCTATCTATATTATAAAGTCCAATAGTGTAACAAGTATAAGAGATACGCTAAGATTATGCATCTAATGATGATGCATAACCATACATTCATAAACATCCCCCACTCCCGGACAGCAGCAACCTTCAGCCCCTTGCCGGCCACCCCCGCCGCCCTGTAAGTCGGGTCAGCTAACACAGAATCGACAGCGGCCTTGCTGTTTGAAGGTATCACTCACACGTTTCCATCGTCGGTCATGGCTGGCCTGGGGGTGGCCGGATTGATTGTCGGGGCTGGAGTTGTGGTCTGTCCGGCCAGGAGTGGGCGAAGACTGTGTGGGCAGTTGTCAGTATCATCGTGGGAGACAGGAGTCGGGTTGTTATCGGAAAACTCACTCCAAGAAGTAATCTAAGAGATATTTGATGAAATCAATAACAATGGTGATGATCACTACCAAGAAGGTAAAGATATCCATTGCTAATGATGGTGAATGAATGTTGAAGATTTGTTGTTGGAATAATGTTTGGATAATGATAGCATCCAAAATTTTTCTTGAGACAAATGTTCGTGGAGAGAAGAGAAGAGAAAGGAAGAGGACTGGCTCCCTGATCCCGCAGATATCATGTGTTCCTCGAGACAACATTAGAGTTGACATGCTTCCTTCCTCCTTTCTAAGTTTGTTGAGCAGCGAGGTATCGCGAAGCACCTGCGGGAGGCAAGACCGGCTTCGTCCTCGACAAGAACTACCACCCCAGTACCAGACAAGGAAATGGCCCCGGCCTTACTACCTACAGTCGGTCACGGCCTCACTGCCACTCTCCTGCTCTCGATTGACTGTTGGCATATCATACCTTGTGATCAGGACATCGCATACACTGTCCTGGCGCTGGAAATGCAGGCAGCCCATACAAGAAGTCTAAGCATTGAAATAATCTCAGAGCAGACTTCCATGCCGCGGAGAGGCGTAACAATAGCTGCATAGTCGGCTTCGCCAGTGCTTCGGATCCAGGCGGCCTATTTCATCCAGTAAATCTAAACTATTTCCGCGGCATTCTCCGAATAAGAATAGTCTTCAAGAGTATACCTAGGCACTCATCCAATGTCAGGTCCCGTGTAGCCGGCAGATTCTTCCGCACGAGAGCAGGAAGGGCATCAACAGTAACAGCGATACCAGCAGCATCAAAGAGAACGTATAACAGCTTGCATCTCGTCACGAGGAAAGCCCAGCACGGCAGCCCGATGGCAGACAGTTGCCTGAGCATCTGCTGGCTTGGCCCCGGTGCCTTGCGCCTTCCTGCCCAGCAACCCCTCCGTCATCAGCCGACAGGTGCAGATAGTCACGATAGTCACGGTTGCTCATTCTTTCCTCCAACTCAGGGCGTTCCTCAACTCCTTCGTCGACAATGCGCTGTGACAATGCCCTGTTGCCGGGCCTCAGGCATCTGGCACCTCCCTACTCTCAATGCTCTTCCCTCTCCCACCTACCGACGCTACCTTCAATCGCCGCAAGCACCGCAAAACCCCTCCCCTGCCTTTCTCTTCTCTCCCGGACGCGGTGTTGAGTGGATGGTATATGTACAGTACACCAAGTTCAGCGTTCGCCCGTGAGTAAGACAGTCAAACAGTCAAACAGTCAATTGGCGCAACTGTCCAACCTTCGACTCTATGAGTGCCGCTAACGGATCTTTAGCCAGTCGTTAGAGCCGATGAATTTGTTGTTCTACGTTGGATGGTGCTTGGAGAGCAAGGGTCCAAGCAGATGGCCTCGAAGAGGTACATATACGTACCTAAGCTTTTCATATGCTCGCTGCTCGTGAACTTCTGCTAAAAACATCGCGCTGTTCGTCTTATTATTGAGGAGTCGGTAGCGTGCTCAATCATGCGCAGATGAGTGCTCGAGACGCCTAGTCCAAACTTTCAATGGTGACAGAGAAAATAGAATAAAACCGCAGGCGGCTATGAAAGCTTTCTTGTGGACGATTGTGATCGCTGCGATTGCACTAATGCTTGGCTCGGGGCTATCCTGTTAGCGAGATTGATGGCTTTAAAGTCAATTTGTTCATGTCGTTCTCCTTTCTTTCTAGATCAGCATCTCCCTCTCTCGCTTCCCACTTGATACTCGTTGCATTTATAAGAGCAGAAGGAGCTTGTGTCCCATAATATGATCTTACTGTTTTCTATCCTTGCCTATCCACTTACCACCAATCACTGTCGAATATATCACGTCCAGACGACAAACCCGCTCCTCAGAAGATCAACGACTACGTAATGCGGTTATTTGGCAAAATGGCGGCATTGAAAATCGAAGATGTAGAGCACCAGCCTGCAGCCACCCAGACAGGCGCTCCTCAGTCCCAGGATACGCCACAGAGTCTACCAGGTCCGAGCATGGCAACGGGGAAAGGATTCTTCCGGGAAACAGATTCGCAAAATATTCATTTCCGGTTCTGCCCTGAACCGTCCAAGGCTTCTAGTCATCTCGAGCAGACCTGGGCAGTTGAGATGGCTGTCAAATGCCACGACGTGCCGCTTCAAATGCGCGAAGGTTTTCACTGGGACGCGTCCAACGTCGTCCGAGAAGACGGATACATCAGTAGCAACGCCAACCGGCTCATCCACGTCAGTGGGAAGCAGTATTACGGCTCGCGCTACTACTTCCTCAAAGACATGCGAGAGTCACCACGCTGGGTTGCCTGCATCGCCGTTTATGCATTGAACTGGGAGACGATCTATCGATTTGACCTCAGCCAGCTGTCTCTCAATACTATGCATGGCGCCACGGCGTATGCCCCCCACGGCGACCCGATATATAACTACTTATACGGGAAGCCAACGGCTTGTTACAACGTGATCTACGACGACATGCCAATGGAAGGATGGTGGCCCTGGCCGAAGAAAGGACTTGGTGATGTTGAGACGGATGAGGCTGGACTGGCTGGTAGCGAGAAGCTGTCCTTGATATGAGACACCGACACACTCCATAGCCTCGTGATGTGTCGTCTTTTCACTACTTCACCTGATCCGGCCGTTTCATTGGCCTGAAGCCCATTCTCTACCAAAAAGGCTGCGAGCCATGTTCTAATCGACCGGGGTTAGATTATGCTGGGCCACCAGTAGATATAAGTAACGAATTAGTCCTACTACATTGAATACCATCCGCAGTCGTCTCTTCGTCTTGCCAGGTATAACAACGCCCGTTGCGTGGCCTTCAACTCTGGGACTGGCGCATTGAAATACCGAGGGATGTGACAGTCTTCGTCAACTTGGATGTGCTCAACCTCACAACTACATAGCATGATGTGATTATGTCAAGAGGTGGCCCACTTTATCGGGTTCCTATATTAGGAATGCCACATGCTCCTTGGAGCATGTGGACAGGGGCTATATGTGTATATACCTTAAGCAGCAGTCTTCTTTCGTCTTTTTGTTAGTCAGTTGGAAACTTATCCCTTTATTAACTACCTCTCTATGAGCGTTTATAACATTTCCTCAAGCTTCCACGATCACCACGCTCTCACCTCCGTGAGAGATTAGGTACGTATGGGTCTTGCTGGTGCCTCATCACACGTGCCACTGTGCCTATGGTATGATATTGTACTTGTTATGCCGGGCCGCCTGCATTTCCAGCGCCCGGACAGATGCCCTGATCATAAGGCATGGTATGCCAGCAGTCACGAGAGGTCACCATCCTCCTTGAGGTAGCGCGGGTGTCGAGAGTTTCCTCTTTGGGAGCTGGGTCATTATCGCCATCCGCATTGATGCTCGCATCGATGCGCTCAGCAGCGTCTGAATTAGACTCCAATTCGCCGTCTGAATCGCCGTGTAAATAGTCTACGTACCTTAATATCTGCAATGATATAAAAAACGAAGTGAAAACGACATGATAGACCTGCAGATATATATGTCGCATCTTGAGTATGATGTACATGGCCCATGCCGGAAGATCTGGCCACGTTACGTTGTCACCAGCTACAGATGATGTATAGGACGGGAAAGGAGAACATAGATGACAGAACATCTGCCAGACGATGTCATCAGGAATGCACTGAAGAAATTCAAATGAACCATGAATGGACAGGTTCAGCAGAGGATAGAAAAGTTTATCATGTCAGCCGTTGCACCGCAGGCACTGCAGAACAACAATGCACGAAATCAATGTCATCTAAAGGGTATATTCACTTTCTCCGATCTAATTCCTCTTAGCAAACCTCGACAAGGCAGGACCAAGCTCAGCCTCCCTCTCCTTCAGCTTCTCCTCTCGTCTCTGCTGCTGCGTCTCCTTCCAAATCTCATCAACCTTGAGCCTCTTCTCATCAATGACATTCTTACTCCTCTGTTTCTTCAGGTACTTCTTCAGAGCCGAATTCTTGCCCCTTGCTCTATTCCTGATCTCCGTCTCCAGGTCCAGCGGCTTAGCATCGAGATCCTTCTCAGCTCTCCGTTGCGCGTCAGACCGTAAGTCGAGATTGCCGATGAACGTCGGGTCTAGCGCTATCATCTCCGGTTGCAGTTTGTTGAGTAAGGATCGGACCTCGTTGTCTTGTCTCTCCTTCTTCGTCTCGAAGGGGTTTACTTCCATTACGTCCATGTTGGGCTCTCCGGCGCCTGGTACGATAATAGAGCTGAAGCCTTCGTCGTGACCAATTCCTAGTACATCCTCTAAGGGGCACCATCTCACACGCTCAACTCTCTTGCCTTCGCCTCCCCAGGTCAAATATGGGCTTTGTACCTTGACCTGCTCTGCCGCATGCTTGTTGAACAAGCCCTGCCACATTGTCGTTGATGTTCCCCATCCAACTGCCGTTACACCTCTGTCTGATATGGCAACAGAGGATGCCGGCTGGCGTGTGAAGTATTCGTTCACCACTTTGAACTGACGAACATCCCAAACGGCCATCTTGCAGTCCTGGCCAGTGGAAACCATATATCTTCCTTCTCTGTCGATCGACATGGCCCGTACGGGGCCTTTATGTGCTAATAACTTGACAAGCGGACCATCCGATGACGAGCAGTTTGGCGACCAGAGCTGGATCTGGCCGTTGGTGTGACCAGTGAAACATATGGCATTGTATGGATTTTGGGTGAGCGAGGTCGGAGGGCCGAGTTTCGTCGCGATTTCGCTAACCAACTGTCCTGTGGAGACGTCTTGATATTTCAAATGACCACTGGCTCCCAAGGTCGTCAAAAGGAAGTGGAAGGGTAGAAACTCTAGATGTGAAACTTCACGATGTTGATTCAAACAATGCAGCTCCACACCGTGGTGGTCGTATATGTAGACATTTTTTTTCTGTGCTACAGCCATGTACTGGAGTTTGATTAGTTCACGAGTGCGCAACAGCAGCGATCCTGACAATGAGCATACCTGATTTGAATGTAACCACCTTACGTCGCGGACGGTCTCGTTGACTTGAAACTCGCAGTTCAGCTTGCCTCTCCGCCAGTCCATTGAGGCGACTATGACATCTTGGTCAGTGTCTGAATTTTTTAAAATGTCAAAATGAGGTCAAGGTAACACCTACTATGTCCCTTTCTCCCTCCCAACAGCAAGTCACGGCCATTCTTGCTGTAATCGAACACGTAGGGCCCCAACTCGTTTAAAGTCAGATCGAAACGCTTCTGTGCTGTCGCGACCGATACGCTGTCCTGGATCTCCGTCTGCCGGACTTTGTATGTACGCTCCAACTCCGTTTCGGGCTCGAGATAACCGGATGTTTCCTCGAGCAGAATCTCGGCATCCTTAGCCTTCAAGCTTGCTTCCTGGTACTTCGATTCAAGAGCTTGCAAGTTCCTCCTCAACTTCTTGTCCTTTATGTTTCTGACATTGACACCCTTTCCGCGACCGTATTCTCTCTGTGCTTCCTTCGCGCGTCGGCGTTTCTCTCGTTCGTGTTTGGGGACCAGGCTTGTTCGTGCATTCGCAACGACGCGGGCGCCATTGTCAACCTCCATGACCGGTAACAGATAATATGGGCTGACAGATGAATATTTCAGATATCTCGGTGTATGCTGACCCTTTTCGCAAGGCCACAACCGGTTTGCGACAAGCAGGTTGTTACGCAGTCAAGGAAATAGCACGGTAGCGACGAGACTGGCGCAAGACCGAGGGTTGAAGATTGCAGACCTTCCAGAAATTTTAGTGGAGCTACAGGGACTGGACTGATGACCCACCCCCGATAAGCCCCGGAATGCAGCACTTAAGCCCACTATCAGCCCGCTATCAACATTGCCACACAGCGAAAAAAGGGTTCCCGCATTTGCCCCTCGTCACCCAATCCTGCCCCTCCAACATTTTGTCTGGAAGCCGTATCTTATCGTGTCGACCTCAAAAAAAGACCAAAATACAAAAGGCGATTGAGCAGCCAGACTATCAGGCAGAGCATCCCTTGTTGCTGGGTGGCTCATCTACTATTTTTTCCCTGAGCATAGAACCTTCAAACTGGCTTCTTTACCCTTCAGATTCAAAGCTGGGGGCGACGGCAAGATGCCTTCTGCAACACACTCCCACCGGCCAACCACCAAAGTGGTCCATAAGTCTTTCAAGTCGCGAAAGGCCACAAAAGGCTCTCTACGAGACGAAGCAAAAGGTACATCCATATTACGATATAGTAGATATAATATCGAAACAGCTCTGACCAAACCAATAGGCAAAGTACCCAACGAGAGACGAAAGACCCCCCACCAACAAGTCATGTCCAAGTTCGACCGACGAAACCAGGCCAAGCAGCGCCAGTTGACAAAACACCGAGAGCACCAGAAAGAGGCATCCGTTTTCAATGGACGAGATGGCGCCCCGAGGATTGTTGCCGTCATCCCGCTTTGCGCCGATAGCGATACCTCTACCGCCATCCAGAGCCTCAATGGCAGCCTTGATATCGAAGCCGACGTCGCCACGACAAATTTCAAAGTCTCAGTCGATCGCTTCAAGCAGAGACTTCAGTACATCCCCATGAAGAGGGATCTGTCTGCATGCATGGACGCAGCCCGAATAGCCGATTTCGTCATATTTGTACTCTCTGCCGAGACCGAAGTCGACCCCGTGGGCGAGCTCATCATCCGAAGTATCGAAAACCAGGGCATGTCCACTCTCTTCACCGTTGTGCAGGGCCTCGACAAAGTTGAGCCTGCAAAAGCTAGGCCAGATGTTGTCAAGTCACTTGTCTCCTTCATGACACATTTCCATCCCGGACAGGACAGGATATACAGTCTCGACGCCAGGCAAGAGTGCGCCAACCTCATGAGATCGCTCTGTAGCACTATGCCCAAGGGTGTTCATTGGAGGGACCAGCGATCGTGGATGTTGGTTGACGAGGTTCAGTGGCCATCTTCAGAGACCAGTTCTACCGTACTTGCTGGAGTGGTTCGGGGCAAAGGTCTTAAAGCTGATCGGTTGGTGACGGTTGGCGAATGGGGCACATTTCAAATCGAAAAAATCACGGCCGCTCCCCTTCCTTCTAAGAAACGGAAGGAGGAGGGTATGACTGTTGACGATACTGAAGAAGAAAAGGTGTTGGAGACGCCCAATGAGGACCGAGAAGACCTTACTGAGCTGGCTCCAGAGGAAGTGATGATGAACGATGCAGGAGACAGCGCTACACCTGCGGGTGCACCAGCAAGCAAGAAAGGTGTTTTGCTTGACGACCACCATTACTTCGAGGAAACCGAGCTGGAGAGATACGAAGCACCAAAGAAATTACCCAAGGGGACATCTGAGTACCAAGCAAAATGGATATTGGATGATGTTTCCGATTCTGAAGACGAGTTCGATGAGGAGATGGCAGATGTACAGGAGGAGACCACGGAAGCTCGCCCAGAAGACGGTATGGAGGGACTCGCTGGCCGAGAACCTACCGAGGCTGCCATGTCCGAATATCCCCAGTCTGAAGGCTTCGTTGAGCTCGAGGAGGACGAGAACGCAGAACAGCTCGCTGCATACAGAAAGCGAAGGCGAGACGAGGCCGAAGATGACAAGGAGTTCCCAGATGAGATCGAGTTGCACCCGAATGTGCTCGCCCGGGAAAGACTGGCCAAATATCGCGGCCTCAAGAGTCTGCGGTCGAGTCCTTGGAATCAGGAGGAAGACGCACCCTACCAGCCCGAAGAATGGACGAGGTTATTACAGATCTCAGATTACAAGTCTTCTCGGAACGTATGCCTTCGTGAGGCTCTAGTTGGTGGTGTAACCCCAGGAACTCGGGTTCATGTCCACCTGAAGGCCGTCCCCACAGAGCTTCAACAGTCTTATGATCCTTCAGCGCCCCTCAGTCTTTTCTCTCTGCTCAGACATGAGAACAAGAAGACCGTAGTCAACTTCGACGTCACGCACAAGGAAGATTACGAAAAGTCGATCAAGGCGAAGGAGGAGCTGATCGTCCAATGCGGCCCTCGTAGATTCGTCATCAACCCCCTCTTCTCCACCGGCAGCAACACCGAGAACGACGTGCACAAGTACTGCCGATACCTTCACCCAGGGCAGTCCGCCGTCGCGACATTCATGGGCCCAGTAACATGGGGTGCCGTTCCTACGCTATTCTTCAAGCGCGTCATGCCAGAAGCAGGCGAAGACGGTCCAACACTTCCAATCCAGCTCGTAGCAACAGGCACAACGAGAGCACCATCAACATCCCGCGTCATCGCGAAACGAGCGATTCTCACTGGCCACCCATACCACATCCACAAGAAAGTCGTCACAATCCGCTACATGTTCTTCAACCGCGAAGACGTCGACTGGTTCAAGGCGATGCCGTTGTGGACGAAGCGGGGACGTGGTGGTTATGTTAAGGAGGCGTTGGGAACACATGGGTACTTCAAGGCTAACTTTGATGGAAGGATTAATCCGCAGGATTCTGTGGGTATCAGTTTGTATAAACGAGTGTGGCCGCGGAATGCTACGCCGTTTAGGGGGAAGTTGTTAGATGTGGCTGCGGTGGGGAGCGAGGCTATGGATGAGGATATACAATAGGGGTTGGAAAAGAAGACGAGGGGTATTTATGAGTTATGAATTATATGCAGGTTTCGGATCAATGTTCGTTTGTGCATTTGCTGTCCATGGTGTCGTGATATGTCTAGTGATCTAAGAATGCCTTTGTCCTTTGTTGGTACGGCGCGAAGAGGACTGATTCGGGGAATCAAAACAATATGGGGATTATCTTGCTTCGGTTTTTTGAATGGCTCGATGCAGTAAGGTCCGTTGCCCGCTCTGAACTATCATGCGGTAATTTGTGAGCACATAAATGAGTACTGCGTGCAGTCGGTTATGAGAGTGGCAGGTAGTAAGATCGTAGGTGGTTGAAGTCGAGGGCTTGCATGGCGCGACTGTTGACATAGTTAGGGGCATTGCTGGCAGTACTGTAGGGGACTTACAAAGCGAGAAATACAGAACATGATGTCTCAAATGGATATGTTGACAGCATGACGACCTCGAAGAAATGGAGCGAAAGACAATGCGTGGCAAAATCGTGGTGATGATGGTGATGGCGATGGTGATGGTGATGGTGATGGTGATGATGGCACTCACCGTTTTCACGATTGCATCGACTACATCGGAAAAGGCCAAAAGGGAAATGGGCACGAGATGCGAGTACGAGGGAAATCAAAATAAAAGTGCAAGGCGAGGTAGACCTACCAATGCGAAATGGTTGAAAGGCGAAAAAGGAAAAAAAGAACAGCGACTAACCGCCCGTCGCACCCCTCTCTCGAGATTCGAAGTCAAGACTTTGCAGTTGCTTTCATGGTTCACCACTATTACCAACTGGACCATCTAGCCGAGTCCGTCATCGAGTCCCTGGTTTGTTGTTAGCTGCTCGCTTTTTGGGATTTATATACTTGCTGCCTGATCCAAAGTGAGGCAGGTGCGACGGTAGGGGGGGTTACGGGGTTGGGGGGTTGATTAGGTGGTCGTGACTACCATGGTTACGGGAGGTAGGTTGCTAAGGAACCTAACATTTGACCTTGACGACGGACAGAATTTGATATGCTCTCCTGTTAGAGGGACATGTTTCACATGAATGGTTTCGATGGAATCTTGTGTTGTGCTGTGTGGTGGTTTATCTGCTCCTGGCTGGATGTCATATCTACACCCCTTATTTGCTATACCGGTAGTATGGATAACATCTGCAAGTCTTTTCGCAGATGTTGACCTTTATTGAGAATAGCCACGCCATGTTTTGATACCTGCTTTCTTTGGATGATGTGATCTTCGCCTCTAAATTCCGGCATCGTGACCTTCAGACGGTGAGACTGCATCTTTAGCCATACCTCATATTAACTCAGCTTAGTATACTCGAACTCTCACTTGGGCTTCAGTCAAATTTATCGCATTGTGCTTGTTTCATGCAGAGCTTTGTGTTGAGTTCTCAGAATGACTGAGACATGACGCTGAATACGTCTCTAGTCAACTCCAGAATCATACTGATGACCACAGTTCATGCTACTCGAACAAACTTCCCAACTCACGCGTCCTACTTTTCCGTTCCTCGAACCTAGTTGCCGATACCACGACGAGTTTCCATCTTATCCCACCCATCGCCAACAAGAGCTCCAACGTTAAGCTAACTCGACAGAATCAACCACGCAGTCGTAGCACTTCCTATGCTTGCATTCCCCACACCGATACCTCCCTTTGTCTATCTCTGTCTTCGCAGAGCAAGAACAGCATTTCCACCGTCTCTGAAGGTCGTCTTCAGGGAGTCCAGAAGCGTGACTAGGCTTCCGGCAGGCACCGCAGCGCCGTAGAAACAGGCTTGACAGAATCCAGTCCATGAACCTATTAAATTGTTACTATTACGAAGAGTGTGGGAGTGAGCTTGGTGAGTCTTACTATGAGCGGGTCCCACTGGTCCGGAGCCGTGGGATGCTAAGATGGGCAGGACGAGGAGCTCGAGCATGGTTGTTTGTTGTTCTTCTCTGCTGGGGTTCTTTGAGTTGATATGAAGATATCGTGTAAGTATTGCAGGGGACTGATTATGTTCGGTGATATCGTGTGCGGTGTTCATTACAGAGAACTGTTGTGAAACTTTCCAGGAAGTTCAGCTTAACATTGATTTACCTTTCCTTCCAATTTATGTATAGAGTTAGGCTCTTTGTCTCTAAACAGGTATGCCGCTGGAATGGTTGAGATCTGGCTAGAAAGGACTCGACATACAACAACGTTGAGCTTGTGTGTCCTAGACTCACTCCACAGGCAGCAGATTATCTGTATTGCCCAGCGAGCTTTTATGAGTTATCCACCACTAGCTTTCCTCTGTCCTGATTGTAACATATCAGGCAGGCAGGTTTGCGACTGGAATGACGGTTGTAAGTGGTAACGATGTGACACAGATGGTCCAAGTTTCATCTTGGAGGATATTCGAGTCTCACCGCAGGCCAGAATGAATATTTATTAGTATACAAGGTTTCATGCGCTTCTCTTCAACATGAACTCTCTGCAATTCTATTCCAATCTTCAAAAGACAGTCTCATCTAATTCCCCAACGTATCCAACCCCTCCGTCGTCCTAGGTCCACCATGCTTCCTCACAACCTCCTCAGCACCACTAGCGGTCCAAGCACTCGTAATCAAATTTACAATATGATCAACCGCAACCCCCTTCTTAACCTGCGCGAAAACCGTCGGGCCGCCTTCTCTCATCTTCCTCGCATCCCGTTCCATGACCCCCAAGTCCGCGCCGACGGCTTCCGCAAGATCCGTCTTATTCACGACCAACAAATCACTCTGTGTTATACCCGGCCCTCCCTTCCGCGGTACCTTGTCGCCGCCTGAAACGTCAATGACATAAATGATGAAATCTGCCAGTTCGCGACTGTAATTCGCGGCAAGATTATCGCCTCCTGACTCAATGAGAAGGATGTCCGTTTTGAATTCATTATGTAGGTCCTCCAATGCTGCTAAGTTAGCTGATATATCTTCGCGCACTGCGGCATGTGGGCAGCCACCGGTTTCGATGGCGCGGATACGGGGTGCTGGTAGGGCAAGGTTCTTGGTGAGGAACTCGGCGTCCTCGCGTGTGAAGATGTCGTTTGTTACTGCGGCGATGGAGTAGGAGTCTCGGAGGGCTTTGCAGAGTTGGAGCATGAGGGCGGTTTTGCCGGACCCTACTGGTCTGAATGAAAACTGTTAGCTCATTTCATATTGGTGCTGACTTTGCAAATAAACCGCTAGAAAACTAAGCGTATATTCACACGCAGGTCAAATAATGACAGCAATCGTTCAGTATGCATGTATCAAATGTTCTTGAGAGTAAAGATGCTCAAGAGACGTCTTGTGTACTGCACGCGATGACAAGCATTATATGTAGGAGATTTTAAACACATACCCTCCAATACCGACGGTGAACGCTCGCTCAGACCAATTCCTGCCCTCGACTATCGGCATCTCGCGGCCGAGATATGAGCCAGGCCCATCGAGTATCTCGTGAGAATGCCCATGCTCGACGATGTTGTCGTGAGAGTGGGAATGGCTTGCGCCGTCGTGGGAATGCGACATATTGGGAGGTTGAAAACGAGACAGAAATATTCAGCCTTGTGGTTCAGGCTGGAGCAAAACTTAAAAAATAAGGGAATTCAGTGTGTTAATTTGATGTTTTTGTGACTAAAGGTTTCCAGACTCTGATGAAGCTCGTTGCAACTTTGCGAGAAGCTCATCATTGAATGTGATGAGGGGCATTCGGAGCTGATGCGGGGCATCGAGAGACACCCCACGCACCTTGCTGGTCAGCTTTGGAGATCATCGGGGTTCTAAAGTGGTGAGACATATGAGACACAGTATTGTGAAATAAGATTAGACTAGAGTGTTTGCCAACTAAGACATTATATTCTTTAGTCTTCAATAGGAATGCAATGGATTCCTGAATCATCGTCAAATCTTCGCAAGGTAGAACATGTTGCAACGTACCTACCTCAGGGAAATTCGCTTCATAATAGACCGAATCGAGCTTACAACACTCGCAAATAGCTCCCTAGGGACATCTTTATGCACAGTTTGAACAATGTGAGCTTCTTACTATGATGCGCAATATTCTATTTGGAACATTGTGTTTCTGTGACACACTCAGCGTCGCTCTCGGACCGACGTTTGCGCCATAGCCGCTTCCAACCGCTACCTGTTTGTGACACGAGGCTGCGGGCCGAGAAAGTGACATATTGTCCGATAGCGTGCAAACCACCAATCAGCCAGCCAGCTGGTCAATCTTGAATGGTCTAGTGGTTAGGATACCTGCTTGTCACGCAGGTGGCCGGGGTTCGATTCCCCGTTCGAGAGCACTTTACTTTTGCCGTTTACGAAGGATTATTTCCTTGTCTTTTTATTTCGTTTTGTTCCACCTCAGCATCAGAATCGAACTGTTATCAAGGCTGTGGAGGTAGAATATTCTTGTAATCACCAGAAGATGGTGTGTGCAGCTACTTTTACTGGAGCACATGAAACGCTCCCTTGCCTTTATGTCAAAATTCAATTTCGGTAGGTCGCAACGAATAGCAGCAGTAGAGATCCATGCAGCATGTGATTTGAATACTCTGTACACAATCCTCGCTTGCGATGCGTGTCTAACCTCGAGCGGATTGCCAGCCTGCTATTTGAGTGAATATGGTTACATGCGACCGTACCATTGTGCATATTATTTCAAAATTCCAGAACGTTTTGTATCAGGCTTTGTACGATATGTCAGAGCGGTTTTTCTTTTCGAAATGGAAAGGCTGTCAGAGTCTTACCAAGTGTCATTGCCAGGTGCTGACCGAATGCAAACCAACTCCCAGCGGGGACGAATGCGCCATACCAGAAACCCTGCACCCAAGCCGCCCACGAGCCTATTCAGTAAAATGTCATTATATCCAGCCATACTAGTAGAGCTCAGCGACATTGCGATGTATCTCACCTAGGATAGGTCCCAGCGAACCGAAGCCAATACTATTCAAAAATGCGACCAAAGGAAACATCGTGGATGTGTCCTGTGAGCTGCCGTATGTGGTAGTGAAATCGAAAAGAGGTTATTCAATGATACTCGAAATTCTCCTGCAATATATACTGCCATCTACCATCTACGCGCAAAGTGTTACTTACCGAGGACCGAGAGCTTACAAATGATGACCAGCTAATTACTTTATAACGGTGTATATATGACGAGACAGTGAGACATGAGAGGGCGAACAGGCATCATGGAAGAGTTGATATTGAGTTTGGGCACTTATCCAACCCTTACAACGACCGCTCGTTGTCAATCGATAAGATGGGTGCTTGAGGATAGGTTCACTAGAAGAAGTCATATCCTTGCATGTGCTAGCCGCTCATTCGAACTTCAGGCAAAACGAAAACCACGAGTAGCTGCGAGAAAATACTCAACTTGAATGCCCAGGACATGGCCTCTTTTCGTTGATAATGGTCCTCACACATAGCTGAAAACCACCAGCCCTGGCTGCCGGAACGCCGCGTATTCGTCTCGCATACCGTTGAACTGCGATTAAGCAGAGGGTCAGCACTGAACTAACGGTGCAGAAGTCCTTGCATTTAGGTCGCAGAAAGGCGTTATGCTACTATTCAATAGGTCGAGCGAAGGTGACTGACATGGTCAGCGTCGTTCCGTTCCGCAATCGTCCTGCAGTGAACTATATCATACTGATATTATACTATGTCTTGGCTCTTGTCTAGCCTGCACTTGTCTAAATCGATCGAATTGTGGCTTTTGGCGTCTGGGGCTCGAGTAGACAGGGCTGCGATGAGAACAATGGCATCTCGGCGACCTAAGTCATGGCCGTTCACGTAACTGCTAGTTCTCGAGCGAGCCTAGCCACATTCTTGTTCGGGAAACAATCAATTTATTTCTACCGATAGCCAAGAGGTGGAAAGGTGGTAAGTTGTCAGGTCCCCAGTCGTTGCTTGGCCAGCTGCATGTGAAGCGGTCAAGAGAAAACAACAGCAGATCATCACGAGGTTTCTCTCATGCCGCGTTAACTGGCTGCAATCAATATGGCACATGCTAGCCGTCGCCACTCCCATGCAGACATCAGGCACGGAATGCAGGTAGACGGTTAGGATATAAGGTAGGGTCATACGAGACTCGACTGAAAGATTACACACGACTTCTGCGCGACCATTGGTCGGTAAGGTAGGCTGGTGGCGCAACTTACTTGTCAGGCCTTAAAGCGGCTTCTGACGTGTTTCCGGTGTGGCTACGACCTACACGTTAGGGACATTAATTCGCAAAACGACATTAAATGGTAACCGTTCTTTATATACCTTATTTTTAGCAGTAGATGCATTAATTTAATATATACCACCGCTTAATTAAATAACTGGCCTTAGTGCATGCTGTTAAGCCTGATTTTTAGCTTTTGGTGTTTTAGTGGATCTATATGCCTTAATTATAGAACATTTATTCCAGTCTTTTTTTTAATTTTAATTAAAGCAAGTTCGAATCGGCGCGCGGGCTTTTATTTTTATATTAGGAAAAAGAAAAAAAATACTAAAAGTATTAGAATTGTTATTTATTTTAGTACTAGTAACGGCTTTAAAATAGCGTTAAAAACTTAGCTTGCTTTTTAGTAATATAAGAAGTTTAGTTATAACGTTATTATAAATTAACTAAAGTTTAGTTTTACGTTTATATTGCTGTATTTATTTAAATAAGTCTATATTTATTTTAGTGCGATCTTTACTAAAATCTATGTTTAAAATTTTTTAAAAACGGTTGCTATTTAATGTCGTTTTGCGAATTAATGTCCTTAACGTATAGGTCGTAGCCACACCGGAAACACGTCAGAAGCCGCTTTAAGGCCTGACAAGTAATATTCGCTACGGTGTTGAACCGTTTAACCACAATCAGATTGGCCGGCTAACCATCCAGCTGGTGCTGCATCTGGAATTCGCATGCGAGGTACAGGCTACAGCGACACCGCATCCTGTGCATCGCACGACAGGCTGTCGTGAGCATGTAGGACAGATCCAAATCCTAGGATTACAGACAATTGTGAACGTGACGATCATTCGAGCCAGTATCAAGCGACAGAACGTATTAATCTTCAAGAAGTGAGAACACGCCACAGTCTGCACCTTTGCTCAAACCGAACGAAGACCAAGATAACAACGTCGCGTTGTTTCTGAATGCAGCGAGTTCCCATTCACGTCGGAGTCTGGTCCCCTCACCCCTCGTGAACCGACGGGCTGTCAAGTCTCGGAGCTTTCCGACACTACTATCCCAGTCGCACACATATAATAAAATGAGTATTATTAGTTGGCACGCCGATCATGGTTACTCGAGAGAAAATCACGCACGAAGTTGGTTTAGCAGACGTTCAGTTGCAATTGTAAACTTGGTAACTGTAATTAATAATTATGGCTATTAGGTGTCTCTGAGCAGAGTCTGAGGTGTCAAAGTAAGATATTTTCACATGTCGGCGATGACGGGTGAGGATTCGAGATCCCCCAGACAAAAGCATCCTTCGACACCGACAGTTGCGGGATCCTTGCCCCCCTCTCCCTAGCAGAACCCCAGACCAAGAGACAGACCGGGGTCAACGGTCATCTCCTCCGGCCTCGCGAATGCGTGCGTTGATGAAGTCAATACAGAATATTGGACAGTGACACGGAAACTCGACTAGATTTCTTATGCTGTGTTGAGCTCTCCCATCTCCCACCAGCAAGCGAGTCCACCTCAAACAAAAGGGGTGATGTCTGTCGTGAGTGGTGTCGTCGGACCGATCGGAAAGGCTATCAACACCACTTGATCTCCCATCTCTCTAGCCACAATGGAGCCAACAAGATCTGTCGGGACAGCGGAAGTCTAGACGCACCTAGGTGCCGCATTTCCCCCCGCTACCGAGTCTATCGCGGTCTCATTTCCGTATGCGTGCGTCCGGTTAGTACTTTCGGCCGCTGGTCGACAAGTGAAGAGCCGAGGACGACTTGTGATGCTGTCTGCAGACGGGAGGACGCTCACAAGAGACACCCAAGCCTGATCCAAGCCACTCAACGATCACAGACATGCGCCGAATTTCCCCAATCCGTCTAGTCTCCCCCGCCACTGCAGGCCACTACTGCGAATGAGGCAGGGGCCTGGGCACTCACCCCCCGCCACGCACCAATGAACTTGACCACATCCAGCAAGGGCGTTCCCATTCTGTGATGTCCATCGTCAACTGACTGACGATTTCCAAGGTTTCAAGGCTCTTTCTGGCGCCGCTGGGTTCTTCGCCCGCGCCTGGTGTCATAGGGATCTTCTATGTAGATGATAGTTGACGTTTCCTACATACATGTAAACAGCGTCTCCCTTTTTCTACTCTGACGTTTGCGTCAAGTCTTGCGTGATCGCTTTCTGAACTCTTGCCACGGTCATATACTCCTCTCGGCGAAGATCAGACGGTTTGGTAACAATCTGTACTGAATTATACGTCTTCTTACGGTTCCTGACGGCGTGATCTGTTCCGACCACCGATTCCAAACTATAACTCCACGACCGGTACCGACATATTGTTCTTGGACTCGGGCCTCGCTGTCATCACACACTTCCGCACTCTCACTCTAAGGTATCTCATAGATCTCCCGAATCAACTTCGTGATTGATTCCGTCAGCTCGATATTCTCACCGGCTGGCCTCCGTCATTTCTTCAACCGGATTGCCGCAAGCTAGGCGCATCTTTTCTTTTTTCAATCGGGGCATTGTGGACTCTATAACCTATCCGACCTAAACCACCAGACAGGTGCATAGAAATCTCACCACTTCTGCCTGCCTAGATGGTCCAGTCGAATTGATAAGACCTGAGACCGCTTTGCTCCGTACTTTGCAAGGCCCAGCAATTTACGAGCCAGCCAACTACGACGTGACATGGGATAGCTGCATACATATACTCCAACTGCAGCTGTGTTTGCGGGCTACCCGACCAGTCAATACACAGGGAACTCGGGCAAATTCCCACATACCGTACGGCCTTATCCACAACCCCAGTTTCTACCTTTACCGCCAACAGTGTTGCTGTTTACATATAACCCTTGTCACTTCGACACATACCTACTTTATAATCTTCAACGGCCTCACCGCCAAGGGCCTGCCCGGCTGGTTGTTGTGCTTCACACCTTTCGCTTTAGAAGCACTACCTTTCAATCAAGATGCAGCTCACTATGAGCTATGTTAACGAGATGACGAATGCGGTTGCGAGGAGTGAGCCGCCTCGGCCTATCATAGAAGACGTGGTGAAGAACCAAGTCCGAAAACAGGGGAGGACCAACTCGAAGTCAACGCCACCTGATGCGGAGGAGCTACGACGAAGGCTACACGTGGTGATAGCTGAACGAGAAGCGCGCAAAGATAGGACAACCCGAGAACGGGTGGACTCACTACACGCAAAGGAGGGACAGATCCGAAGAGGAAATAGTGTGAAAGAGCTGCGTATCGAGAACCGAGCCAATGCAACCACTGCACAGGCCCTGTCACACACAAATCTACCTCCGGCTCGAAATGCATCAACGTCTAAACACCGGTCTAAACCATCTTTGCAAGGCAAATTACGGCATAAATCTTCCAAAGACGTTACTGTTTCCAAATGCGACAAGAAGAGTGGCAACGGTGGTTGGGATGAGAAGCATGGATATGTGCCGAGTCACGCAGCCACGCAGTTTGCCCGTACGACGACATCCGAAAATATGCGCAACGAGTCGCATATTCATAGCTTGTCGCGGTCTGCTCTTGATTACTACCTGCAAGGTAGCTCAAAAGTAGATCGCGAAGCACTTGACTCTGCAATAACGCCAGCGAAGCAGCGAGGGCTGCTCAAGCTGGTACAGCATCGCAAAGAACACTTACATGAGCGGAATCAATTCCAAGACCCAACCTATCAAGGCAATACAGTAGACACTGGTCTACGAAGATCGAAGTCTATCGGAAGGAGGGGACCAGGTGGTTTGAATGCAGCCATCGAGGCTGCAATCCTCGAGCACGAACCAGAGTTACCTGTCCACCGCGAAAGGACAGGCTCGCATTCGGAGGAGGAGAGATATGTCGATCCGGTAACGGCGAATGAATATAGGGTCGACTGGACGCAGAGGGATCAGATGTTGCCACATGAGAAGAAGGGGTCCAATCTGCTCCGAAAGACGAGCTCGCTGTGGACTCTGAAGGGCAGGTTGAGACATTCGAGAACGAACAGTGATGAGAAGCCACGGCCGGACGAGAATAAATATGGCATTATGACGATACGTGAGGATTTTGATGAGAGAGCTGAGATTGATGATGGTTCTACGCCCGTTAGTCCTAACTCTGGGAGTAGTCTGACGGCGAGACTTGGACTCTTTAGAAGATTGAAGATGTAGCGGGTGCATTGGGTAGAGTTGCATTTTATGGGTAATAAGCTATATTAATAGAGGAGAACGAGCTTTGGGTATTTACTTTGCTTTTCGCCCAGGCTCTTAATAGCGTCGAACATATAACCGCACCAGTATAGGCAGGTGTTGTTCGGAACCTCCCCTGTGCGAAATATGGAAATATGCCCCAATGTCATTCCCTTGGACAAGGTGAGTGAGCCTGGTGTTTGTTAGCGAGCGACCCGCATTGAAGCAAGACGGGCGAACGAACGACTGATATAGGAAATCAATCAAAGTGGGACATAGGATTTATACGGTTAATTGGACGACATGTCAATATTTCGTATGCGCCTTGGAACTCATACAAGTACAACAGATCAGTCGCAAATTGCAACATGAATTCAACTGACTTCTATCATTTCTCAAATCTTCATCGCTAAACTCGTAAACATTCATGCGCTTACTACTAATTGGCCGATGATGTAGCAGCCGAGCTGCCAGAAACGACTTATAGACGGAAAACACACAACATACGAGCTTGAAGCAAGTATACGGACAGAATCTGCGATTGGAGTAAAGTTTGAGCTGCGGCACAGACAAACAAGTGGTTTCAACAAGCAAAATGCAGTCTTTACGTGGAAAGAGTGTAATGGCTGGTCGGCGTATGAGGTATAAGTAGGCTCTGTACATCTCGCTTCAAACGACTTCATCACCCTTCCAACACATCCAATCGACACTCGCTCGCGGCACAAGAATTAAGAGAAATATATCCTCCCGTCGATCAGACACATCCCGATTATCCCTCACTGTCCTCCGCACGGCCAGCATCACGCACTCAGCGATGTACACCAAAACCCTCATCGCCTTCCTCGCCGTGTTCGCGACAGCGACAGCCACACCCCTCACCGCGCGGGCAGACTGCACATTCACATCCTACTCATCCGCAGGCTGCACCGGGTCCGCGGGCGAGACAATCCCCATCGGCGACGAAGTCGCGCCTCTCTCCTCCTGCACCGCCTACTCTGGCCGCTCCTCGTAGAAACTCGAGGGGGCCGGCTGCACCAACATCAACGTCGGCCCGCGATACGGCGAACGCTGTGGCTTTTCCCCGGTCGTCTACATGGAGCAGAAGAACCGTGCGCCTGGGTGTTACGATCTCAAGGCTGCTGGTGTTTATGAGTTCTTTACTGTGCAGGTTTGGAGTGGGGATGAGAGTGCCTCTGATAAGTAGATTGTTGATGGCCGGGGGGGAGGGGGGAGTAGTGCTGGCTGGGGTTTACAACGAGGCTAGGTCTCCTGGCGGCTTTATGTATGATAGACTACTTTGGAGCGAGGGTTTTCCGAGTCGACGTCGAGTGGTGTTGGGAGTTGGGAGCTGGGTTGTTGATGGTTATATGTCATAGGCGGTGTTTACTTCGACCGATACCTCAAGAGGCGAGGCGGTGAACGATAAAGAAGGCAGCGCAAAACAGTATATTCACCACAGGTCACTATGTTCGGTTATTCTATAGAACGTTCTTACGCCAGTCACTACGCTACCTAGGTATACTTCTTGAATGTCCTATAATAAATGCTTATAACTTTCTGTGCATTTTCGCGCTTTTTTTACGTATAGATTGAGTTGTTGCAGAATGTTGTATATAGTGTCTTTAATGCTTTAGGGTGCCTTTTTTTTTTAGCCCATCGCCTCAGCATGTACGGATGCACGATACTTTCCCCGTATTATAGGCAAAGCACATGTTATAGTACTGCAAGGCAACGCCTACTTCGCGCCACCTAAGACAACTTGCAGAGTATGAAAGGGCTTATATGCCGCGTTCAGAGCTTCCTTACTCAGTCGCTCACGTTTATGGGTGCCTCCTCTTGACCACACTTGCGTTCAACCTTTAGTCGCCCACTCTTACCGACATAGCGCACTCTTCGGGCTCGACAGGTTGACTTGCGGCATTGCAGTTTTACTTTTGGTCACTGCTACGAGTGTTTATAGTATTACATCAGGCGAATTAGGCGAAAGTTGGAAGGTGTCATTACACAGTACATGTCAGAATGTACTCACACGGTCCTCGAGAACACTTCCAAAGGGCACACACTGTATTGATACAACGATTCCTCCTCCTCCTCCTCCTCCTCCTCCTCCTCGTCCCGTACACCAGTGAATTGCGAACCTCATTTGTAATCACCCACTAGGCAAAAGGCTCGAGCTGGCACGAAAACACCGAATCCGCCGTAGGTAGGTAAGTTGTGATGAAGCAATGAGGATGTGCTGTGCCCTTATGTAGCTGTTCAATCTCTCTAACCAATCCGAGGGCGCGTCATGCAACTTCCAGCCGCCAATGCCTCAGTGGCTTTCCCCTCCACCTCCTCACCCGTCTTCTCGCCGTTCGCAGTCTGTCGAATATGTCTCTTCGCATGGGCTGTTCTTCATCTATCTCTACTCGCCATTGAACACCCGATACCGTCAAGCATTCTACGCGCATTGAACTAGAATGTGGCTCATCAACACAGAAACACTAGAGCTGAAGTTCTTCATTGATGAGTATGAGGTCCGTTATGCCATTCTATCCCACACATGGGGTGACGACGAGGTGTCCTTTCAAGACTTCAGTGACCTCGATAAAGCCCGGCGAAAGGCAGGATTTGGTAAGATCGAAAAGACATGCGAGCTGGCACTTGTCTATGGTCTATCCTGGGCATGGGTTGACACATGTTGCATCGATAAGACCTCGAGCGCTGAGCTGTCCGAAGCTATCAATTCCATGTTCAAGTTTTACCAGAGATCACATATATGTTTCGTCTACCTCGTCGACGTTTCACATGTCATCGATCCACGATCGCAAGGCTCGGCGAGTGAAGAAAGATGCGACCAATTTGAGACCTGGCTTCGAAATTGTCGCTGGGTAACACGTGGTTGGACCCTCCAGGAACTGATTGCACCATCTTGTCTCGAGTTTTTCGACTCGATGTGGGCCTCAATAGGATCCAAGACCGACCATATCGCACAGATTGCTACCGTCACGGGCATCGACCAAGCTATCTTGCGTAATGAGCAGGAACTAGGTGAGGTGTCGATCGCACGACGCATGTCATGGGCTTCGAGGCGCGAAACTACAAGACGCGAAGACATGGCATATTGTCTCTTTGGTATCTTTGACGTGAACATGCCATTGCTGTATGGGGAAGGGGACAAATCCTTCATTAGGCTCCAAGAGGAGATCGTGAAAGAAACAAGTGACCTATCCCTCTTTGCTTGGAAACATACAAATCGAAACCTAAGTTTCTCAGGGGTACTGGCCACGTCTCCTGCATACTTCAGACAAAGCGGAAATCTTCGACCTTGTGTTCCGAGTAACCGGCGATGTTATGATTTTATGAACAGCAGCATGGGTCTCCGCATCATGGGATACGGTTTTCCTTACTCCCCGGAGCCACGACCCAGTACTGACGAGGAACATCCGGACTTCATTTGGAACCTCGAGTTGAAAGAGTATCACAAAGATGGAAGATATCCGGATTCAATCCATACACCCCTAACTATATTCCGGATCGGTGTGTATTTGGTGAAGACGACCAATGGCTACGTGCGAACGAGGCCCGCGGAACTTTACCGCGCAGTTGACGAAGGACCCTTTCGGCAAGGAAAAAATCTTCTATTGCGCAAATATGTTACTTACGGGGGTTCATACATCAAATATAATCAGATAGCGACGAGGTTCCACAAGTCGGTTAAAGTCAAGCTGCCGAAAAATACTCGTATCTTGCGGACCACCCCCTCGGCTCTGTGGGTTGACAGCTTGCAACTATTCCTGAATCCAGGCTCTGGAGTCAATGCTTTCATCCATTTTGACATCATGCCGAGCGTAACTTATCCTGTAATTCCAAACGACTCATGTCCATTCATCGTCGGCCTCACAACCACAAATACACTCGCTTGTAGTATCTGGCAGCCGGAGGACACTTACTGGCAGTTTCTTAACGCTTGGATGGAAGCGGAGGAGAAACACGGCCCACATTCTGATTGGGCACTATCTGTACAATGTAATCATTGGCTGCGTTATCAGTCTCGTACTCAAGAAATATTTGCCAAGACATCTCGCAGAGTCGTCAGAGTACGGGTGGAGATCTCAAGCACTGAGAACGATCAGTCTAGATATTTATTAACGATCGAATAGCGAAAGTTAAAGAACTGAACAGCTGTGGTCATGATACCCTACCTCACCTAGAGGTCTGATCCAGTATATAGAATATATGTTCGCTCAGCGGTTTCGTCCAACATATCTTTGTTTCTCGTATCATAAGAAAACCCTCCATACTCAGGCAGTCGCATCAACGATCTTTGCGGAAACTTTGATTGCTTGACGATTCGAAGCGGATGACATGAAAATATTGCACTATCACGTTTTGCAAGTTCAATGGTGCGTATTAACTACGCGTCTTGGTGGAGGCAAATCCACTCTGACATGGTGGCTCCTCGGTATCGCAAATTATACCTATAAATTTGGTCTATTGGTGATTGACGTCTACCTAAAGCGCCTAGATCCTTCACATCAAATCGAGTGCCGCCGCATCCAGCTCTCTCTACGCGTTCTTACCGTTGGTATGTGTCATTGATTGATGATCACTAGCAATCACGTCATTGGAGGCTTCATCGGAAGAAAATAGGCAACTGATATGTTTATGGCCAGTAGACGAACATTCAGACGATTCGGCATGTGTATTTTCTCAGTAGGATAGGGTACTTCTTACGTTGGATACGCTCTCTCAGGGCTTGACTGGGAACTCACGACTTGGAATGTATGGTCGAGAGAGATGTGCAGATGGCGGCACTTGAAGGCTTTATGTTGAAACGAATCTGCCACATATTGATGCAAGTATCGTTTTCAAACGATCATTTCATGAAACGCGAAGAACTCCGACAAATATTAGGACATTGTGTCATGTAAGTTCTGTGCTGCCTGCAACCCCTAAAGGCTGAAAGCACCTGCAGGGTATGTCTCAGTCAAAAAGGGGACACGGCATGCATCCTTCTACAACGACATCTCAGTCCACGATCTCATAAGCGCCAAACCCATAGTCCGGAATTGTTCAAACGTATAGTTATACACAGCCCTGCGTCCTAATCGAGCTTATCTACAGTCACATGGGCATACGCATTAAATGGGAAACCGTACTTGTATTAGGAGGGTATAAGCCTCATTCGAAGCCCTAGATATATAGGCCGTGTCCGCGTATGATCGACATACGGCTGGCGTATACGTATCTAGGACTTCGAACGACTGCCCATAACTATAAAAATCAAATAAAATCAAAAAATCAAAAACAACCCATATGACCCTCCCTTCCTTCCTTCCAGCCCCTTGAACGAGGCGTGACCTCATTCAATGGCACCACCATCTAAAAGGACGGCGGGCGGGAATAAAAAACCTCCCGATCTCACCGAAAACCACCCCCTTCGTAGGAGGTGGAAAAGTGAGATACGGAGGAAAATCCCTTCATATGCAGTCGGGGTGCGACGCGGCCTTTTCAAGGCCTACGGGCGTGGCCCGTGCGTGTAGCTAGCCCATGGCTAATAGATATCTTTATCTACAGTCACATGGGCATACGCATTAAATAGGAAACCGTACTTGTATTGGGAGGGTATGAGCCTCATTCGAAGCCCTAGATATATAGGCCGTGTCCGCGTATGATCGACATACGGCTGGCGTATACGTATCTAGGACTTCGAACGACTGCCCAACTCATGCCCAATAGTTGTTGGTTCTTTTCATTCATTCGTTTGAGAGGCCAAGGGTTAAGGGGGGTATATATCCCATATACGGAGCGTACATTGAATATAAAAAACCTCCCGATCTCACCGAAAACCACCCCCTTCGTAGGAGGTGGAAAAGTGAGATACGGAGGAAAATCCCTTCACACGCAGTCAGGGTGCGACGCGGCCTTTTCAAGGCCTACGGGCGTGGCCCGTGCGTGTGGCTAGCCCATGGCTAGTAGATATCTTCATCACATCATTACCATGTTCCGCAACCTCTATAACCAACCAACCCTCGCAAACCCACGACTATTCCCCTTCGTTAGTCTCCCCTGGTTTCACCAGACGCGAGACTAGATGCAGTATCTGACATGGGCGGCCTGAGTTTTCTGAAGTCAAAGGGGTTAGGAGTTCGATAGGAAGGGGAGAGGATTGGTTGTGTGACAAGTTTTCAGAGTCCTTGCGAAGAGCAAGATCGTCGATAACGCTCCGGGCCGCGTTAGGATGCTCAAGCAGACTTTTGGTCACTTATAGGAAGCCTAGGCACTTCCTAACATGGGTGCTAACGGGCAAACAGAGAAACGAAACATTGAGTCTAATCGGTGGGCAGCCATCAAAGCACATGCCTATAAGACCTGATAACGAGCAGGCTCCCATCAATCAGCTAAACAATGTAGTGGGCTGGTGCATTACAAGCCCACTTGCCTGTGGTGATACCCGCCTCTTTGCACTGTCGTCATGGCACAACACGGAAACCTCATTACTACACCCCAGACGAACGAGCTGCACGACATATCATGTGATTCTGTCTCGAATATTTTACATATTCCCCTCATCTCGACCAAACTCATACTTCTGCGGTTTCGCAACATATGCTCGGGTATCAAGCCATCAAGCATTGTCCCTTGCTCGTCGCGAACCTCCATACTCTTCAGGCACACTCCTCCTCGACCCGTATTACCCAGTTTTGAACAGATGACAGACTGTCTTGGACATGGTCCTTATTACGCCAAGTTCTTGCCGAATGTGTCCATTCGCAACTAATTTGTGGAACCGTGGAAGACGTGCTGGCGTATAGCAGTACTGAGTCCAGGACATCTGAAGTTTTGTGTTCGTTTCCTCATCATTCATCACTCCAACAATGTACACACGAGAGCGATTCGGAGGCAGCCCACTGTGCAAGTAGCCCTCGTTGAAGTAGGGATCAAGGGCATTTGTTGCCCTTCTGTGCTCTGTTAGCATCTGGCCCCTACCAAGCATAGAAAGGAAATGACTCACGAATGCCCAAGCCCCAAAACTCTCAAAAATCAACTCATCTCACTGACCACAATGCTCCAGTCACACTCAACTTTTCTCCTCCTGAATCAACTTCCGCAGCACTCTAACATCATCACTCGCCTTCTCCTTCTCCCTCTCCTTCCTCTCCTCCTCATTCTTCAGAATCCTCTGCTTATACATACCAACCAGGAGGCTAAACTCCCTGACGGCATCTCTAACATCGCCAGGACTCGCCTTATACCGCTGGACCAAGCTCACCGCCTTACTCATGCCGACTTCCTTTGTCCAGATCCCATTCTTACCGGGCAGCTGCTGACCTGGCTTAGGAGGATCGGTGGCTTTGGCTATGTCCCAGAGCGCTTTCTCCAGGGTGGGATATTGCTGTATGAGGCGGGCGTACTCGGGTGTGTCGACGATGTCGCTCATGCGCATGCTTGGCTCGGGGTCTGATGAGGTGAGGTCGATGGTTGTGGGTTGAGGACCCAGAGTGGGAGTAGGTGTTGGTGTAGGCTTTTCTTCAACGGTTGGATGGTTGTCCCGGTGCTCACGCGAACATGCTACCGAGCAGCTGTTTCCCTCGTCAGTTCAGCTCTGAAGTTGAAGACGGGTGAACCATGAAATGAGAAGCAGTGTGACACTCACGTATAAGATTCGCAGCGAGGACACTTGTACTTCCCCTCGACCGCCTTGCAAATAAGGCAAGGGGGTCGAGTTGCGGGCATGCTGGGCGAGTTGAGGCCTCAGTCGCAGAGATAGTGTTGTTGTAGTTGAAGACGGTATGACAGTCTGGAAGTATCGTGAGATGTGAACCGCCAACGCAGTTCTCAACAAAACGCCAACAGCGGAGTGGGATCACGCGTGTAAATAGACGCAAGTCGAACAGATTCTTAAACAGCTTGATCCAGTCGTTCTGAGTTCGAAGCACTCTCAAGACATCAGATCTACTCGCGAGCCTGGTAAATATGTTAGTCCAGCTGATACACCATTGACAAGAAAACAACATCTCCCTACACATGAGAAACCAAGGTGTGAGGTATGCTGAAGATGAGAGATCAGTCTGACCCACGCAAGCCTGCACCTATCAAGCAAGCGACTGTAAGCAAACGACACTGCATGAAGCATGTGTTATGAATTTGACGTTGACGACAGGTGGAAAATGAGAGCCCACTCGAGCCATTGGGCCGACATGCATGAGAGACACAGCTTTGCGCTCTCGCATTCATCCATTCTAGCAATAGACAGCAATAGACCAGTTAGTCAACCAGCTCCAGGATTTTGGAAACTCACCTTCTCTTCTGAATCCCGTCTCACGCAGGTAAAACGTCGCGAGTGGTGAGACGAAAACAGCAAACTGAGCCGATATAAAATCTGGGATGCACAGAAGATCTCCAGTTAAGCTCAAAGCCGCTAGCAGGTGCTTGGGCTTGCCTGGTAGCCTGGGTGGGAGGTCCCTGGATTTCAGGCGGGTCCCGTCACTGCAGTACCTTATGGGCAGCTCCCCAATGGCTCCAATGGCAGTAATCGGGAGCCCTGTAATTGGGTGAAGCGACAGCAACAGCCGAAACCCTGCGTCATTGCCACTGCTTTATAAGCCCCCGGAGCAGGTCCGGTCAATGGGACATTTTTTGAGGCTGTCTTATCACGCATCTTCGAACCAACAACTGCATCTCCGCAGCAAACCAACAACTTCAATTACACCTACAATATCCCTCATTCCGTTTTTCCTCTCAAACAACCAATACATAGAACTTCGATATCCAAGAGCCAACCTGATGACGACGAAACTCCTCCGCCCCGCGACGGGGCTCTTCTCGCGACGCCTCCGCCCAGAGCGATGTAGCCGCATCTGCACAGTCGCCACCACGGCAGCGCCGCGGCGCGCCCACAGCAGCTCGCGGACATTAAACCTCACATCTCACGCGCGGCCGACGCCTCTCCCACAAACCGTCGGCTCTCCTATCGCTTCGATACCGCGCGGCGTCCGCAGCATATTCATCCAGACCGAAAACACGCCCAACCCCGACGCCCTCAAGTTCCTCCCCAACCACAGGGTCATCCCGCCAGAGATCAACGTACCCTTCATCGAGTACATGAGCGCGCGCTCCACCATCTCACCGCCCTACACCTCACAGCTCGCCGCGCAGCTCATGAACACCGACGGCGTGACCTCGGTCTTCTACGGCGCAGACTTCATCACCGTGAGCAAGGCCGCCGACGCGAACTGGGCGCACATCCGGCCCGACGTCTTCAGCCTCATCACCGAAGCCATCACGGCTGGGCAGCAGCTCGTGACTGTGAAAGAAGTCTCTGCTGGCGGAGAGCAGGGACAGGAGGTTGAGAGGGATAGCTTGGCTTATGATGAGAATGACGATGAGGTTGTGGGCATGATCAAGGAGTTGCTCGAGACGCGCATTCGCCCCGCCATACAAGAAGATGGCGGCGATATCGAATTCCGCGGCTTCGAGGATGGCTTTGTGAACTTGAAGCTGAGGGGCGCTTGCCGGACATGCGACAGCAGTACCGTTACGCTCAAGAACGGTATTGAGGGCATGTTGATGCACTATGTGAGTTTCCTCACCCTGCACCTATTCCGCTACACCTTTCTTCTTACCTATCTCTTGGTCCGTTACGAGGTTCATTGCATGTCGTACCTGCGTCGACACGAGTTTATGTCGTCCCATACTTTGTAACCCGTAATCTAGACACGACTGACTGACTCAATGCCCCGCAGATCGAAGAAGTCAAGGGCGTGAACCAGGTTTTAGACGAGGAAGAAGAGGTCTCCGCGAAGGAATTCGCAAAGTTTGAGGAAAAGCTTAGAGCGCAGAAGGGGCCCGACGCGGCACCTTCAAGCGTAGGGAAAGGCACTATAGACTCTGTTCCTGGATAGCGGACCAATCTAGTCAAAGCCAAAAACATAGCGTGTAGTTGGCCTTGTAAAATCACACTGTTTGAATACCTCCTGCATTTCTATTGCGCGCTGTGCCTCAGTGATTGCAATCGGAACGAAACGATAGTCCCCGTTGAGCTCGCATGTCCGATTAAGGTTGGAGATGTCACCTTAATTAACTCGGCGCGATGGGGAATAAGTGCCTCCTATTCGAGGAAATCGGGGCCACACCTGCAGCTGTCTGGTCTCGGCCGATAGATTGACACATTGCATGGCGAGATGCGATGGCTCGCTGTGTGCTCATTATGCCTTCATGCCCCATCTCCAACACGAATCCTTGCGCGGACGCGATCGTCGCGTTCTGGCCCTGTCTTCTCGTTCTCGTCCTGTCGCTTGCTTCCGTCCCGCTCGAAACGGGTTTACTCCTGGGAGGGAAAGGGGGTACGCACAGGGTTCTCGAGAGTCTGCAGCTGGGCTGCCTGGGACCGGTCTGTCTGATTCGACAGCTCGTGGCAAAATACACCGTCGGCCTGGCAAACGGCAGAACTTGCACAGGAAAATCTGGGGAGTAGCATTGGCAGACGCACCGGTGTGGCGGCGACCACTTGATGGGGTCACATGGTCACCTACATGCAGCGTGAAGCTGTTGCATTCTCAACCCTCATAGGCCGTGGCGCCTCTGACCCTGCCGGATAGGGATTGATTGACGCACGTCAATCTACATGACGACTCCTAACCTCGCTAGGAATATGTAAGTATCTCAACGTGTTTCGGGCGTTGCTCAAGCGACTTCGTCGAAGGGAGACGTTAGTATGTCGGACATGGTGACTATAGGGGCACACGAGACGTAGACTATAGACTCGACCACGCGCAAGCTTTGGCATGCAACGCAACCGCTGGTGTGACAGACATGTCAGAAGTTTGATTTGATTCATCTACCTGTCAAATTGGACATCTATGGCGAACTGAGTACTGCCAGGAGAAGTTTCAAGGGTCACTATTGCATCACACCCATTCGAGGGCTTCCCGTGGCGCAAAGGCTAAGTTTTGCCATTTGATCCTGAAAGTCAATTGGCCTCAAAATGACTGCCTACGGCCTACTTTCTTGGCCGAATTTGCCATGATTGTTCGCTGCGTCCTTGAACGCTCGTTGGTAGAAGACGAGCTGCACGTTCATGCAATCCGATGAATGATTTGCAGAGGCAGAATCTATGAACTGATTGGATCTTTCGGGAACAACTGTATCAACTGTTCATAAAGGAGATTGTTGGTCAAGACGTCAGCTCGCTGGAAATTTATATGGCTAATCGAACAGCTGTTACAGTAGGTAGTCAATTGCGGGAAATAGTCAGTCAGCCAATTGCTCAAGTTTCCAGGTTGCGAGCGAACTGACCGTATGTCTATTGGTATGAGCTACTCTGAAAGTGGAATCAGCTACCCGCAAGCCTCAAGGGCACAACAATCATGGGTGTCCACTTGCGCCACTGTCCATTGTCGATCGTGGGTGAGAATCTGGGGTAGAGTTCGTCTTTGCTAGTACAGCCAGGGATTGTGCACTATCGAGGTTGCCGTCATCTTCGTGGCGTAGGACGTAATCCTTTGCGAGCTGTAAAACAAGCCCATACTCTGCCCATATTTGCACGGAGCTAGAAATACCAGCAAAATTGATGAGTCGCGTTCTAATGTTCAATTCGAGGTAGAGACATGAGTGGATATGATATACTCGCCTCGCTCCTGTTGGCGCCTCGAATGCCGTCATCGTCACATGGCGTCGCGCTACAACTAGGTAGAACCAAGTCCTTGGTTTGCCACTTAGTGACCTAAATTCTCTCGAAGCAGTTAACGGCGTCGATGCGGTCTGCGAATCCCATGTCCATAATTGTATTGGTCTTCACTGCTATCTCTTCTCTTAGGTGGGCGCTCCCTGATTTTTAACAGCCGCTAGTGTTATAGATCGGAAATGTCTGGCGACAAGAGATCAGTAATACAGCCACCTCTAGTTCCTCTAAAATGGAGGAGGGATCTCTGTTGAAATCTGCCGGGAGGCTCGTTTCATGTCGCTGAATTGTACATGTTAATCCACAAGAGTGAGGGATGTTAGTATTAGTCATGTCAGGACTCGTCGATCACTTTGTCTAATTGCCAGTTGTGCTTTGGATAACCAAGACTCCCCGGCACAGACGGGTATAGGCGAAAGCCTCGGAATGCGGCGCAGACAAGATGAAGAACGCAGCCACCATGGGCGCAGCCACACGCATAGAACTCAGACATACACGCGGGAGACTAGATGTAGTTGGAGGGCCATCGGTCAAGGTTAAGAAGTCTGCACCCATTCGTTAAGCAGACAGACTCCCAGCAAACTCAGGCGTATGAGCCTAAGAGCCAATGAAAGATCAGCGTTAGGTTGGTATAAATGCCGTAGGGCTTATAGTCACCCTCCTACATCCATTTGGAGACACTAGGTAGTGAATTGATTGGCTGAGCGGGATATCAAGAGTTTTCTGAGATGATCACCTGGCTGAAAGCAAAGATCCAGTGCTTTTAGTAGGCTCGACACGCCATTGTTGGCGTATTGAGAGGGAGAATCGGGGAAGTGCTTTCGATTGACGACATTGGTCGACTGTTACTCTGGGCCCAGAGCGCCAGACTGCGCATACCCGACTGTGTTGCATATTTTACTAGCAAGCTGATGACACACAAAGCTGTCCTCTGGCGACGGTTCATGAAACGGCTGCTTTTCGTCAGGCGTGTGCTACTGTAGGATGGAGATGTGAACACAATGTATGCACATTGAAACTGATTGGGAAGGGTATTCTCCGCATGCCCCATCTGAACCGGCACAGCTGTATCACCACACATCTTGAGCGAGCTAAAACATGAGGAACCGTTTGCTAGATTTCCACGAAGAAGGCTCTAGACTCACTGCTGTTTCTACTCAACCGTGAAGATCAGACCGGATCAGGCCAGGTCAGAGGGCTGAAAGCGTTCTCGAAGGTTGGATCGGCAGGGTGCTGAAAAGAGGGTTGGAGAGCAGAGTTGGAATACCCACCTTTTCTGCACCCAGCCAGAGGCAACCATGTTCGCTGCTCGTCGACATGCCAAATTTAGCGCGTCAAGGGCGACCTGCGGCAGCGAGGTGCATCTAGGTGATATTGCCCTTCCACCCCCATTGGATCGCGAAACAAGCGGAGGGAATCAGACGCAGGGTTATGCATCGAATGCTTGTGGTCGGTAGGATCGACAGCAAAGAGGCCACCGTGTAGGTATAAGGAGAGCGCGTTATAGGCGCAGTCTGTCAAGTCTGTTCGTCTGCCAACTTGATCCGTCGAAAGGAGCCTGGGGGGTCTCGAGGGTCGAAAATGACTCGGAAGTCGAGGGACAGACGCCTAGCAAAAGCGGCGAAGACGGGAGAGTGGACAGTGTTGAGCCTACAGGAGAACCACTTTGACGTGATACTGGACTCGCTGATGCCCTCTTTGTGTCGGCAGCGCCCGGTGTCCTGTTCCCTCCCCACTAACGCCCAAGGTAAATTACCAAGAAGAGGGGGAACTGACGACGATCCATGGTAAAGAACGACGGTCGGGCACGGGACCCGGGGCCCCAGAATTTCGCGTGAGCCCTGAAAGGTACAGTTAGATGTAGGACAGAGACATCGGGTATACCGTGTGCTTAGTAGAGCAGCACTTGTCTGCTTAGTACGAAATACCTATCAAGCCCCTTACGCGATTTCCAGTTCAACCCGCGACAGAACCCATTGTCCAGAAGGAATTGCGAGTATCACTGCTTGTAGCAGTATAAACTCATGATGGCTCTGGTTCTGGACTGACGTTCCTGGTACTTACATCAGGGCGGTGCACGTGGGAGTCTTACTTTTGAAACAACGTCGAATATTCAAACTGTACAGACAAGACACGCATCTGTTGGGGCAGTCGGGGACGAGGTGGAGGACGATAGTTGGAATAGGCGATGATATCCAAGTAATGCCAGAGTGGATTTGCAGTCTGTGGCATCATGACGCATTCATCGTCTAGCACGTGTTCTGAAAATATCTGTCTTGACCGTCTTGACCCAGATGATTAATCGATGAGAGGGCGCAATGGATACATCTACCTGATCAGACTGACGTACTGTAGCTCGACTGGAAGTCTCTTTGCTTCCCCCCTTCTCCCTGAGGCATGAAAAACGTTGATCATTTCTCGAACTGCCGTTGGATAGCGAATGTAATGTGGCTTAATTTAGGTCTTATTTTAGGTCAGTTCAAAGTGCTTACGAAGTTCAAAACGATGTGATGCAGATGCAGGAACCAATACGAAAGATGCAAATTCTGAAACTGTTCAAGTTGGCACTTTGACTGAAGGCTTCGTTCATTAGTGGCCCGAGAACCACCAGCATTGGAAAGAAGTAGAGATAGTAACTGCAACTACATGTATGATTGTCGTGCGATGTAATACACAATGCATCTCCGTGGGAATACTTGCGCAATGAGTATCTGTCTTGGGGCCATGATACGCCCCTGAATGCGAACCCATTATACCCGGGCGAAGCAGAAAGCCTGGAGGCCAACAGGGAAGCACTGCATCAGACAGGGTACAGATCACAGTGCAGATAGAAGTGAGCGCGACTGTGAGACATGGAGGGCTCAGTGTACTAAAAACTACGAGTTAATACTCGGCTCCAACGGGCAATAAGGTAAAGTGCCTCATGCCCGCTACAGCGTGCCTGCGACCACCCCGCCCAGTACTCAGGAGACCAATGAAAAACTCCCGGCGAGCAGCTGTCTGGACTCCAGTCTGAATGCCATTGAGAGGGATGCGAGGTTACATACATGGGGTCCGGCAAGCTTGTTCTTCCTTCGGTGACATGGACGTCACGGTGTTGAGCGCGTCGATTTTTGGAGCATACCAGTACCTCTTGACGCCCTCTTGACGACCTTTCCGCTCCCCTCCCTCATCTGACAAGCGGACACTTGAGAGCAGAGGGCACCTTGGGAGAGGGGTTTTCGGGACTGAAGGCTAATTAGCTGCTTAACTGCGTTTAAAGCACTCAGTCGTCGTAAAAATACAGGTGCTGCAAGCTCGTAATGATCTCGACGTCGCTGCTGTCGTCCCTGTTCCCTGCCCTTGTCCGAGCTGTCGACCTTGTCGCCTCCGGGCTCCGTTGTTCCTCGGGCTCGACTGTGGACAGGGATGTGCATTACAGAGTCACAGACCTCGAAGACTCTAGCTTTGCTAGCTTGAATTCCCAGTGCGATCATATGCCGTGGATGACATTACATGCTGTTGCAATACATGTTGCAGAGCAAGTACTCCGTATGCATTCTCCCCTCGATGCGTCCGAACTTTAAGGTCATCATCTCCATCTCCATCCATCTCCATCTACTCCACCAGCCACTTTCCCACACGCGCGACAAAGTGGAGTCTGCCCGTCAAGACTCAAGACAAGACAGCTCGACAGCACCCAGTCGCCAGTGAGCATCGAGCAACACCCGACCCGAGCAGTGTGCCGCAGCGCCAGCGACAAGCTTGACAAGGTATCTCGTGTGTCGCAACCGCAACGCACCACATCGTACCGCAACGCCTTCTGCGAGAAGCACGGTCGCCGCCTCAACTGCCACTGGCAAGTACTTACGCATACATTACCTACTCCTTATACTGTACTGCATACCTACTGCTTGGTGGTGTGTATTGCTGGCAGCTCGTTCAGTCTGAGGTGGTATGGTATGTAGCCTGGTTCACTTGTCACCAGGGCCGTCGTTTACCTGCTCGCCTGTTCGTTTACCTGTTCGTTTACTTGGCCTTACGGCTTGCCTCCCCCAGCATCTCCCAGTCGCCAGTCACCAGTTCACGGCCAACACGCACAAGGAACCACCCCATAACCCATCCCCATCCCATCCATCTCAAGCCTGTTCGGTCTCAACTCTGTGTGGCTTCCCCGCTCTAATAATACCTTTCCTTGCTCTTATTTCTCCCTCTCTCCGACTTCGACTTCGACTTCGACTTCGACTTGACCCTTTTCCTCTGTCTACTCTCTCCTCTGGTCGCATCTCCCAGCTGCCCTCATCCCAACCACGTAGACCACGCCCGCGTGCTTGCGCTGCATTGCCGGTGCTGCCACCCACGCCCTCCACCACACCACACGCCTGACGGCGACCCGATTCTTCCCCCCCTTCGACCATGGGCCACTGCGAGTAGTCGCGTCGCAATAATTCGAATTTTTGTCAACCGGCGAGTCGAAGCAGAGAAAGAGATAATCAGAAGAGACGCAAAGAAGAAATAAGAAAAAGAGACGGAGAAGTCGCTCGACGCAGAGACACGCCCAACCCCACGGCCCAATTCCACGACCGTTGTGTTTTTTGTTTGGGATTCGCCCTGGACGCCAATTGTCCCAGTCCGAGAATCGCATTCGCTGCACACCCAGGTCCGTCCTACACGAGACACGTGAAGCCAAACCACCTGCGGCCTGGGCCTCGCAGCTGACACGTTCCTCTGCATCTGCTTCAGAACTTCTTTGTCTTAGGCCTCGGAGAGGGGTTCTGTCATCGCGCAATCTGCGAGACACTGTCTTTCTCTGCTGTCGACACCAGCCACCAGCTAACGGGCCCTTGTGGTGGCGTTTCCTTGCGGTCTTGGCCAACCCAAACGGCTCTGTTTTCTGATTGAGAGCTTTCTCAATCTCTGCAGAAAACCGTTGCTGGTGAATTAGTTTGATTTCTTTTCTCGCATTCCATTGTTCAGTTCTTAGAAACGGATCCTTCGATACCCAACCAATAGACATAATACCTCAGAACGGTCAGTGAATCTCCTTACTCTCACCCCTTCACGTGACACCCTGGGTATCCCAACTGCCTCAAAGGAATTAGTAATATGGGTGATTTTCGCAAACCTGTCGGAAATGGATCAATCTCGTGGCTTTAATTTGGTGGTTTTGTGATGCAATCACTGTGCAGAGTAATACTGACCATTGTTGCAGGCTCGGCAGATTCACCAAAAGCTGTGGGATACTATACGAACGTCCAAGACACTCAAAGCTTGACTCACAGACGTGGTACCCATCTTTAGAAGACTTACCCGAAATCCTTGAAATCGTTTTACGATCCCATTTGATCTGGATATTTCGATAGCAAGTAAAGCTGAAGCATAGCCGTCTCGAAGTATATGACCTGATGTGAGGATCGAGGTCCGATATCAGTCGAAGGAATTGTGATCATGAGCGCCAGTAACGTTAAGGCGAGCACTATACCGAAAGCCGGCCAGAGCGTCGTTGGAAGCCTTGCTCCGAGCAACCAGTCTATTCTTCTGGACAAACTCAACGTTCGGCGATCAACACCAGATTCAGAGGCTCTTGCTAGTTCTGACGACGAGGCTGACCCCCATCGCCAAGACGCTCCTCAAATTCCGATTCATCCTCAGAGACCCGTTCGACGTGCATCGTGGCTGAACGACACCTCGCAGCCCACGCTCCCTCATCCTAGAAAAGGATCATTTGCCAGTAGCAACATGTCACCAACGGCTTCTCACCCCACGACCCCCTCGACAGAGGCGGGCACCGGGGCATGGGCAGCACATCCGCCAGCCGCGCGCACCCATCAAGCACCACCCTCCTTCCCATGGGGCATCGGCATCTGGGGTAACGAGCGCAAAGATCCCCCTTCACGATTGACAGAAGTCTTGCCGTCGCCAACTTCTACGATCACAGCATCCCAGAGCTTTTTCAACAGCGAGAACCCGCTTTCACAAACCTCTCCGACGCCTCGTGACCAGGGTACCAGCTCGCAAATTCCATTTGCCATCCCCCTTCATCCGACTCCTAAGACCTATCGCTCCCAGTCTTATTCGGTCGGTCAGCTGGATCCAGAGTCAAGTGGCCCAATGCCCGCAACGTCTGCAGTGCCAGGGCGCACACGCCCGCATGGTCATCCGGGCCTCCAGCACCGTCCTTCTCGGCCTAGCATGCTGAGTGAGATGTCAAGTGATGGCATGTTGGGAAAAGTCAATGAAGCAGAGGACGATGAAGAAAGCACCAGTGACTCTGGCCCGTCAACCCAACAGCAGCAGACTTCTGATGCCAAGACCATCGAAATGCTCACCCGTGAAAATGCTCTGCTGAGACAGCAGCAACAGTATCAGAGTGCCCGGCTCAGACCTCGCGCATCAACGACATATGGACTCGCCAATGGCTACAGTGTTCACGATCCAGTTCCCGAGGAATCTGACTATGCGGTTGATGAGCTCGACGAGCTCAATGACGGACAAAACCCGGCATCGAAACGGGCTTTCGCTCGGCGTATGAGTGAATATGCTGCAGGCACGTATGGTGGCACTTATCCCGAGAATAGGAAGCTCGAGACTGTGAAAAGAGCAATTTGGCAGAGTTCATTGGGCTTTGGCGGCCTTGGAGACATTCCGCAAAGCCGACGACACTCGTTCGCCGATGTGCCCACTCGACAAGCCTCCATTGGATCACTTGGTGAAGCAGTAGCTTTACATGAAGCCACTTCGCCTGATGTGGCTCAAGGTCAAGATTTCGGCGGCTTCTCCGAAAATGCTGGGTTCAATGCAAGCAGTCCAGGTAAGTGTATGCTCTACCATGTGTTCGGAAAACTTGCTAATCGGCGTTCTAGTATCGTATTATCCTACTGGTGCACACCAGGCCATGGCGCCATCTGCCTATCCTAACCCGTACCAGGCGGCATCGTTCGGGATGGCTCCCGGGTTCGCGAATCGGCCCCCATCGCCACACCGAAACATGTATGGGATGGGACAACCAAGACACAATCAGCTCCTTCACATTGTTCTTTTCAAATGCTCCCGAGCTGATGTTTTCTACATCCAAGAGGGAACTGGCTTGACAGTTAAACCTGGCGACTTGGTGATTGTTGAAGCGGACCGTGGAACTGATCTCGGAACTGTGGCGCGCGACAATGTAGACTGGCAAACTGCCAAGGACTTGAAGGAGCATTACGCTGAAGAGCACTACAAATGGTTGATGATGTATTCCCAAAACGCCGCTGCCGCACAAGATGGTACGGGCGCTGGTCTTATGGCCGCGTCGAATGGTCTTCAAGGAAGCGCCATCGGTGGAATGGGCCCTCCGAGTGGTCACCACATGCAAGAGCCCAGCTCAGGCGAGCTGAAACCCAAGATGATCAAACGTCTTGCTCAGAGCCATGAAATTCATGGTCTACGTGACAAAGAGGGCAACGAGGCCAAGGCTAAGCGAATGTGCATGCAGAAAGTCAAAGAGCACGGTCTGAACATGGAGATACTGGATGCTGAATTTCAAATGTAAGTTGTCTTGGTCTGAGCTCGGAGTGATCTGGTGCTGACATGGCGCAGGGACTGGAAAAAACTGACTTTCTACTATTTTGCTGACTCGTATATCAACTTCAATTCTCTCGTTACTGATCTGTTCAAGATATATAAAACGAGGATATGGATGTCAGCGATCAACCCGGCTTCGTTCGCTACTCCGACGCTCGGCATCCAAGCACCAAGTGGCATTGGACCTGGCGCCGTTGCTGGTCCCGGAGGAAGAGGAGGCGGGTCGAACGCGGACAGACGAAGCAACCAGGCCCAAGAACCACAGAACGCATTTGCCAATGCCAACCCGGCTAGTCGCTCGTTCCAACCGACATTCACTTCTCCCTTCAACGCCGCGGACAGACCTGCGGTCGCAGGCTCTGCCTACCCGGCAGCAACTTTCCCATATTCTGGGTATGGCGGCTACGGCGGAGCTCCGAGGGCATCAGGCTATATGCCAGGTGTGATGCAAACCATGGATGCTTACACCGGATTCCCACAGAATGGAGAATTCCCCGCAACCATGCGAGCTCGGTTTCCAAGCCCGCACGATGCTCCTGCTCCTCACGAGCAAACACCGACCAGCCTGGCCGTGTCTAACGAATGGGCCGCTGCGTTCCAGGGGCTCTCACTCAATACACGCTGAAAAGCTCACTCAGCCCAACAGATTGCATTCACTTCTCGTATCATACTTCACGCGTAACACATACCAACCTTTGTCACTCTCTGGCAAGCAGTCAGCTAGCCCGCATACGAATGCTAGCTACCTCAGAGTGGCGATAGTCCATGGGGCATATACAATTGACAACTGAGATTTTGGCGTTGGCCGGACTATGGCTTGTACTGTTTCAACGATGCTGGATTTCCGAGGACGGCGGCTCGCCGCCGTTCCGGCACGACTCACTTGACTTACGACGATCGCATAAGATTGGGCAATAAGATAAAAAGCACTGGATCAAGGGAGACGACTATAGACTTGAGATGGCAGCATGGCAGCACGGCATCCATGTACTCTGATATGGAAAAAGGAGTACCATTTGATTTTTTTTCTTGTGTTGGTTAGTTACCTACACGATAAGGGAAACGGAGTTCTTTCATGTACGAACAAAGGGTGGCTATCAGACTGGAAATTGGGCTACAATGTTTGCTAGGACAAGATGCTTGTATTCTGGGCTGGCTGCCGCTTCGAATGTTGGTGTGGAGGAGGATAATGTTCCGATGGTGATGGTTCTGCTACGATGGATGGCTGTCTTTCGCGCAGGTGGCTCGGGGCAGTCGCCTGACCTAGGTAGTCAGAGATCGGTTTAGTTTATGAGGGAAATGGTGGTCAATCCCAGGAATCCACTAGGTTCTTTCGCTCTTGTTTTCATTGTAAGACGGTTTCAACACGAGACTGTATGCCACCAGTGGATGATAAGAGGCCGAGGCAGAGGACACACGGTGACGGGCAATGCTGTGTAAGAGGGGGCTTATAATGGGGAGACAGGTACCTTAGGCCCGTCCCACCACTGTGAATGGACAATACGCATTGGATGTTGGGAAAGAGCAACCTCGGCAGTCCTCGAAGTTGCCCGAACTCCCCCCAGTGAGACTGACAGAACTCGATCTAGGAAAGAGCATTTGCGATCCTGGCTCCCATGGACTTGCCTCGTGAAAATGCAGACCAGTAGGTACCCCGGATCTGGCAAAAGTACTCAGAAAGTCTTACCGCATCTTGCATTCAATTTCCTCGCAGTCCTCGCGGGCTTCCATGGTATTGACAACCGATCGTCCCTCTCGAGGCTAAGTTGCCTCAGTACGTGAAGTGGTGCACGATCTTTTAATTCGGACTGAGACCGGATTGGTATCTGAGCATTCATGCAAATACTGGATCGGACAGCCTTGTCATTCTCGCCCTCTCTATCCGAGCACGCTGCACCGATCGAGTTATAGACTGGCATCGTATTAACTATCGTTCCTCAAGACAGCTCGAGCAATCGGTTCCTCTCTCAAAAGTGACCATTTCGAATTCCTAAAATGCCTCGAGCCGCTGCCAAGAGAGCACTCGAAGATGCTGACGGTGTGTTTCAGTCCACTTGTGTGCTTTCGCTGAGCGATACCATGCTGAATACTTGAATTCTGACTAGCAGAAGACTCGGACGGCCTCTTTGTCCCCCAAAACCCCCTTCTCAAGCCTAAAAAGCCTCAGAGTAAGAAAAAGACCAAGCAACTAGCTCGACTCGAGGAGTATGATGAGGATCAGGGCAGAGCAGGGAGCCGGTAGGTGATACTTAGATGCAATGTGTGCTATACACAGTGGCTAATTATGCTCCACCGATCAAGAAGCTTTCAGAAATGGGCCACGGTGTTCGATAACTGCACGAAGGGTGACGCTGAGAAGTCGAAAATTTTTGTCGATGATTTTCGCAAGGAAGTGAAGAAAGATGCGGCTACGCTAAAAGCTTTGATGTCGCAGCGAAGAGATGAAACGTATGTGAAGGGCACGCCATATTTTTACCTCCATCTTGTCTCTCGATGTACTGAACGTGGCGTTTCTTAGCAGTGTTGACAGCCCAGGGGGATGCATGGCTGCATTCGACGAACTGTCCTCGAACTCAGCGGCCGCTATCAAACGCAGAGAAGACCATCCACTTTTCACGAGAACTCAGACTAGCATAGGTAACATCCGTTCACTCACGACGCATATGAGGGATCTGGAAACAGAGCTCAAGCAAGAGGTGAACATGGACAACCCTGCGATGGACTGGGACCGAGACAAGCAAGAAATGAAACTTCTACTGGACGAAGCAGATCAGCGGGGACAGAAGTTTATCGAGGGCATGCTGAATCCAGACGCCTATCCGTCACCGAAGAGAGACGACGAGGACACAGGCCACCATCAACGGCTGGCTCAAAGCCTGTACTTGGACGTTCGGAAAGTTCTGAAGGGACAGACATGGGGTCACGTGGCGGCTGAGCAAGTGCACAAACTCACTAGCATGATCGCTGCGACGGTGCAAGAAGAGAAACCGAAGCAGAGATATCGTAGTGGCTATGACACTGCTTGATACTACTGATCCTGCAAAAGACCGGACGTCATGTCGTAAGAATACGATCAGTCCTTCGTTGCTTATAGCTGATATTTAATACGCTTGGTACAGCTAACTCACTACATAATGCCGACAGATATGCGAACATCGGATGGCCATGCTCTCTCATGCCAGCCTGCTATTTGCAAATAACAAGTGGAGGTTGATGTGCGGCTATTTTCTTGTAGATGGGTTCTGAAAGCGTTGTGTAGTTGTGAAGATTTGAAACTACCTGAAGGTTAAGGTGACAACGAGTTTATAATGATCATTATTCTCAAGATTGATGGGTCCACTCAAACTCTCATAGACTCAGAACTTGCTCGAATGCAAGGTACTTCTCATTGCCCATCCATGTGAGACCGTTTCATGCTGATACTCCACTCAATTATTTCGAATGCCCTTCCTTAATCGAGAATTTCGAATGCCCTTTCCTTAATCGAGAATTTCAAAGGTCTCTTCAAGCACTTGAACACCGAAGTAAATTTCCCATCCGACTATGATCCTTGAATAATTGGAGCTCCCCACCACTTTCGGGCTCACAGCCTGACCTCGATGATCTGACCACCAGTAGCGCCACCACGGACGGCGCTCCCACCTGTGACTATGTACAACGTGGACTCATCTCGACTCAGCGCCGTAGAGGTGGGGTCAAACAGATACGGCATATCACCGGGGCCATAGAAGACAGTTTGATTTCCACCAGGCGGTATCTTCAAAATGGTGTTGCTATGTGCCGTAAGATACGCAACGCCATTTCCCGTGATGGCGAAGTCATCATAGGCAACCAACTCGGGGTCCCGAGGCAATGTAGCAATGATCTCGAACTCGCCAATCTGATCACCAGAGTCCGATATCCGCACGCGTGCGAAAAACCTCTGCGCTGATTGAGAAAGATAGAGATAACCATCGTGTACTTCTACCCCGTTGATGCCGAGTGGGTAAGCCGGGTTCGATCCCAGTGCCAGCATATCGTTCTGAATAGCGATCTGGACAGTTCCCGAGATGGTGTCGATACGATAGACGGCACCGGCTATCGAGTCCGCCGCAAGCACCATATGTCGAGCTTTGGGAAGCGTGGCCAAGCCATTGACGATGATGGACTGTGGCAGATTGGCCGCAAGTCTCACGACCGGCTCTGCGCCTGCACAGTTGAAATCGACCACCCAGACACTTGTAGAGCCATTCACAAACGTCAGATTGTCTATGATGCCTGCGCCTACTGCGAATATATCCGGGTACAGCTCCGTGATGCCTGTAAGAGCTGTCTTGCCTGGCACACGAGCTACGAGTTTCGCGGTGGTGTTCGACGCAGATGGGTCCAGAGTGTACAAGCCAGCGTCGGTGAAGGTTGTCGCCAAGACATGGCCATTGGGACGAACGGCGATATTCTCGATGAATGTCGGACTGGGAAATTCGAAGAGTTGACGCGTTTTCAGTGCCCCGGCCGAAGCTACTGCCGCGAGCACTGTCAATAACACCGCGGCCATTATGTTGGATAGTAATACTCTGGGTATTCGATGCAAAATAAGGCTTCGTATCGAAATATTTTGATGACTGACCATTCTTTGTGAGTGTTTGATGCTGTCCTCTTGACGGAGGCCGAAGCGGCGGACTTATGAAGGATTCAACTTAAGACAACAGCAGGGGGCGGAGTCTCCGTTGCCCGACATATTGTTATCTACTAAAGAAGTCGTTCATTTTTGTATGTTTGAACTATTCTGTTGACTTGAGCGGGCGACCGTTTCGTGATCTTCGCCGCCCCTGCAAGACCTCAAGTCGGAGCTACGGGACGGACAGTTTTCCGGTGGCAAGATAGCCCATCACTCCAGTCTATGTCTCCCCAAGAAGACACAACTATCAACCGTACACAATGTACTCTCACAGCCTCTCATCCAATCGCCGATAAGCTCGCATTCTCGAAACCCCGTGCTGTGCGGCTTCACTCCGGTGGTCCGCTGGCCGCGGGTGCCGGTTGGGCGTATCCGATATGTTTCTCTCCCACAATGACTCGTTATTGGTCCAGTTCGAGATGGTTGTAGCTTTGCTCGACTAGAAACATTATCGTAGTATTACTTTGCACTTGAGACTCTGGTCTACACCCCCGGCAATGGTATTCACCTGTGCCCAATGCCCTCGTACACGCGAGCACCGCGAGGCAGGCGGAAATTGAAGCTAGAGCGGTTTTATAAGCTTGTCTGCCTGGACTGTCTTATCTTTGAGAAGTTACTATAGTGATACTCATCGAGTGGTCAAAATACTGGGAATTGCACAAATGAGGGTTCGGAATGTTGGCGAGGATTGTTTTAGATCATCAGAAGAGATTGATGTGTGGCTATTTGCTTATAGGAATCATGAGACTGTTGGGGATAGTAAGTAGTTACGGATCCAAGGAGCTAGATCATCAGCTGACGTGACTGGATCTTTCCTTGTGTTGTTGTTATCATGGACACCTGCTCACTGCCAGGCGATGCAGAGTGATGCCTCTGTAGAGCGCATTGGATGACCGAGCTACCCGGCAAGCAGGATTCAGGGGCAGTTGAACGGAAGTCGGGTGCCCCCCAAGTCCCGTCCCAGCACAGCCACTGGAGATCTTCGGAAGTGTGGCTGGGCTCCAGTAAGTATCTAGGTACTTCCACTTAGATCAGTGGCTTGGGCGTGGCATGCCCCACTCCAGTTTGGCTAGCGCACAATCGCTTAATTTTTGCAGGCCAGTCCGCCCACACAAACGATTTGCTGTCGATTGGAAAGTTTGCGCATCTTTCATTCTCACGACTTCACACCCGACCACAACGACGCCCGACCATCCATTGTTGCAGGCTTCTCTCCATAAGCTGGTATGTTCAATAGCTCTCATCTTCTCCTCTTGAAGATTGATCTTTCCTTCAAATCGCTGGGTCCCCTCCGCTCGGCTGCTCACTGATTGCTAACGTGCACTGCCCCGCCCGCTACAGTCAAGATGGGTGCCCTCAAGTACGTCGAAGAGCTTCAGAAGAAGAAGCAGTCTGATGTTCTGCAATTCCTCCTCCGCGTCCGCTGCTGGGAAGTATGTTGAGCCACTCCTTCCGAATCCAATGCCTCCTGCCCTTTCGCGATACGCCACGAGCGAACACGCCTACAATCGAATCGATGCCCTCCGTTGCTGTGAACGTACGAACACGCACGTGGATATTGAATTCTGTGGATGCTGTCGTTCTTGCTCCCCTCATCCTCGCCCCTCTTTCTTCCTCACCCGGGAAGAGAGAGGAAGGGAGAGGCGGACAAGAACTCGTGTCTTTGCTATACACTCGTTGAACATTAGCTGAGAGTGCATCAATATAGCTGCGTCAATTGAACGTCATCCACCGCGCCAGCCGCCCCTCGCGCCCCGACAAGGCCCGCCGCCTCGGTTACAAGGCCAAGCAGGGCTATGTCATCTACCGAGTCCGTGTCCGCCGCGGAGGTCGCAAGCGACCCGTCCCCAAGGGTGCCACCTACGGTAAGCATATCTCCATGTTGTATTCATTCACGACGATGATTGAGGAACGAGGACTGATGGGATACTCCTCGACCTATAGGCAAGCCCACCAACCAGGGTGTGAACCAGCTCAAGTACCAGCGCTCCCTTAAGGCCACCGCCGAGGAGCGTGTCGGCCGCCGCTGCGCCAACTTGCGCGTCCTCAACTCGTACTGGATTAACCAGGACTCGACCTACAAGTACTACGAGGTCATCCTCGTCGACCCCCAGCACAAGGCCATCCGCCTGGATCCCCGCATCAACTGGATTGTCAACCCCGTCCACAAGCACCGCGAGGCCCGTGGTCTCACCGCCACCGGCAAGAAGTCGCGTGGTCTCAACAAGGGTCACCGCTACAACAAGACCCGTGCCGGTCGCAGAAAGACCTGGAAGAGACACAACACCCTTTCTCTCTGGCGCTACCGATAAGCGTCTGCTGCTGCTAGGTGTGGTAGCCGCAGTGGTCACAACGCTTGAGGGAATGGTGATGGTTACGGAATGGTTAACACGAACAAAAGTCATGAGAGGAAAATGGTTTCGTGAAATTAGGCATCGTGGGCAGCATGTCCACAGTGTGTCTCTGCTGTGTCATGCCTCACGGTCCTTCTTCGGTCATAACAGCAAATAGGGCAAATAATGCGATACGTCTGTCCTTATACCCTGAGTTCTGCTTCTTGTGCATGGAGTTACGCTACGTAGTGAAAGGGAAACGAATTTCTTTGGTCACGTCATACGATGTGTGCCTCTCTTGATTTGTCCTCTTGTGGTGATATGGTGATTTGAACTGGGACTGACACTTTGACCTTAAGAATACTGTGAGACATGCCTGATTGGCTGCCGGCCCGGACTCATACAGCTTGACTCGTCAACTATATTTAAATGTTGTCTCGCGTCAATGTGGGATTTCGTAAATCAAGTGAATTCACAGTCTTGATAATGAGTTGTATCGACGAGCGTATCTTGGTACGGAGTAATGGCTTTATGTAGGTATTTGTTTCACTGTAGTAGATAAAATGAAAAAATAATTGAATACGAGTGACTGGGGTTGTCTTTGAGCGAATTTGTCATTTGATGTGTTCCCTCTTCACCACGCGCCGGGTCCAAGCGAGAGGGTCGAGATTTTTGAGGGTATTTGAGGGTATATCTGGCTTTGATGGGGTGATGTGTGGAGGAAGTGTCTGGTGGACTTGGGGGTTGGCTACTGATGATGCGACGTGTGTTCGATTTGCGGTTCGCTGTGTACACTGGTTTGTTCCTTGATGTTTCGTTCTCGTTACCCTTGCCTACCATCGTTCAATATGTACATATCTACAAGAATGTTTACGATATGATGCTTTATTTAGGTTATCATTCGACGTATATTCTTTTCCTTATACACCTGCTAGAGGAAACTGTCCGGTAAGTTTGTGTTTAGGTAGTTTTATGTAATGTATCAAACTCTAGTGTACTCCAAGCGCAGTCATAGAACGAACTTACATCCCAGATCTAAGTATTATGGATCTTCGGGTGGTTCACAGAATGGTTGCTCTTCAATTAGGTCCAAAAGGATGTTCTCGTCGAGACAGGATTGATTCTTTGTCCTCCTCCTAGATGAAATCTTCCTTGAGAGACCCTGCTCCTCGTCGTCTTGCTGCAGTTTTCTTAGTCTTTCAATCTCCCTGCGTAGCATTGTTACGGTCGCGCAACGCCTGCATTCCTCGTCTTGTATCGCAGTGAACCTGACATGTTGTTCAATCATCTCTACGGTGGGAGACTTATCGTGAGCTCTGGCTTGCGCATGTGCACCCCCAATATGTGGGTATCTTTCTCGTACTTGCAAAAGTGATTCAACAAACATACGTGGATAAATAAACTAGTACTGTATGGTGTAAGTCTAAGTGGTTCGTAGAGATGGGTGAGAATGGTGAAAAATGGAGTAAGGACTTGCCATTCGTGGTCTCGTCTAATTGAGGCGGCTCTGCTACCGTGAGACGGGAGGGGACGTTAGGTGTCCTCTGTCAGATCGAGAAAGACTTCGACATAGTCCCTCATTGCTTCCCTTACGGCTTGGAACTTTTCCCAGAGCTCCTTTTCTACGCCTGTGCTTGGTGTTGTGGTTAGAGGATAGAAGAGAGATTGGTAAAAAGCTGATCAGAACTGGAAACTTGCCTATCGGGGCTTCGATTCCAAAGAACGGTACGGCTGATGGGGCGTATAGGGCTTCAATGTATGCCCTGGCTTTTGGAATCATGCAAAGGACATCGTCTGTGATCGTGACTGTGGTCAGTGGGCGGAGGAGGCATTTGAAGGGGTGTGAGTCTAAACTTGCCCATGTCGTATCCTCTGTTGCGAAAGGAGTAGGCATACGCTTCTCCGACTGTGGTGGGAAAGGGGGGAAGCTCTACGCGATGGTTTGTATGCGTGTATGGGGTTTCAACGCTTACTTCCGGTCCTGTGTTCCGTAATGTCTCATTCTCACTCGTGCTTTGAGCGCGCTGTTCCTGAGCTTCGTTTTCCCTTGCTTCAGTGATGGGACCCTGTTGTTCGGGTTCGTTGTTCTGGAAGAAACGGCTGTATATGATACCCATTTTGAGCGAATATTGTTTTTGAGAAGGTTCTAGATGAAAGGAAGGGGAATAGTAATATGAGGAGACAATGGGAGGTAAGAGGATAGGCACTGACGCGTGGTCACAACGTGCAGGGCCAATGTGATTAGAACATTCAGAGCAGCTTCGCATAAGTAGAAACAAAAGACAGAGAAAGCAAGGGCTTAAATCGACTCCTAGAATCAATCATGCTCAAACTATACCTAAGAGTTTTGAGCGATACATGTCTATTGATGGCAATGTCAACCAGATAAACTTTGAAAACTTCGATTGTTTTAGTCCCCGTTCTTCAACGCACATAATCTTTGCGCTACAATGCTAGCTTATTCGTCGACCTTCTGCTTGAGACTTCAGCTGGGAATTTACTTATTATTTTTTGATTTCTTCTAGCTCCTGCCAACATTTTGCTAAAATCTGGCGCGTCTCTTCTACTGAAGGACGTAACGCTACCATGCGTAGGACCTCTACCATATGATGACTTCAAATGAGAACGCCCGAGTTTTGACCCAATTGGGTAGTCAGTACTTGCCAACAGCCCAAGGCTGCTGAACTGGGTTGTGAGTGAGGTGGCACGGGAGACAGGGAGACTACGTGAAACACTGTGATTTGGTTCCGCGTGTAAAGGATGTAGATAACCAGTGTAGGAAGAAGACACGGTTTGAAGAGTAGATCTGGCGTGTGGACGCCATCATGCAAACGGAAATGTTCAGGGTTTTGTTTACTCAGAAAGGAAGTGGAAAGGGGTGTTTTGAACTAACGAACTCGTGCTTTGGAACATATAGTTTAGAGTTGTAGAAATTTTCACTCAACCTTATTACATATCATGGCAGAACAGACTGCTGAGACCTTGACCATGTCATTTAATAATGAACTCATGAAAAACTCCGCTAGTGTTATCGCTGTCTGCCTTTAGTGTTAGCCTAGATCCCGGCGCAACTCAAATCCCCAACGCCCCCCTTTCCCATCCGTCTCCCACTATCTGCCTCTCTCGTCCACTTTGGCTACTAAATCTCGCCGGAGACCCACCATCTCCTAGCTCATAGAACATTTGCAACTCCAATCCATTGCCCCAGCCGTCGTTTGAGTTCCGGCAGTGTCCCTTCAGTCGGCCTTCCGAGCTGCATTAGAACAGAAACGGTATCCGCTAGATTCATTGAGTTCAGCTCAGCGCATGTCCGAGGAAAGTGCTCGCAAGGTTTAGCTGATGTGGTTTGAACCATGGGCACCAAGGGGTGGTGTGCAGAGCGAACGAACGCGTTCTCAAGGCGGGCTGCGCTGTTGATTTCTCTGGGTTTCACGATTGAGTTAGCTAGTGTGGGACGAGAGAAAAATAGACGGAGAAGAGGAATATGGTGATAGGAAGGAAATGGGGGTACACACATTGCCGCGAGTGTGAGAGGAAACCCGAAAAGCACTGCCTCGAAGTTCGACTTCGACTTCATCAAAGACTCTGCCTCCTTTAACAGCTGGGGCACCTTGGCATCTACCTCGGATTGCATGGAGATTTTTTGTTCAAGTCCGTATACAACGACTTGGAGTTCTTTTAGTTGGCCAGAGATGGAGTCTAGGTGTTGCCGGACCTGCACATCTGTACTCGTGACATGTTAGCAATGACGTGCGAGAGATGGGCACTGGAGATGGGAGACACCTGCCTGAAGCATTGTCGAAGTTACCAGATCGAAATTGTTTTGACATGTTCACTAGTCGTGAGAGTGATCTCGGTTCACTTGTCAAGAGAAGCTAGTTGTCCTTGCATTACTGAGGAGAGATGACCCGGGGACTTTTAAAGGCTGAGTCCAGCTCGCTGAGTCTTATTGGAACAGTCCATACACTTAGATCTGGATATGCAAACGTAGTGCTCAAACTTGAAAATGAGTCATAATAGGAAAAACAATCTTTTGTATCAAATACAACAACTAGATAGATGTATTCATGAATCTGGTTGCTTTGCGATTGTGTCATCGTCAATCATCATACACGCCAGTTAGGCAATTTGGCAATGAGAGGATATGATACTCTTTACTCAAACAAGTCAATCCATTCGGCCCCAAAACAAGCCCCGTTTGACCTGGGACAACATCTACATCAACACGTCATACCTCACCATACAGTCTTTACCGCCAACAAAGATGACCCAGACAAGTCACTGGCATTCAAGCATCTAATATCAGATGATTGTCATGATATCGGGAATCTCGCCTCAAACGGTAAAACACGTACGAATGCTCCAAGGTTCTGCCTCACTTCTCAAAGACTATCGGACAGTGTCACGAATTGGCTATGCTATTGATTCGGCTTCCAACCTGAGGGAATGCGGCATACTCCACAGAGCATGCGAGATTATATAGAGGTTCAAATGTTTCTGTATTCACGACTAATTCGCCCGTCGACTCGGTAGTTGACAGTAATATCGTTCCATTTCAACCTTTGCTGAGCGTCTACAGCACTTCCTGAAGCTTCCACTTACCAAGCCTTACAGATCGCCGAGGGCAATTCTTAAATGTAGCTTCAAAATCTGCGGGCTTGCAATGAACGGAAGCTCAAGTTCGTTGAGCATCGTCGCAATAGTCCCTTGGTCACCTGCACCTAGCAGATCCATCAGATCACCATGGGTTCGTGGGAAACCCTCAAGACGGTAGCCCGTTTTGACAGAGATGAGTGGTGTTAAGACTGCATCATGGCGTTGGGCGAGACGGTTCCCGGCACGGGCGAGGAAATTCCTGTCTCTTTACGCGAGTCAGCACATACCGTATGACAAGGTACTATGCGGAAGGCTAGACTAACCTGTAATCGAATTTGTTTATAGTTGTATGCTCAACTTTGACAACAAAGAGCTCCACATCTACCATACGCTTGTTCATCGCATCGAACTGCTGATTCATCTGATTGAGGAGCCGATCGATGCTGTCCATTCGTCCTATCAACTCTTGATACTGCTGTTGCGTGGCCATGATCGCTAGTGGTATGTGAGTCTGCGTCGTTGGCTCTTATTATCTTTACTCGGTCTCAGGATTAATCTCTACTCTCTGGCTCACGTAGGTGTCGGGGGCTGATCTGGTGGTCTGAATCGAGTATGGTTATGATCTGATAGGCCTGCACATGGAGGCACGACAGAAATAGCTCTAAATATCTGGCAGCCCTGCTCGACTTGTTTTGTTTCGCCTCTCATGATTCACCCAGTTTGACTATGTGGCGTATAGACTCAGTATTCAAAAGTCATCGTTGTTTGGATAATCTTATGGTGGCCCATCACGCCAATCCAAGAGTCAAAACCCAGACAATCGTCATAAGCATCACCTCAAAATCCCCGTTCCTAGACACCAATCATCGCCTATGCACCAACAATAGAAAATACTCAGACAGTAACTCAACAAGCTTTCCAAATCATAGAATCATCCCAGTATTTCGACAAGACTTTGAAAGAACAAATCAATCACCGCCCGAGAAACCTAAACCCACAGAACACGTACAACGTCTCGAATCTCCAAGCAACAAGCATCACTACCATACTCCCTCAGCCCACGCCGCCTTGTTTCACTCCCACTATCACACTCCTTCTAATAAGATAGCACTGTCACTAAGTACACAGACATACCACGCTACATCATGAATCAAGGAACGACGAAGAGGCACAAACACCAGCACCACAGCTACACGCACAATCGTCAGACGCATCAATACATACTTCGCTTGCCTGCCTGATGAGAACGGGGTTAGCACGCAAAATCTGGGACTCGGGAACAGTCCATTCCTGGGAGTGCGTCCAACACACTTCCAGCGACTCTCATCAAGTAGTCCCTGCTACTTATGG